>UESW01004976.1:269093-370456 GCA_900491605.1 Calamus simplicifolius | reverse complement strand
GAAGACTAGAATTGATTCAAATTGAACTCAATTCGGAATGGCTTGGGATTAATGAAATGCTTAGGTCTAGGATCCTATTTATAGGTTTTTAGGTACCCTTTGGAAGCAACCCTACGAATTTAATTTAATTTAAATTCTAAAATCAAAGGATGTGAGGGTTAAGGGCTTATCACTCTTGATATGCCCTTTAGACATCATGATCTTTAGATCAGACGATCGGATAAGCCTTTTCATGGCTGTGATATGAAGATCAGCCGATCAGATAAGCCTATCCATATCCTGATAAGCCTTTTCATCATCGTGATCTGATGATCATGTTTTCAGATAGACGGTTGCATGTCTTTGATAAAGTGCGCCTACAAAGCGCTCATTGCGCCCTTCGCACACGCGCTTGCGCAGGGTGATGCGTAGCATCACCCTCAAGCTCTCCACTTATGGTGAGCCTAAGGAACTTAAGCTTCAAGGAAGTGGTTTCCATATAAGTAAACCTTTATTTCTTGTTCTTTCCGATATGGGACTAAATGTCCCCGTAATTTCTTATTCACACACTAAAGGGCAGTGATGGGCTTTCAAGGCCCATTAGGATATTTAGGCGTATTTTGGCCCATTACCCAACAACAATTTCATATTAGTAACAGAAACCAAAGCTGGTCACATTAGCATCCATAACTTTAACCATAATTGTTGAAACTTTTTGTCAATGTTATGAATCCTCATTTGCCAGTCATCCGGATAAAAGCCACCTTCAGTAGTAGTTAACCAAAGGGAAAAGTCTTGCTGCACCAAGGGCAGTACAGCAAATATGCATCAGTCTCAATGATTGATGCGCGCTACGTGCACACACATACCAAAAGCAAAATCATCCTTTTCTGCTTTGGCATTTGCATACGCAAGCGATGCACACCAATCACCGGGCGTGGTGCAACTCCCGGTGCAGTGAGACTTTTCCTAACCAAAAACTTCGTTCTCCAATGCCAAACTCAGTCCCAAATGAGAAAGGTGAGGGATCCAACAGCTTACCTTTAAGCATCTTTATTTATTCCTCAAGTTATGATTATATGAAGGTTCAATTACATGGGTAATTAGAAATGAATGAAGAACCCTCTACCAGTTTGGAAGGAACAAAGGTACATCTAGTTTCAGCAAGCAGTTTAACCAGGAGGCCATTTCATTTGCCTTCCTCCAAGTACATGTAAATGTAGATGGTATACCGATTGACCTGAACCAAGAAAGACATGTTCATAATGCTATGGCATACAATGAATATTAGCCATTTATGGAGGAAGACTGGAGATAAACTTACATGCTTCAGGACCATTGTTGATAACAACTCGAAACCCATCCGCTATGCCTTCCTTCTCAGCCACTACTTTTGCAGCATAGAGCAGATGACCCAAGATCTCAGCATGCCTTGGTTCAGCCTAAACACGTACGCATAAAAAAAGAATCAACCACAGTTACACATGTTAGGTATGGGAACTTGTATAACACCAGATAAAATGAGAAAGCACAAACAATAAACAGATCATGATCATAACTATTTAGCTTGGTCACAACCACATTCAGGAATGGCAACAAAGGTGATTTATTTTGCCATAAAGCAGTTCAACTGTGTAACTCGATAAAAAGGAGCTATTTGTTGCAACAGTCTCCTCCATGAAATTAAATATCTTTTCAGGTTTGTAAACTGGCCAAACAATTACAATGAGAAACAAACAACAAGGCAACGCAAGGATTTGAGAAAACTGCATTAGAACTAGTAATAATCTTGAGAAAAAGTTCATGTTTTTTATAAGATTCCACGAGTTACCTCATGTTTTATTTCATTACCACTAAGAAATAATTTACTGCCTGCATAAATGTTTTAATATTTGACAGTTGAAGAATGCCTTATACTTTCCAATATTTTGTTATATCACGTGGATCAGATTTCCAAAACCAAAGTCAAGGGTAAAATGGAACTTGCACAAGCAGATAAAATGGGTAGTGCAATAATAAACAGACACATAATCATAACCATTTAACTTAGCCACAAGTACTTGTATTAGGCAAAAAATGAGATACATTTGCCCTAAGAACCATGTGACTTGATAAAGATAGGCAAATTGTTGTAATTCTCTTCCATAAAATGCAGTATCTTTTCAGTTCTATAAACTGGCCAACAATTAAAATAAGAAACATGCAACATATAAAGCTATACAAGGATTTGAAAAAAACTACATTACTACTGGCAATAGCATTAAGAAAAATTTGATGTTTTTATAACTCAAAGAAGGACCTCATGTTTTATTTATTATAATTAACAATTAATTTACTGCTTCGGTAAATGTCTAAACATTTGACACATGCCTTTTACATTCCAACAATTTGTTATATAATGTGGAGCGGGGGAAGAGAGAAAGCAACCAACATCACCACATTGCTTGCTAACCTTCTTCTTGCTTTAACATGAATGCTTTAGCTGCTGAGATATATTGAAGCAATACCTATATATGTTGTCTAACGAACCCTTAGGTAGTGTTTGAAATAGGGATAAGAGGGATATCCAAGGGATATCCCTTCTTATTCCCAAAAGCTATAACTATAAGGGATAGCAGAGAATAAAGTTAATCAAAGGGATAATCCATGGTTAACCATGGTTAACCATGGGATATCCCCTCAATTTATTCCCTAGAGAATGTAGGAATAGCTGGTTATCCCTCCAAATAAGAGTAAAAAAGGTTATCCTATGGATTTACCTTTTTGCATTTGATATGATCAATGGGATAGCCAAGGGATATCCCTAGGGATAGCCAGGGGATAAACTCTATCCCGTACACTTATCCATGGATAATATTTTTCCTATCAAACACTACCTTAGGCTAAATTTGGAATAAGGAGTAAAAGTCTCTTAAACTACTTATTTCATCTCTTTCCAGCCTAAGGGTAGAATGGATATTTCAGAAAAAATTGTACACCATAAATGCTTTGCTTTTCACCTTCGATCTCATAAATGCCAACTACGGAAAGTTTTCTGGGACCAGTCTCATTATGTTTAAGGTCAAAACTAGGACCTATCTCACTGCTCATCTTTTCTGTTTCTAGTGAATTTGGTTAGAGCAGTGAGGACTTGTTTTCGGTAGTATGTGATATATGACATGGGAGCGTCTTTTCATCGCCCAGGTAACGTGTCAGAGAGGCTGCATCACACCCATATGGCCCTTAGACAATAGAATAGAAGTACAGTGCAGAATATATTGAGGCTGTGCTCTAGCTCAAAACTGCCTCATGGCTTCAATATCATCCCAACGCATTTGAGGTTGTGCTCTGTTAGTGAGGGTTTCCTCACCAATGGGTCAAGTGGACTCAAGGATGTATTCACAAGCTAAGATTCGTCGTGCTCATCAATGGCATGTCAACAATTTGGTTTACCTCAACAGTTAGACTCTGACAGGGCAGTCCACTGTCACCTTACCTATTATCTACTGTTATAATACCTAATACTCTTTCTAGAGCCTTCCAGGTGACTTGCATCCAATGCGATCCCTCTCCTTTGGTGAACACATACTGCCAGTCTCCCATCTTATGTTTGCAAACCACTGTCTGCTGCTTGACGGGATGACAACTAATAATTGCCAGCAATTCAAAGAGACAGTTCACCATTACTGTATGACTTCGAGGTGAAATGCCAATACCAACAAATCCATGGTGTGTTTCAGTCTGCATGTTCATCTACAATGGCAGATGCAAATGCAACAATTGCTAGGGATTCAAGATAACAAGGACTCTTGGATGTACTAGGGATACCCATCTCGAAAGAAATTGCAGGTGTCTGACTCATTCAATCAATTCGCACAGCCATTCTAACATACCTTTTTGCACATCGTTAGGTCACAAGGTCTCTCATCAATTGCATGGAGGTTTATGCAAGATCTTTCTTATGGGCTAATGGTCCATCTTCGTGCAAGCTACACCTGGTGGCTTGGGATGAGGTGTGTACACATAAGGCACTTGGAAGGCTTGTAATTACCAGCATTACAGATAGACACTGAGCTGCGCCAGCTCAACTAGCTGCTAATAATGTACTTTTGCATTTACAGTCTTCATTGGCTTTTGTGAAATATTGTGTAACAAATACATGGGTCTCCCTTGGACGCGGGATTGCTTACTCTTGGATTTGGAAAGCAACTCATAGCCAATAACTCTCAGTTCCTCAACTTCATTGGCTTTTGGGCAATGGACAAACTGTGTTTGATGATGCATGGCTAACATCAGTGCCATTTTGGTTCTCTCATTCTTGCACAATTGGGATTTTGAACATGGTTTCAGGGTATGACAGTCATATTCTTTGTCAGGAACCAATTGGTAGCTTGATATCCTCCAAGGTTGATATTATGCATGCAACTGTTCCTATAGAACACCCTCTTGTGCCACATGGGGAGTTAAAACACCAACCTCATGCAACTCTCTTTTGGTGAAAGGTGGCTCAAGAGACATTTCAGACAACAGTGATGCTCATCAAAGACGATTGTCACCCTCAGCTTCATCTCTGTCATGCCACTACCTAGAGGAGTCAACTGAGGATGCAATGCTTTCATTCATGCATGCCAGGGAAAGCTTTTTCCTTCATCACAGGATAAGACGCTCAATCAGGCCATAACTATTAGCTTGATCTAGCAATCCCAATATTGGAAGGCTACTGGCATAACTTATGTGGGGGCTGTGATTTGGATGCTGTGGAATGATATACGCTTCAACAGCAACCATATTCCACCTCAGTGCCTTGCAAGCATGTAGTGCAAACCCTAGCCTAGCCTTCAAGCCTTTCTCCATCCTACATTTCACCTAGCTACCTCCTCTCATCTATTTGCTAAAAATTTTTGATGCCTCTATGCAAAGACAACTCAAAAGGCCAGATGTAGGATACACTGATACACCATATGTGATTATAATGGCAGAGTCTTGTCCACTACTTCTCTATAGGTCCATCACTCTACAGTTCGTGGCAGAACTTCACACAACATGGGAGACTCTTCGTATGGTTCTTTGAACATTTAAGTTCTAACCATACCCAACACAACGTAGAATGTGACTTGGTGATAGCTGTACACTCAACATAGAACATTTAAGTTCTAACCCCCCCCCCCCCCCCCCCCAACCATGTCGGTAGGGTGTCTGAACTTCTGTTTCTTCAGTAACTTACCATGCACCACGTATGCAAGGAAGCCAACCAAGCTATTGATTGGTTGGCCAACTACGTAGTCACCCACTAGGACAATCACTTTGGGATACAATGTTGCCTTAAACTCTTTTGCATATTGCACATATGGACACAACCGGTTGGCTATACTCTATAATACTATAACTTGCAACCATTCCTATAATTAAAAAAAAAGTAAAGAAGAGCAAAAATTCAAAGTCTGATTCTTTATTACTTGGTGGTGAAAAATAAGTGAAGCATTTTTTGTTAATTTCTACAAAGGATCAAAGATATGGTGGCCAACATCCACCACCACCACCCTACTCTCCACCAAAAGACAAAAGGAAACATAATGTCTACTGAACTCTATGATATGGTTGTACCCAAGGTTCACCGTTTCCCATATAACACTGGTATACCATAGATATGCTCAGTAAGCGAGTCGGGTCACTAGATTGAGTTCAAAGACTTGGTATGCACCTTATACCGAGCCTCAATTTGGTATTGATACAATATAATATGCTCAGTATGAAGCGGTATACATTAGTGCAACATATCATATTTGTACACATGACACATGACCCATCCTTGCCACTCAATTCATGTTCCTCTGACGTCAAAATATCATTAAAAATCATTCAAAAAAAGATTCTCTTAGACTTGTTGAAAAGAAGTAATTGATCTAGTGATGGAACCAAATATATGTTTTAATAATTTTAGTCAAGATCAAAAAATTTTATCACTTCATATAGTTCAGGACAATGATTTGAAAGATGAGCGACCAAAGAAATATGGTCACTCTAATATAAGAAAAAATACTTTATCAAGTAAAAAGACAAATTTGCTGAATATGAGATTATTAATGATACTAGAACTGCCCATTTAAAATGAATCCCAGGCTCAACACCGCTAGTCCAAGCCCAAATTTCAACATAACACCTCTCCGAAGGAGTTTAGGTTAGAAATTGCATTTGTATTGATGGTCATTATTTGCCAGTAGCTATATATCTGACCAAGTCTTTTTTCTTTTTTTTTTTTGTTTCTTGTTAGTATATTATGCTTTCTTTAGTATATTTTCATGTCATTTAGCTTCTTGAGCATTAATCCATTTTAGACATGAGATGCGACTATTGTCTAGTTAAATAGGTGCATCAATACAGATGACAAAAAAACCCCACATCTATACTAATGTATAAGGGTTTCTTCCAATAGATGAGACATTCATTAGTTAGTGAAAATTGTCTTCCCCACCTTTATGAGAAAGATTCCTTTTTCTCTTTGTGATGTCTCCTATTTCTCTACAAGTCACCAACTGAACTCCAAATGTTGAACAAAAGATGTTTACAATTGTAGAACTATGAATAAGTATGCAAAACACCCTTCAATTTTTCAAGTCAAAGAAAGCAATAAATCAGTAGGCACACTCGACTATGACAATGATCATATCCAACTAGGACTTTTGTCAAAAGCAATTTGGGGGGAATAAAGGTATACTCAAGCTGGCACACCAAATATTGATTATTTATCACGAATTAATATAGACAATGCACTCCATAATGAGACTTGATGGAGTGGTATAGGTGCAGGTGTGGGTGTGGATGTGGGGGGTTGGATATTTTAAAAACACTTAAAATAAGGAAGCAGGTGAACATTCCAAGTTTCTTGAGAGCTTCCAAAGTGGGTATATCACCACAGGTAGAAGTTTTTGGTTGGTTGTACAGGTCAAACCTTTATCTTGTAAAAAAGGAGAGCAAGGTTTTTAAATGCAATCCATATTACTAACATTGGATTTAATTTAATTAAGAATGTTCATGCCATGCTCATATCATTTTTGACAACTTAATAAAAACATGCAAAGAACAATAAATCCTCTAGGGTCAAGTTCAAGTTTCTTTTTTTTTTTTGGATAAATATCAACATTACCGATTACTCATAATTCATTTTCTTCATAAGTTTGTGTACCTCAATTCATAAAGGATATAAAATGAAAGAAAGACAACTGTCCCAGATACCTTTCCTAGTTGGGTCAATCCATCCCTAAGCTTTGGGATGACTAAAACATGAACAGGAGCTTGTGGGTCAATATCTCGAAAAGCCAATACTTTATCATCTTCAAAGACAACTGTTGAAGGAATTTCCTTTGCTATAATCTTGTCAAATCTGGAAGAAAAAGAAGCGGAAAATGAATAGAGAAAGCATACAAAAGCAACATTACACATGAAAGGTCTCATATGGCGCAAAGTATTGAAAACTTCTGTTGAAGCATCGAATAAGTACATAGAAGTCGTACATGGTGGGACCTCCACTATCTGCACTGGCTGCAGCTGCTTTGGCAGCAGCTTCTTCATTGACTGAGGCAGTAGTATGGCATGTACGCCTGACTTATGGAATGATAATAAGTGAGATGTTTATGAAATTATAGAGCATAATTCCAAATGTGTGCTTTTGTGTGTGTGCGCGGGCGCTCGCGCACGTGTGTACACATAAACAAGATTTTCCAGTTAAAGGCAAAAATTAGTAACAATTTCAGCAACATCAAACAACACAAACCCATTGAAATTTGTTACTGTAGGACTTCGAAATGATTTAAATGTACAAAAGATATAGTAGAACAAATAACATGAGGAACAAATGCTTCAATATCAGAAATTAAATATCAATGCAAACAATTTAGGAACAAGAATTTCCTGGGAAACAATTCAGTCATTCTTGGATAATATGATAAATTGTATCACCAGTCACTGACATAGCATATATCTAGGGAGAGGAGGATCCCAAATGAGCACCATAAACAAGCACATCCCAACCACTGATGTGGAAAGAATGTCTAAATGTAAAATGTTTCTGAATTCAGACTTCAATGTTTTCAGATTTTTTGAAGGTGTCTATGTTTTGTCTTCTAAAATATTTTACCATGCTAATATCATGCTTGTATCTTCAACCATAATGTCTAAAATGCCTATTCAAAAACCACGAACCATTTTATTCTCAGGCACATAAAAAGAGCGGCAGGAATTCACTTTGATGTCATTTTGCTAGCATGTAGGTACTGAAACAAACCATTTATATACTGAACTTGAGACTTTCTGTGACAGGTTCTACATTGCACTTAACTCTATGAATGATGTCATGTTCTTCATTGGAAACTATTGGAGAAAAAGGAACAAGTCATGAGTCCAAAAAGATAAAATGGCAGAGAGGGTAAGCTCATCCAAATAGGAAGCAACATAGCATGAATTTTCTAGATTAGGATAGAATCTCACCTACAAACCCTGCCCCTGGGGCTGCCCCTGGGGGGCTGAAAAAAGAGGAAAAAAAGAAATATAAGGTTTGGTAGTGTCAAAGGTGTGCTTAAGGCACAAGGTGTATGGCACTAAAGGTTAGGTGCTTATTATATCATAAGGTGCATCTAAAGTGCAAAGCGTGTTTAAGATGGTTAGTGGCTTCTTATACCATATGTGAAGTGTCCTTATCTTGATGCACATAAGATGAAAATCATATACTTTTAATATGATTTGAGATTCAAGAAAGATATGCCTTTCTTCACAAGCTATATTTGTAATATTTTTTTAAATCTATTATATTTATTAGATTATGTTACTTTATGATATATCATTCCATACACAATTATTTTTATTACTCTATAAAAAAGCTAAAAATTTAAAGATAAAAAGATGGAACATCAAAAATTATGCTATCATTTGAGAAAGATGATGAAAAATATTAAGGGACTATAGATTTTAGATGAGAAAGAATTTTAGATGAGAAAGAGAAAAAGGATGCTTTCCATTGAGCTAATAGGCTAAATATATTATTATTATTATTATATTTTTTTAGCTTTTTCTATTATGTATTATAAATCTTACTTATAAATTATTTTATTTATTTTAAAATATGTGTTTTACTTCATCAAACGCGCTCCTATGTTTTGCACCTTGTGTCTAAACTCCAAGAGTCCTTTGCACTTGGGTGTGTCTAATGCATTTAACAATACTAATAAGGTTTAACATGAAGGACCATGCTCATTTCTATGGCACAAATTATTATTCAAAGAGCCAAGTAAACCCCCCCCCCCCCCCCCTTTCAAAAAAAAAAAGGCTTTGTGCCTTCTCCTAAACAAAGTTCTGTGCCTTCTCCAACAAAACTTACCACTAATTTTCTGGCTAAAGAAAACCAGATGCTAAAACATGCATCTCCTTCTTTCCTTATTTGTCAATCTTCATTCTCCATTTCAAAATAAACTCAATCAAGAAAAGGAACATAGAGATAAATGACATTATTCTTTAAGACTGCTTTTTATCGCTTAGAGATCATGTAGAGAAAAGCAACTTCAAGTGAAACACAAAACATTGGAGGGCATGAATATATTTAATCACTACATAGTTATAGATGGAATAGAATCTCTACCATAAAGAATGGAACAAGCTACAACTTTTCATAACCTTTTATAACATGAGACTAGCAGATCTCATGAAACCAATTACAAACATCCTTAATTATTTATTGAAGAACGATGTCAGTTCATTATTGAACTATAATTTATTGCTTAGTTTGAATATCGTTTTAAAATCTTGATGTCGAACAAGTGCCGAGCTTCAACATTCTTTATTACTAGAGTATGGATCGTCCAAGCCTCATATCCTTGCAATAAGCACCTTTTGGTATCATCGATTTTAATATATTATGATAACCTATGATGCTCAATCATCTTATCTTTTAACTCACTTAGATACAACATCATCAGTTGTGCAGTTCGGTTTGATATCCTACCCTTAGATATTGTACTAAGTTGTTATTGAAGACTCATACATAGAGGAACAAAACATATGATCAAGTCTGTCTTCCACTTAAAAATGAGGGCCATTGAATGAATGCAAGCAATACAAATTTCAAAAACAAACAAAACACCTCAAGATTAATCTTCATTTTGACGCACTTCTAACACATTCTTAAATCTAGCCTTGAGCACATCATGAACTTCTTCACGAAGACTCAAGTATCACGTATGCAGTTTCTCATCAGGTTTCAATAAAAGTTGTTAATATGAAAACTAATTCATGACAAAAAAGAAAGAAAAAAATTCTGGCACATGCTCCAATTTTTGCCTGAGGCAAAGAGGATAGACACCTCACTTCACTAAGGTTGTGTTTGATATGGTGGATAAGGGGGATATCCCCTGGATATTCTTTATCCCTAAGGTAGTATTTGATAGAAAAAATATTATCCATGGATAAGTGTACGAGATGGAGTTTACCCTCTGGCTATCCCTAGAGATATCCTTTAGCTATCCATTGATCATATCAAATGCAAAAAGGTAAATCCATAGGATAACTTTTTTTTACTCTTATTTGGAGGGATAACCAGCTATTCCTGCATTTTTTAGTTAACTTTATTCCAATTATCCCTTATAGTTATGGCTTTTGGGAATAAGAAGGGATATCCCCTGATATCCCCTCTTATCTCCTATTTCAAACACTACCTAAATGCTATAGCTACAGGGGATAGTGCTGAAAAAGTTTAACCAAGGGGATAACCCATGTTTAACCCTGAACTTATTCCCTAGGAAACTCAGGAATAACTAAAGTTATCCCTTGATGGCAAAGTGGTAATTTTAAACAGGTACTTATCCCCTTAGCTATTCCCTGGATAAATGCTATCCTGTTTTATCCAGGGATAGCCAAAAAGCTATCAAACACAGGCTAAAAGGCCATGCTTCCGAGCTCCTGAATTCTCTTATGAAACAAAGAGAAAGGCATGGAATGAGCGGAATTTCCCTTGCTACAAAGAAAAATCCAAGTTTTATTCAAAATTCAGACACATCTGTGGCTCCTCTCCTTTCCTGACTCTAAGCAAGAAGCGATTGCATAACGCCATCAATTTAACAATTAACCTAAACTAAGTCCGGTTTGTTTGACAAGGAATTAGACAAGCCCACAAAAGTAGGGTTTTACTTATTTGGTCGAAGATCTCTCCAGACAAAGTCCAGACTCAAATACAGAATTTAATCAGAGAATGGAGGAAAAAGAATCGGGCATCAAGGGATTGCAAACCTCTGCAGCCTAAGGGGGACCGAGGGAGTTCGGAGAAGATCAATCGAGAGCTTCGAGAAGGATCTTGGGATCGCATAAGCTCGCAGAACCCGAGAACATCTGGTAGAATAGAGAAAGAAAGCGCTCAAAAGAGCGAGAGAGCGACCGACCGAGCGAGCAAGCGAGAGAGAGAGAGAGAGAGAGAGAGAGAGAGAGAGAGAATACCGAAGGAGAGAGAAGGAAGTCGTCAGCATTCCGGCCATGGCTCACGGCAGAGCGCCAGGAGGAGGCTGGCGACCAATATCGCAGTCTCGACCGGGCTCGCTTGAACCGGACTCAAGATATTTTCATGTTGGTCTAGACCCTTCTTTGCGTCGGTATCAAACAGTCATACCTACATATGCCCTTATTTTTTTTATAAAAAAAATTCTCATTATTTTGATATACTCTGAGGCTTAGTCTAATCTTTATGTTGTGATATTTTATTTAATCATAAATCAATCTAACCTGGTGCTTGATTGGATTACTATTTCAACTAAAAAAAACTATAATCGAACTTAGATTTTCTAATTATTGATATATTTTTATAACATTTAATATGCGTGAAACTAATGATCTAATTTTCAAATGGTTGTCATTACTTTTTATTTATTCATCAATCAATTATATTGCATTACACAAGGTTGAGTCCATTAGGTATTTTAATAGATTATAAAGTTTTGATTGATGAAGTGCCATTTATGCCATATATTTATTATTTTATAATTAAATCTTTTTCTTTACCTGTTGTGCTTGTAAGGCCATTCATATGATTTTGTTGTTTTAGACAAGTTTTCTTATTTATATATATATATATATATATATATATATATATATATATATATATATATATATATATGAACTTTATTTAAATACCGAGAAGAGATGAAAAAATGAAGATGCTTAAACTTAAAGTTGTTTTAGATTCTAATTTTTGTTGTTATATTTTTTTCTTCAATTTCTATCGAATTAAATTAACCATGTAACCGTCTTCCTCATGTTCATACCAATGGCGATTTCTTTTTGCTCTTGGCAGGAGATCAAATAATTCAAAAAAGAGTTGCTATATGTTTGGATCTTGTTTTGTTGCAAAGTAAAAATATGAAGCAATGTCATGCTAGTGGAAACTAAAATTTCATTTTACAAGATAAAATAGGTAGAAAATGAAAATAAATTTAAAAATATTTACTGATTATAATTTTTACAAATTTATATTATTTTCTTATAAAATTTCATTTGATAATATATTTATAAAAGAATGTATGAAATATATATTTAGGTTCACCTGATTGGTTTCTGAAAGCATAATCCATCCTCCAAACAAATTTGAAAACTAATTTCCAGTGGAGGACTTTATGCTGCTTTTGTTACAACCACCAAAAGTACTAGTTTTGGATTCAAGCAATGCGAGCGTTTACAGATGTCTATTTAATTATTCTCCATAAGCATCTGGTGCTTGCCACGTAGATCTTATTTGGTTTAATTTAATGCAACATGAGATTAGATGATTTCATTGTGAAGTCATTTACCTCAAATATTGATGTGCGAAGGTCATGCAATTCTTTTGTAATAGGAACAAAATAATGATGCTTTTGCTGACTTCTAATAAAATTACTTTGTTGCAACCAGTTCTAAATCCAATACAATTATATGTGTTTCCAGATGGCTATATATATATATATATATATATATATATATATATATATATATATATATATATGTAGTTTTATCATTTTGTTAGGCCATTACTTATCTTTGTTGGTATGCTCATAAGGCATGCTGCAATGGATGGAAGGTTTGAGTCATGCATGCTGATAAGTTCACAGGCATCCTTTCAGACCAATCTGGAAGATGAAAAGGCTGTAATACCAATCAAATGCATTGAACCCTGCTTCAGTTTATTAGGAGAAGACATTGAAATCAATCAAGCCCACCACTCCTCCACTAGAATCCAATACCAGTTTTATTAACCCTGCAATTGGTTGGCAACCTTCAGCCAATAGCACATTCATGATCATGCTCATGAATAACATGGACGACTAGTCAGTACCATACAAAATATTACTCCAAATACAACTAAGGTGAACATAACGGTCACTGAAAGTAGGTGTTCTTGGACACAGGCACATCATCCTCATGCCTATAATGGATCCTTATTAAATGGTCAGCAAAACTTTTAGTACAGCCTTACAAAACAAGCAATACCACATTTGTAACAAAACATAGGCTAACAAGCCATCACTGGTGAAGCAAGATGGTCCAAGGCTCAAGCATCATCAAGAGCAAGCACGCCTGGAAGAGACTTGCCTTCCAACAGCTCCAAGCTTGCACCACCACCGGTTGAAATGTGGCTCATCTTGTCAGCAAGCCCGGCTTTCTCCACAGCTGCAACAGAGTCGCCTCCTCCAATGATTGTTGTGACACCATTCTCACTCAGCTCAGCCAACTTCTCTGCAATTGCCTGACCAATCCAAAAGTGTGAGACTATGTTCCACAATAAGACAAAGCTTGAGAATATATGTTCTTCATCACTTACCTGAGTTCCTACTGCAAACTTGTCGAACTCGAACACTCCCATCGGTCCATTCCAAATGATTGTCTTGGTGCTGACTAATGTTTCACTGAAAGTCTTGATGGCGTCAGGTCCAATGTCAAGACCCATCCAACCATCTGGGATCCCAGATGCAGGAACAACCTAAAGAAACAAAGAAAAAGAGGTGTTAAACATCAAACTTACAGCCTCCCACACTGCGATCTGTTTAATTGCTAAATCAGTCCTTCTACTAGTTAACGCAGCTCATCTCCGGGGTTCCAACGATTCGTTCCACTAGCTACCAACTGAAATACGACGTTCATTTTACCATCAGGGCAGAGCTTATGCCCTTCATTTTATTTTTCCCTTTAACAAGTCCAATATCTACTTTCATGTATACAAAACTAAAGATTTTTTATAACAAATCAATAACTAAATCAAAATTCATGCTCACAAATTCATGCTCTCAGTTAATATCCATACGGTAAAAGGAAAAGGGCAAACCTTGCTGTCTGCATCTGCAGCAAACTTGTTAGCTACAACAACATCAGAAGGCAACAAGAGAGCTACGCCTTTTGCCTTTGCCTTCTCAATAAGTGCTGTTGCAAGGTCAAGCTTGTCTTCCTCCACAAGAGAAGACCCAACAGAGCACCCTTGTGCCTTGTAGAAAGTATATATCATCCCTCCACCGAGGAGAAGGATATCAACCTTCTCAAACAGTGACTCGATCACACTAATCTTGGTTGACACCTTTGAACCACCGACAATGGCAGCAAATGGCCTCTTGGGTTTTGTGACTGCTCCGACAAGATAATCAAGTTCCTGAGGGAAAAAAGCACAAGCTCTCATGAGAATTCAAATAGCAGAATTCGGGCAACATAATTGAAGTTGTAACATATAATGTAGGGTTTTGTTTAACAATGTCAAAACTTGGATTCATACATATTTGCATATAAATCAGACAGAAAAGTATGGTCATTTTCAAAGATTGAACCATTAGAAGATAATCAGCATATATTATATACCAAATGAGCCAACAGGATAATGAATTCCAACTGTATACTTGAAAATGGTGCATGATATGATACTCTTCCTTGAATATTAAGTTTTTTTCAAAAAAATTATGGGACTGCCATCATACCTTCTGCATGAGGAAACCTGCAACAGCTGGCTTCAGGAATTTGGCAACTCCCTCTGTTGAAGCATGCGCCCTGTGTGCAGTGCCAAAGGCATCATTGACATAGAGATCAGCAAGGGATGCCAGCTTTTTCGCAAACTCTGGATCATTTTTCTCTTCTTCCTTATAGAATCTCACGTTTTCAAGAAGCAGAACCCCACCTTCTGGTAATGCAGCCACTATCTTTTGAACTCCCTCACCAATGCAGTCATCAGCCATCTCAACCTGTTTGAATGAACCAAGGAATCAGAAACAAGAAACATTGTGCCTTAATGTTCAAGAATGCAAAAGAAACATTCATTACAGGGACAATTTTTTCATACATTAAGTCCAAGAAGTTCAGATAGCCTGGGCACGAGTGGCTTCAAGCTGTATTTTGGAGTGACACCTTTAGGACGTCCCTGAAAATTCAAAGCCAGATCCATGAGTTATATATATCAATAGCCAAGAAATGAAAAGGAGGTAGCAAGTTCGTATAAGGAATAAACACCGGTGAAAACTAAGGTAGTATTTGATAAAAAAATATTATTCCTGGATAAGTGTACGGGATAGAGTTTATCCTGGCTATCCCATTGATCATATCAAATACAAAAAGGTAAATCCATAGGATAACTTTTTTTTACTCTTATTTGGAGGGATAACCAGCTATTTCTACATTTTTTAGGTAGTGTTTGAAATAGGAGATAAGAGGGGATAGCTATAAGGGATAGCTGAAAATAAAGTTAACCAAAAGGATAATCCATGGTTAACCATGATTAACCATGGGATATCCCCTCAATTTATTCCCTAGAAAATGCAGGAATAGCTGGTTATCCCTTCAAATAAAAGTAAAAAAAAAAAAAGTTATCCTATGGATTTACCTTTTTGCATTTGATATGATCAATGGGATAGCCAAAGGATATCCCTAGGGATAGCCAGGGAACAAACTCTATCCCGTACACTTATCCATGGATAATATTTTTTTTAATCAAATACTACCTTAGGAAATAAATTAAGGGAATAATCCATGGTTAACCATGGATTATCCCTTTGGTTAACTTTATTCCTAGTTATCCCTTATAGTTATGGCTTTTGGGAATAAGAAGGGATATTCAGGAGGGAAATCCCCTGAATATCCCCTCTTATTCCCTATTTCAAATACTACCTAAGAAAGTAGACCCCACATCAGGAAATACATTACATATGAGAAGATTTAGCAAACCGTAAAGCATTAGCGTGAATGTAATGAACTGGGATGCAGAAGTTCTCTAGCAGACACATATCATCTAACAAAAAAAAAAAGAATTGCAAGGAACATAGAAGGTAGTAATAGGACTTCATAAAACCGAAACACAAACAGATGCTTACTCTTGCATAACGCCTGATTCCACATCTAAAAGTTAAGTATTAATAACTCAAGTTAGGGGAATGAAAGGACCTTATGAGACAAAGGGCTATAGATTGAGAAAATAAAATATAACATCACAAGGGTTTTATCCTACCCTTCCATCATGGCCTCTCCAATTCCTCCTATCCTGCCCTTCATCCCTCCAATTAATCCAATTTTTAGGCTCCATAATATTAAAAAATACCCAACTATAAAAGTATCATGTACACATGGTAGCCAGGCATCCATGCAGCCTAGTACATAATAATCACAAAATTGCAACGTAATGCATGGAGGCCATTTAGATTCACCAATGATACCAAAAAGTTCTACATTCCAAAATCCTAAAAGAAAATTATGTGCATGGACGTTCAGGTATCACAACGTTTACAGCTAGAAATCACAAATGAAATTGGAGTAAGACAGGAAGAAAAAAAAGTAAAGTCACAGGATCATAGGAAAAAGAAACAAAGATTGCGAATCATATATATAGAAATCACAAATGAAATTGGAGTAAGACAGGAAAAAAAAAAGTAAAGTCACAGGACCATAGGAAAAAGAAACAAAGATTGTGAATCAATATATATATATATAAAGGCAAATATCGTCAGTCAATAGATAGATTAAAAGCTCCAAGCTGAAACTTTCACAAAATAAAAACAAATTTACCTCCCTCATCACTGAAAAAGGTGATGTGCATTAAAATCAGACGAAAATCCTTTAAAAAATTGGGCAAATGTGAGACCTTTTAAAACCTTGATTGTACTATACAAATGAATGATATAAATCCATACAGGAAAAAGAATCTTACAGAAAAAACGAATCTCTACAAGAACAAGGCAACAAATTACTTCTTCAGTTACTTTTTTTTAAAAAAAAGAACATGGCAACAAATAGAAGATATCAAAAGGAGCTATTTTGATTAAAACTAAGAAGCGATATCAGAGAAACAAGACGAAGACGAGATGGATGACGGAGACAGAGCAAAAGGCTCACCAAATGGCTGCAAAGGATGACCTTGGCACCGTGATCCGCCAAGTACTTGATGGTGGGGACGGCGGCCCTCACTCGGGTGTCGTCGGTGATCTTGAGGTTGTCGTCCAACGGCACGTTCAGATCCACCCTCACCAACACCTTCTTCCCCTTGAGATCGTCTCCCTTGAGAGTGCTCACGCTCCTCTTCGTCGCCATTTCTGCACCAAATCAATCACCAAAAATACCCACAGAAAGCTCACGACAAGCGGACACTCGATCGCGATCCGATCCGATCGCAGACGCAAGAATAATTTCTGAGAAAAAGAAAGAAAGAAAATCTATAGAAACGGCCGGAAAAAGGTAAGCAAGGGAGGGGAGGGATGGACTTTGATTAATCAAGCGAAGGGCGTGCTTTTGCTCGGTTCGGTTGCTAGCGTGCACTGGGTCTAGAATATTCTCGATTGATGCGCTCGGGCGGAGAGCATTACAAGGCTGGGTTTATATCGGATCGGATCGGGGGTTGGATTAACCCGACCCGAGTGTATAGAATAAACCCTACAAGTCTAAAACTAAACCCCCCCCCCTTCCTCTCCCAGCCCTGATGCGCTGCGTGCGCTCTCCGACGTCTCTCAAATGTCAGTCTCCTCCACCTTCGCTTCCCACCGTCTCCCTTTTGCTGTCAGTACTCTCGCTCTCGCTCTCGCTTCGCTCGTCTCTTAAACTGAGTTCTATGATTTTGTCCGCAGAGGAGTTGGGAACATAGAAAGGTTCATGTATCATCGGGAAATCTATCTATAGGGAGGAGTTTTAGAGTGAGAGCAGGTCCGAAGAAGATATCTTTTGGCAACGATTGCAGAAAGGCATTGCAGGCTGGGATAGATAAGCTTGCTGATGCTGTCGTTGTTACCTTGGGGCCCAAAGGTAAGACCTTTTTGTTCTCTTTTCTTGCCTTCTAGACCACTTAAAATCTATCAGGTGTCGAAGAAGTTTCTATTTTTTATATGGAAGCATAAGATTCTTGTGTTATGGCTTGGTTATGGTGGTCTCTTAGTTTGAGCTTTTGGGGTAGGATTGGAGTTTTATTTTTTCTTGTCTTTAGGCTGTTGTGCATTAGCTTCCGGTCGAAATCATTGGCAAGCGCCGGTTCTTCTGATGGTTTTATTAAGGCCAGGAATTTTTCCTTGACAATCTCATATATCTGACAATAATTGATTTTCTTAGTCCAAATCCTTTCATGCTAGTGATCCTTTTCTATGCACACCAAACTACCTGAAATTACTAATCTGCTTTGGATTCACCAGCCTAACGTTTTGTGGGATGCATTTAGCCAGCTACTTCAAATTCTCTGTCCCATTTAATACCTTCTCGATCTGATGCAGACATGCAGTTTGTTCATGGTTATAAAAAATTTGATGCCCATTTAGTTTCCTTGTTTGTAACTATGCTAGCATTAGCTTAGAGTAAGGGGCTGTTGAAAATGTATAAATGCTGTAAATTTTATGGTTGGATGCAATTGTAGTTTTGCACCGCCTACCAAACCTGCTTGGACCAATTCAATGATTCCCTATGATCCATATGACTTGATTTTTAAAGCATTTATTAGTGATTCATACTTGGATTGATCTATTGTAACACTTGTATCATTGATTCTTGATATATATTGCTATACCATGCCCCCTGTGAACTGTGAAGAGCTAAAGACAGGTGTCGTTGCTAACACCATCATAAATAGCAGCAGCAGCAAAGGTGTTCTCATGGCTGAAACTTGCAACTTTAACTCACACCACCCAACTGACTGTCTTAAGTACCCATCAAGCTTTCTTCAGAACCCTAATATATCACTCAATCATTCTTCTATAAAGAATGTCCTCACAAATACCATGATCTTGAACCAACTAATGCTGAACACAATTATTTCACCAAAGAAGATAGATGTTTCCTTAGGGCTCCGCCTTCCCTCACACCAGGAGCATAACCTGTATTCAACAGAACCACTATATTAGCAGTTCCTGTAATCAGGCATGCTTTTTTACCTATCTTTTAATCTTTTTTTTAATAATCACATTGTTCTTTTAATTAGTAGTGAGGAAGAGAATGCATGACATTCTAAATTCCATCAAGTTGAGATGAGATGATGGAACAAAAATGCAGGATGAAGGGCTATGAAAGAGTTTGTATCACCAAGCTGAGAATTAAAGCACAATCATATGTAAAATTTGATATTTATAAGAAATTCATTCAAGTCTAGAATTTAGTACTCCCAAGGAGGAAAATTGAAATAGGTGATGATGAACATACGGAAACACTATCCCAAACATATATGGATGGCAAAGCCATCCCGAAGCTTCAGCAATGGATAAGAAAACAATATCATATTGGTATAGTCTTTTAGATACCACATTGGAACATTGGTGGGTAAATGATTGCTAATCAGAACACAGCTTGCTATCTTGAATATTGGATGACATAGGACCATTTGATACAGTTGAATCCCAAGTTATTGATGTAAGTGATACAGGACATATAACAGTCATCTTGCAACTTCACTAAGAAGCAAAATAATACATTTGAGGTATCACTTTAACTGTTCCAAAGAAATACCATGGCATTCTAAACAATTGCTTGGACTCTGTAAAGCAATTGAAGACAAGGAAGACACCATCATCATGTTAAGATGCATGAACAGTGCAAGGACAGATACTAGACAGTTTCTCAATACTAGCCATGCTACCATAACAGAAGCCCAATAACTAAGCATGCTATAATAAGACATATTGGACAACATTATAATCCATGCAGTTTTGCAAATAGCTTGTGGTGGTTCTCATGTGGCTGATGTCATTTCTTCATTTTTGATAGTATGGAACTATTATGTAGGTAATATAATTATAGAACCGAATGTCAAATGCACTTTAATATACTCCATTATTAAATGCAGCATCTTCATCTCTAGAAAAAAATAGAAACATGCAGATATGCTCTAAACAATGTGGGCGTCCAACAGCATTCTGTGTGATTAACAAAAAGCTATATAATGAATATCACCATTCCATCTAGAAACGTTTCATCTTAGAGAATGCATCCAGTGGATGCTTGTTGGCAGTTCAACTATACAAGTTTAGAGTGTTCCACAAAGCGCGCCCATCTCAATAGCCACTATGTCTTCTTTTGCACCTTGGTTCAGAGCATCAATCCATATTTTTACTACATGGCTGGATCTTGTGTGCAGCACTTATAGCATTGATATACCCGATTAGCAGACTTCAATATGTGGAAAGGCATATCATAGAGATATTGGATGCCCCATCTGAAGGGTTAGAACAGGGAAATCAAGTAATATGTAATATTATCTTAAGTTAGAAAGGCCAAGACCTTTTTTTTAAGTAATTTTTTGAGTGGTTCTTTAAGTGTATCGGCTAATTGTATGCATTTACAAAGTGGCCATAGAAGTTCTTGAAAATTAGAGAAAATGCAAAACAATGGCAGGTTATACACTGCAACCTAGGCATTTTCCATGTCACATATGCAATCATACATTCAGTCTCTTACAAGTATGATCATTCAATGATATATAGATGAGTTTTACACATGAATCATATAGTTTGGGACCCACGTCTAGCGTGTGTCATTTATAAACATATAGTTAGCCTAAAATAATATCAACATATTGCATTTAATCCAGAATTTGCTAGACAAGTTGAGGCATGTTAGGACAAATTCATGAGCAAACTTGGAAAACATACATAACTCAAATGATGAAGCCCTCAGAAAGTTCTAGCAAGTTGGATAATTATGAAAGATAGCGGTGCCACTAAAAGAGAGCAAGCTACAACCCTAGAGAAGGTGTATAGAGGAAAATATTTTCTATATGTATTCCAGTAATGGAAAAATCAAACCTATACATCCCGTAAATCAGTTTTTATTGGATGCAAGAGATAGGGAAGGAGGAGAGAAGTCCATCTTACATAATGAGTTGCATGCATCAATTTTATAATACAAACTATTAGTGTTGGAATGATGTTTTGCAAATTTGTTTCAAAGTTGGTACTTTGCAAAATGTTGATTGAGACATATGGGAGTAGATTAGGGTCACTTTTGAGATAAGAACATTTGAGGAGGGAATTCAGAGATTCTTAATTTTTTGCCAAATTTGATTGTTTGTTATTATCAGTTAAAAGAAAGAGGAGAACATTTGACTATTACTTAGAACCCTGAAATCCCTCAGAAATGATATTTTGAAAACTCAAATGGGAGGTGCGTTTTGATGAAAACCTATGTCGAAATCAATTAGCAGACCTATTTTCTTCCAAAATTTATCATCTAGTCTAATTATTAATTAAAAATCCAATCTATATCTCAATATAAAAGCCATTCCCTCCATTTTCTCTCTCACTCATATCTTGTGGCTAGAGTTTACCATTCTCATTTCTTCTTTCACCTAGAGCTCCCCTTTCCCTCAGGTCGCTTTCCTTTTATTTTTTTGGTCTCTTGTTGATTTTTTTATGGAAACTCCTGCCCCCTTTTCTCCTCTCAAGACAAATCGATTTGCATATATGCACACAAGGTGACAATATACATTGTTGAGACCATCATTCATTATATGCCCTTATTTCTTACATTTGGTTGAAAGAGGAGGGAAAGTTATGTATAGGGCCCACACATTTTTCCTTCCTTCCATCAGAAAATAAATACCGCTGGGAGGGGAGTGGGGGGGGGGGGGGGCAGATGATATATATTTTCCTATGCTCTTTTCCTCTCCCACCGAAAAACTCTTTCTTTATGAGCAAGGATGTATTAATTGTCAATGGTTGGCATTAGGGTTGAAAGTGGTCATACATACTCACCACATATGCTATGACCAATACAGAATTCACCTAGATATGGGGGCTCAAATCATCAACAATATATAACCTGTGCATTTGATCTTTTCAACCATTGTTGGAGCTCTACCAAGGAATCTATTCATGTTTCTTATGCTACTATGGGTTGCATTAATATAAAACCTTTAATTATCACTCAACATCTTTGTTATAGAAAAAATATTTATGGTTGTCCATCCTGTTTAAGTTCTTGAGATAATTGCTGGGGGAAGCATGTCTTCATAGTTTAATCTTTAGATAGCATGATCCTGCACCTGTTTTGCATGTCTGTTCCATCATAATAGTGACATATTGAACATGGATCAATCCTTAACATTTTGAGAAGTTCATAAATGATCATCCCATCATTAAAATAATCAGGAATAGTGGTGCTTTTTATCACATTCCAATAGAATATTCAGTCGCATGCAAAGGATTTCAGGTTTGTGCTTCTGCTACTCTCTTGTTTGATAATCCAAAAATATTCCTAAATCACTTTCCTTTAGATGCCATTGCTACTTAGTAATGTGATGCACCCTAGCTTTTCACTTTGATGTAAAAATATAAGATCTATCTTTCCCCCAAGCTTATGGTGCTCTTGTTTCATTAATACTCCAATCACATTTTGCAATAATGTTTTCTTTTTCCTGATGGGTGAGTGAATCACCAATGTTGTTCATTATAGCAGACTAGTTCGAATTTTCTTGGTGGCTTTACAAATTCTATTTTGTCAATTAATTGTGTTAATTGTGTTGGCATGTGGTACATCGTAAATCAATTCTTAACATTCATTTGTTTTTCTTTCCATACAATTTCTTTTGTTATTTTATAGCGCATAGCATGACATGCTGTACAATGCACGTGGCACATACCATACTATACTGATATTAAACTGAAATACCGTACCAATGTGTACTAAATCTCAATATACTGAACCGATCCATATACCGGGTGTACCAACAATGTACTGGTGTGGTACCAGTACATGGCCTGATACTGAGATGGCAAACCTTGGTGCATAGAAACAGCAAGTGGGTCATCGAAAGTGAATCATGGAGTTCATAGAATATCGAGCTCTTTCGGGATCACCCTTTGTTGGTTGAGAATGAATTCTGAAAGTAGGATTTGGGTCTTAAATGCTAGCTTAGTTTTCTTCCAGTCTCACGAACTGTTTTGTATTTAAAAAATAACTGGTTCTGTGTTACATGTAACGAGTGAATGGTCCACATTGGTGATTGTCAGTCCTTTTTGTGAACTCTAATAAATATCACTTATTCCATCAAATCCATCTGACTAGATGTTTTTGATAGTTTATCCATTGTGAAGTTTTAATAGGGTGAAAAATGTAGTATTTTCATAAATAAGACAATCAGTACGTTTGTCATGTAAATGGCCATGGACATTTAAATGGTCATAATTATGTATTGAGTCTTTTATTTTAACTTGTGTATACATTATTTGTTTTGAAGAAGCGCATAGTACATTTTGGACAGATTAATTTTCAAACTATTTAACTATCTTCAAGGATATCCATGCAGGGCGTAATGTTGTCCTTGATGAACCAGGAGTACCCAAAGTGATTAACGATGGGGTTACAATTGCTCAGGCTATTGAACTTTCAGATGCAATTGAAAATGCTGGTGCAATGCTAATTCAAGAGGTCATCCATGCAGCATGTTTTGCTCCAAATATATAGATCATTTCTTTCATGTAAAACTTTTCCTTGTTTTTTCAATCTACTGAACTTTATGAAACAGGTAGCGTGCAAGACAAATGACTCTGCAGGTGATGGGACCACCACAGCAATTGTTTTGGCTCGAGAAATGATTAAATTAGGTTTGTTGGCAGTTGCTTCTGGGGCAAACCCAGTCTCTTTGAAAAAGGGTATTGATAAAGCAGTTTGTGAACTGATCCTGATCTTGAGGAGTAAATGCAGTCCTGTAAGTGGGAAGGAGGATATAAAAGGTAGCCTTTCCTTTTGTTATGGATTTCTAGGAAAGAACACTTATATTCATGAAATTCTTAACATTATTTTTCCCCCATTTGTCCAGCTATAGCTGCAATCTCTGCTGGAAATGATGATTTTATAGGGGGTCTTATTGCTGAGGCTACAGATCAGATTGGTCCTGATGGAGTGATCACAATTGAATCATCATCAACTTTTGATACTATTATTGAGGTTCAGGAAGGGATGAAGGTAATTGAAATGAATTGTTTATAATTTGTTTAATTTTATTTCTCATTTAATGTTTATTTATGTTTATTCAGATAGACAAGGGCTATATGTCTCCGCACTTCATCACGAACCAGAATAAATCAATTGTGGAGTTTCAGAATGCTAAAGTTCTAGTAACCGATCAAAAAGTGACAAATATTAAAGACATCATCCCTCTGTTAGAAAAGACTGCTCAGCTGAGTGTTCCATTACTGATTATTGCTGAAGATATCTCAAGTGAAGTGCTGGGAACATTGGTCCTTAACAAGCTGAAAGGAATCTTAAATGTAGCAGCTGTCAAGTGCCCAGGGTTTGGTGAAGGAAAGAAGGCTCTTCTGCAAGATATTGCTCTCATGACTGGTGAGCGTTCATGCAATTTTGGTAATTGGTATATAGGTATTTTCATGGTGAATTTTCTGAATTTCTTTCCAGTATCAGACAGACGTTGATCTTAAGATGCAAAAGAAAATGGAATTCTTCAGCTTAAAATTGATGCACATTTAGTCTGCTTAGAAACTGATCTAGAACTTGTGCAGTGATCACCTGCATGATTTATTGCCAATTTTTAGATAGATGATATCTCCAAAAGTACAGCAAAAGGTTTCTTAAAATCATTTATTGCTTGGAACAGTTGTTTGATGATACAATCTGTGGCTTGCTTGTTTCATAGAGTTCCTAAGCTCACTGCTTATTGTTTATCATGTTGCTGGTCACATGTCATTGCAAACTTTCATTTTTGTTCTTCTCATGCATTTATAATGTCACTCTCTTAATTTCTGCTACATATGTATTTTGTTTACTAATCTGAACCTCAGATTTTACTTTTGCTTGCACTTTGCGGGAAAACTAGGTGCTGATTTTCTTGCTAGTGACTTGGGTTTGATGCTCAGAGGTGTAACTTCAGACCAGCTAGGTGTTGCACAGAAAATCACTATAACAAGTAACTCAACAACAATTGTTGCTGACCCATCTATGAGAGCTGAGATTCAGGCAAGAATTTCACAAATAAAGAAAGATTTGACTGAAACAGATAGTGCCTACCTATCAAGGAAGCTTTCTGAGAGGATAGCAAAACTCTCAAGCGGTGTAGCTGTGATCAAGGTCTGACGTTTCCTTCTCTACCTGAAACACTTGCGTGCACATGCACTTCTACACATGCATGTGCACACACGCACACCCTTTCAAAACTGACATGCTGAGAGTATTTAAATTCTAGCACTGGTTATTCTTGTTCGGGCATTGCTGTGGATTTTGAAGAAATGCAAATGATATATAGGTAGGAGCCCCCACCGAGGCTGAGCTTGAGGACAGGAAGCTAAGAATTGAGGATGCGAAGAACGCAATTTCTGCTGCCATTGATGAGGGCATGGCACCAGGAGGAGGGGCAACATTTGTACAGCTATCAAAGCATATTCCCACCATAATGCATCTGATTGAAGACCCAGAGGAAAGAATTGGTGCTGACATAGTCAGAAAGGTTTAGCTTCTTCTTTGTTGTTTTATACATTATGTCAGTTTTCTCAATTCTTAAAAATTGTTCCAAAAATGTATCAATTACTGTTCTGTGTTCAGCGTAGACTTCTTTCACATAAGTAATACAATATGGCTTAAATATAGTAGACAATAGCAAGGTTTAAATCTTATGAGATAGAGGTCTTCTGATTTTTCTATGAAATAAAATGCCTTGCGTCTTGTTTCGTCTCGACCCTCGACCTGATCAGGCATCGTAGTCCTTGTCTGGGAATCTTTATTCTTAAAAAAAATTAATTTTGAAGCTTTGGTGTTTTATTTAATTTTTTAAATATATTAAAACTTCAAAAATTATATCTTTATAATAAATTAGATATATTTAAAATAAATATTATAATATATTATGGTCAAGATAAGATGGAACAGATTGGGACAACCAAAATCAATTTTGGAATCTTTCTAAAATGAGATGTCTCGACTGCCTTGGCTCCCACCCCGTGGAGACTTGAATCACTAGATAGTAGTATATAGTATGGAAGAGTGTCTTATTGGAAATCCTTAACGATGTTGGTCTTGAACTTTAAGACGCTATATTGGAAACTTCAATGCTGGTTAAATATTAGGACAATGATCCTATGCGTGATGGAAAACAGATCACTAGCAGATTTTTTTTTCTTCCTTCATCCAAGATGTCGGACACATGCTAGACTAAGAATTATGATTTTGCAACATTTAGTGTGTCTCTATTTGATCCCTGATATAAACCATTGTTGCCATAGCAATGGTACACAGATATGGATGACACAATAGCCAACATAAATGCATGTTGATGGGTCACCATTTGGCAGTTCAAAACCTAAGTGTGATGATAGTTACCTTTAACAAGAGTGTTCATGGTGCCCCAGCTGTGATAATCTAGGGTGAACCTTCTTATCTGTGTTACATATGTCCATTGATTTCTGGAACCAGCTATCATGTAGCTGGCATGCGCATAAATGAGAAGACAGTATAACTGTGTGCATACTCTGTATTGCCTCTCTACTAAAATGGTCATATTGATGTATTTATTTAGTAAGATGATCCTCATTGTGTTTTGTATGTGTTGCTCCTATTTTCATATGGCTATTTTCACATGAATTCTGAGATAATCATAACTAGGTTTTGCATCAAGCTGATGACACCCCAACATCCAACAGAGAGGACTTGATGTCCTTGGAAAGTGATTTCCTTAGTATTGTAGTTTGTTGCACGGACAAGAACATCTGAAGTTTTAAGCTTCTATCTCATTGAGTAAACATTCTGTGTTGTTGGCCATGGCAATGTTTATGATAAGGTAGAGAGAACTTGACATTCCATGCACAACTTCTAGGCCATTAATCCATCTCGAAAGTGGAAACTCCTAACATCCATCTACAGGGTATATGACCTTATGTCCATTCTCTCTCTTATGTTTCTTCTAGTTTTTGTGTTACCATTCTTTAAGTGCTACTTTGATGGAAGTTGGCTCTAAAATACTATCTTCAGCTAATGGCAAATTTCACTTGGTTCTTTCACATTTCCAAAGAGTTGGAGGCAAGCCAACTTGGCAAATGGCAACTCAACTCTTGTTTCAAGTTGTGTTTAACCAGCCAGATCTGTAACTATGCTTTTCAAACTAGCACATCAGCTCAGAAAAGGTGTTAGGTTTGCCTCTCTTTTCTTAATTTATGATATATATTAGTTTGGTTATGGTTATCAAGTGCTGTAATAGGTGTTTGTCCAGGCATCATATAATTTTTGTGGTGGTAAACCTGAAATGATAATGAATCAGTGTCAAGTAGGTAGAAGAAACTCATAGGTTAAGATGCACAAAATTTCAATGAAGTAGACAAGTAGTTTCATTGAATCATGCGAAGTGCTTTCTGAAGCAAAGCCGTGCAAGGGTTGATTAAAAAAAAAAAAATTCTTGAGTTAAAATTAACAATTGCAAGATTTAACGAATTGTTTAAATGAAAAATATGTTAATTCTTTTAGACTTTATAAAAAAAGAAACTAAGATTCAGTTATGTTTTCTGAAAATCTACCTTTCCCGTAATTTTCTAGTGGAGAGGTTGGCAGACATATGTGCATGCATATACAGAATTACATTTTATCCTCCCTGCATGAAACCATTTTCTTACCATCAAGAATTCATCATCTTAAGGGTTATTTTTCCTATATCGACACGTATTTTATATATTCTTTCACAAAACATATAATGGTTTATGCTTTGATCTAATCATGATCTGAATCATATATAATAAGATTAAAACCACCATCAATTCTTCCCTTGTGCACTCTATAATACGATATTAACTAGGCAGATTCAACTAAACCCCCCCAACCACCACCAAAAAGGACAGAGGTTGAACCTTTTTATTCCTAGAATACAGTTTGATGGAGACACGTGTAAGCTAAATCCATGAGTTCTGGCATGAAATCTTTGAGATAGGAAAATTCAACTAAACTATGATCCAGTAATATAAATTTGTCAGACTGAGGCTGAACTTTATTAGCCCTAGAATACAATTGGATATAGACCCATGTAAGCTAACTCCATGAGTTCTGGCATGAAATCTTTGCCACATCCGCTGATGCTCGTCTGCCTGCCTCTTCTTTGCAAACCGGTCTGATGCCATTTCTCCTTGCAGTATGTGGCTAAAATGATAAAAATCTTGAAGTTCACTGATGATCCAAGCATCTTGAATGAGGTATTCCAATATAGCTGGTCATGTTGCTGCTCATTTTCTTGCCAATAACAAGTCCATCTCAACATGCTGAATGTTTTCCATTGACGTCATTTGATGATCAATGTTTCCATTTGCACAACATTTTCTTATCATCTACTTTCCCGTTCATTGATAAAGAAGATTTAAATGCCCCTTCAAGGATAGCATAAGGTAAATTCTTGGTTAAATGTTCATATGTTTACTTATAATAAGAACTAACCATTACTATGCTATATTGATAGACTATTTTCGTTTAACATGCAACCATGTGACACTTAGTTATCATATGCTCTCAAAATTTTTGTTTCTTGTCACTGATGAAACTACATCTCATTGACTTGTGATATGCTCCATGAGGTTTGCAATCTTGATGCTGGACCTCATACCGATTCTCAAGTGGTACACTGGCGTACCAAGTCTTGGTAACTTACTAGCATGGTATGGCACAGCTGTACTGAGGAATGCAGTCCAAGATTGCAAACCTTGGTTCCTACAAATACTAGTAGACACTGAAGCTAGCATATGGCATTCTTCAAGAGGAATTTGCTTTGTGACTTAAAAGGCTTTCTGGACTTTTAGGCACTCCTTGTACCAGCTTCATCAATAGCCCGCAATGCTGGAGTAGATGGTTCAGTTGTTGTGGAAAAGCTTCTGGCCAGTGACTGGCGGATTGGATATAATGCAATGACCAATGAGTTTGAAGACCTTCTCAAATTTGGTGTGGTAGATCCCTGCAAAGTTTCAAGGTGTGCACTCCAGAATGCAGCTTCTATAGCTGGGATGGTTCTAATGACCCAAGCTGTCTTGGTTGATAAAATAAAGAAGCCAAAGCCTGCTGTGCCTTTGGTTCCCGGAATTGCTCCTTAGCTTTGGGAGATATGATGAGATACTAGAAACTAGCCATTGAACTGGCAGAAAGAAGAGTTTATGCCGAAGCCAAACTGGAACTGGTCAGTTTATTGATTCCCTGGAGGTAACATACAATGCTGACAATTTGAAGCATTTACCTGTGCAGAAAGAAGTTGCTTCTGAGAGTGCCATTAACTTCGACTTTCTAACAAATTCTCTTTTTCTAAGCTATGTTTCTCTGGAGATGCTTGCTTTCTACTGCTATTTATAATTTATGCATTTGCTATCTAATTGCGGAAGCATTTTTCTTTTAGAAATATACATCATGACATCAAAGGACTTTCAATTTGTCACATATTACTCAAAAGAATTTTGTAGCGATTGTGTAGCTATGATGTTGTGAAGTAATGACACTACAGATGTTCAATGGTCTTCAGAACCTTATATTCTTTGATAAAATTATTGTAAAAGGCAGTACCATCTTGTTATGTACTTGGCTTGTAATGCCTGCTACTGCTCCAGGATTTGTTTTTGTTCTTGTGGTGAAATTCTTTGATAAATTTGTTGTAAAAGGCACTAGTTGTGTAGCCCTATGGTATGCTCCTGAGTCTACCATCATACGTGCAAAGAAAAATAGGCAATTATCTGTGTGCTTGAGAAGTTGTGCTGACTGTTCATATCCCTGGAGATCGATTAGAAACTGGTGCAAAGTAATATTGTCATATAACCTAGGTATCTATTCTGAAAATTGTGTACTCACTTAAAATTCAGCTTCCAATAGAGGAAGATTATTCAGCAGGCACTGCCCAGCCAGCTTGCTGGCTTAATGTTTTCAGCTTGTGTGTCTTCATTGGGAGCACAGTGTCCTCTTTAAGTGCTAACTGTTGCTTCCTTTATTTTAATTTGTTCCGGGGGATCTATAAGACCCTCAAATTTGGTCTAGGATGCGAATGACATGAATGGGACATTTGCGTGAAGAGATTAACTTACTCTGCCTTCTGGCAGTGTTGAGCACACTTCCTGACTGTCTTCCATAGCTCCAACAAGAAAAAATACCTTGAAATAGTATCTTTCATTAGCTTATGATCCTGCGTTGATGAGTGGCATTAGATTTTCAAACTACAAGCCATTTTGTTCTAACCAAAATGCTTGCAACTGGTGATCTGGACTGTCTTTGCAAACTTCTGCTTCTAGTAACAGCAGAAATTCAGAACCTATCAACATGGGGAAATTAAATGTGGGTTAGAGTTCACAGGAAACCTCAAAACATGGTGAAGGCTATGATGTTACTTGACCCATAAAACCCCTTCGTGGGCAAAAGATTACTGGCAACTGTGTGTATGCATGGAGATAAGTATTGGAATCCCTTTTTTTTTTTTGGAGAGGCATTCATCATCATCTTGCTGAAACAAAGACCAACTACCGTGATCGAATGCTGCAAACAATTATCTTATAGTGGATGTTCTCTCAATGCAGGGTTAACTCATTGAAATGAAGAATGAATATTTTCAAATGCAAGACTCGCCAGAGGCTGTCAGGCTGTGTGAACTGGCCTCTGATTAAGTAGTCATTAACATCGCTAGTGCTGCCAGATTCATCATCATTTTATTCTGCATCACAAAGAAATTAAACATCAGCTGGCAGCAAAAATTTGTCATGCCAAGTGACACGCTTAACGAAGCAGAAAAGCTCATGACCTATAACGACTCGGGTCCTGGGCCCGCAGCACCCACGAACCCGTTTCATCACAAGAAAGCAAGACGGACAAAGTCCACACCAACTTAGGCCACCACAGTCCAAAAGGGATCCAATTGGTGTCTTATCCTTCTTACTTTACCACATATAAACCATTCAACAAATTCTCAATTTTTTGATTTGGGATTATTTCGTTACGTAACCTAAAAAGGCATATTATCAAGGGTGAGGGTTTTAGGGTGATGGCTGCATGCAAAATTTAATAAAGTAGGGTTTTGAATCATTAATGAAGTATAGCTCCAAAAATTTAATGAAGCAAGGCTCCAGAATTCAATGGAATAAGATTTTAATTTTTGATGCATCTAAGTTTTAAGATTTTGTTGGCGGTAAAGCTTCAATATTTGATGGACATCAGTTTTAACTTACTTGAGTTAGGAGCATCGCCTTTTTTATTTATTTATTTATTTTTGAGCCTTTTGAGCTTTTTGTTTTATATGAATATACTATGAAAATGAATGATAATATAATAATGCATATGCCAAATTATATCATGATATAAATTTCATACATAAAACCAAGTATCAATATAAAATAATTTTTTTTAATCATCTTTTACCTTTTCTGGTATTGAATACATCACCAGATTTTATTCAGAACAATATTAAACACATAGCTATAGTAGTAACATCAATATGCTCTTAATTTATAGAGTATATTGGCATACCAAAGATACATATTTACAATTTTATGCTAGTAATTCATATCTAACAATTTAATGCAGCGATCATCATACGCCTAAATTGATTTCCATTCTAATGCTATGTGTCATAAATCTAGTTAATCAGCCTAAGCCCTACCTCCAATGCCACATATCTAAGTTGGGTTGGACTTGCACCAAGTTTGCTCATGCTCAAAGTAGTATCCTGTATCAAAAGTTATGCATGTCATAAATTAAGACAGGCCATTAGTTTACACCATAAATGGTTTCACATGGAGCCTTTTTGGCTACATGTCCTACCCTGATGCCACCTCTGCAAGCACATATATCAATGCCATAACCATATGGTAGCACAGCAAAAGATACAGATACACCACAAGCATATCAATACAAAATATTTTTCTGCACATGACTTCTAATGTGGATGAAGTTCTGAAGTCACCTGTTTCTCTTTTTCTCTCATATCTTTCCTCTCAAGTTACAGATTTTCTTGTTATTGTCAATTGGTTTAATGAGATGGGTGAAGACAGTTGCCCCACTTTCTAAAAAGAAAATCAAGTGTTTTCTTTAACCTTTATTGAGGGATAAAATCATCATTGCATTAATATACATGAAGGGGGTTAAGACCGACCCTTTCCCTTCGTATCTCCCGAGCTCCCATAGCTCGTCCTCCCCGAGCTTTCCTAGCTCGGCTCTCCCGAGCTTCCCTAGCTCACCTTCCCCGAGCTTCCGTAGCTCGCCTCTCCCGAGCTTCCCTAGCTCGGCTTCCCCGAGCTTCCCTAGCTTGGCTCTCCCGAGCTTCCCTAGCTCGGCTTCCCCGAGCTTCCGTAGCTCGCCTCTCCCGAGCTTCCCTAGCCCGGCTCTCCCGAGCTTCCCTAGCCCGGCTTCCCCGAGCTTCCGTAGCTCGCCTCTCCCGAGCTTCCCTAGCTCGGCTTTCCCGAGCTTCCGTAGCTCGCCTCCCCCGAGCTCCCCTAGCTCGGCTTCCCCAAGCTCCCATAGCTCGGCTCTCTCGAGCTTCCTGTAGCTCGTTTCCCTCGAGCCTCCATGGCCCGGCTTCACTGAACGACCCACGACCCAATACTCACCTCCGCGGAACCTGACGCGGGAGAGCCAAAGCCTACTGTAACAGCACCAGGCAAGGAATCATGCTGAGAAATAGTCTAGAACCTATCAAGGCTACCTGAGACCTACACATATACCAGATTTCAAGTCATCAAGAAGCTCTTCCAGCCGTCGATCCCCTAACAAACAAGATACGGATCCCAACAGCCCCACAACGGCCTGATTCAATCTACTCCCATATCCTAACAACCTCTGAACCTTCCAGAATACGCTCAAGATCCAGGTGACAGCCTATAAGTATCACGCTCACAGATTCCCTTAGGTACGCGCGCGCTCACACCCTCACTCCCCACTCTCCTGCTCTCCTGCTGCTCGTCGGTGCTCTCACCCTCTAGAGCTTCCGATTGGTCGCCCCCCGGAGAGACTCCCCAGAGGGATCCATCTTCCCATTTTCTGATTGATCACTGATTTCCTCCACTGACTTGAGCATCGGAGGGTCTTTCGCGGAGGGCCACCCCCAACGCCTCTCGCGCGAGGACTTGTATGCAGGTTCGCCCCCCTGGAGATTGACTGCGCCCAAGTTGGAGGACGGATCCCGGCGGCAACAGATTGGCGCTAGAGGAAGGGTCTCAAGTCCCATTAAAACTTGAAGAAAGGAGACAAGGATCCTAATCTGGAGTAGAACCTCTCTAATGGCCAATCGGAGAAGAGCAACCTCTGAAGCTCAAGATCAGGTCGCTTTCCAGAGGCCTGATCTGACAAGCGGTGTAGCGCCGCAACCACCACCAGTCGAAACCCCATCACTGCCTGCCATCCCGGTGACCCAGGACCAGTTTGCCTCGCTGGTCCAGCAAGTTCAGACTCTGACTCACCTGGTCCAGGAGCGCCTTACGGCTCCTCTGCTCCACACTTTCATAAGGAAGCGGCGGTTCCTTCTTCGCCGGCGACTTCCTCCTCCAGTCGGCACAAATCCGTGGACCCCCCACATCGACCTAGAGGGGACAAGCCGGTCCCGCGCAGCAGTCACGACAGAGATCCTCCCGATCTCGGCGAGCCCGGTCTCTCTCTCCGGTGACCTCCCACCATGATTCGATACCGTCCCTGCGATCCTCTCGCCCAGCTCCTCCTCTGATTGGTGAAGAGGAGATCCGTCGTCAGATCCAGGAGATGCGTTAGGAGCTAGACGCCGTCAAGCAGGCCCATCCGCCCCAACCCAAAGAGGAGCAGGGCATCCCTTTCTCTAAGGGGATCATGGAGGAAGTGATTCCCTTCCATGTCAAGTTACCAGCCGTCGAACCTTACCACGGCTCTTCTGACCTGGACAACCATCTTAGCAGCTTCCGGTCAATAATGATGTTCCACAGAGCATCCGATGCGGTCCTCTGCCGCACTTTCCCCTCCACCCTCAGGGATCTGCCCGGACCTGGTTCAATGCTTTAAAACCAGGTTCCATCGATTCATTTGACGAGTTGAGCCGCCTTTTTATTGGTCAGTTCGTCAGTAGCCGCCGCCACCGACGGAGATCCGACTCCCTCTCTGAAGTTAAGCAGAGAGAGGGGGAGTTCTTGAGAAATTATCTTGGCCGTTTTAATAAGGCCATGTTAGAGGTGGACCACCTTAATCATGAGGTGGCTATGTCTGCCCTGGCAGGGGGAGTCTCGAAGGAGAGCGACTTCTACCTAGCTATGGAGGTCAGCTACCCCCTAGCCTCTCTGATATGATGGCCTTGGCGGACAAATACGCCAGGGTCGAAGAATCACGGAGAGTTGCCCGAGCCGAGCAGGCAAAGAAGAAGGAGCCCAAGGGTCCCGACAGGCATCGTCCTACCCGTCGGCCAAGTCCGCCTCGCCGCCAAAGAGTTCCCCCGCTGCCGCCAAGGAATCGCTCCTGGAGCCCCCCCAGGCGATTCGATCACTACACTCCGTTGACCGTGCCCCGGGCGCAAATCCTCATGGAAATAGAGCGCCAGCTCCCCCGACCAATACCTCTCCGAGGGAACCCGACCCGAAGAGATCCCACCAAGTACTGTCGTTACCACCGGAGCACGGCTACGACACTGAAGAATGCTGGCAGCTGAAAAATGAAATCGAGAGGCTGATCCAGCGGGGGCGACTGAATCAGTTCAGGAGGGCGCCCGAGCCACAGCAAGGAGGTGACCGCCAGCCCGAACTTCAACAACCTCCTCCTCCACCGAATCCGCCCGTGATCGGCCGCATTAACATGATTGAAGATGCCGGTGGATCGAGCCCCAGGGGCGACAGTGAAGGATCGGCGCCAAAGAAGGCACGGACGGGCGAGCTCTTCTTCTCCGACGATGATCTCCAAGGGATACAGCTTCCCCATGAAGACGCACTAGTTGTATCCCTCAATTTAAATAACTATGATGTAAGCCGAATCCTTATTGATAGTGGAAGTTCGGTGAATGTTTTGTACCTCGGTGTGTTTTTCAGGATGAAATTACTCATAGAAAACCTGCGAACCATGGATTCCACCTTGATGGGATTCACTGGCGACGTCATCATCCCAGAAGGGGTCATCACCATGACAGTCCGCGCGGGAACCTGGCCCCTTGTAGCCATTATCCAGACAGACTTCCTAGTAATCGACCTCAGATCTCCATACAATGCGATATTCGGCAGGCCCGGCCTGATGTCCCTAAAGGCAGTTGTCTCCATCCCGCATCTGTCCATGAAATTTCCCACCGAGCGAGGAGTTGGAGTTGTTCGAGGAAGTCAGGCCATGGCGCGGCAGTGCTTCGTTACAAGCCTTCAGTCTAGAATGCCGGATGTTGATGGGCTGGACGCTCGGGAGGACTTCGCCGAACAGCGAGGAGAATCGGCAGAGGAATTGGAGGAGGTGCCATTGGATGAGGCTCATCCCGACCGAACTATAAAGATCGGGTCGTGCTCAAAGGAGAGTCTCGACGCATATTGATCAGGTTCCTCCGGAGCAATGCTGACATCTTCGCCTGGTCCGCTTCCGATATGCCTGGGATCAGCCCCGAGGTTCTCGTCCATCGTCTCAACGTGGACGAGATGCATAGGCCCATCAAGCAAAAGAAGAGGAGCTTCGCCCCAGAGCGACAAAAGGCCATTGAAGAAGAGGTAGACAAACTCATCAAGGCTAATTTCGTCCAGGAGGTAAATTATCCGAGCTGGCTATCAAACATCGTCATGGTGAAGAAGTTGAACGACAAATGGAGAATCTGCATCGACTTCACCGACCTCAACAAAGCCTGCCCGAAGGATAGCTTCCCCCTCCTCTGAATCGACCAGCTTGTGGACGCCACCTCAGGTCACCAGATGCTGTCATTCATGGACGCCTATTCAGGCTACAATCAGATCCGAATGGCCCCTGAGGATGAAGAAAAGACCGTCTTCATAACCGACCGAGGTACTTATTGTTACCGTGTCATGCCTTTTGGTCTTAAAAATGCAGGTGCAACCTACCAGAGGCTGGTTAACAAAGTATTCAAGGAGCAAATCGGCCGGAATATGGAGGTGTACGTGGACGACATGCTGGTCAAAAGCAAGGAGGCATCACAGCATATCGAGGACCTCACAGAGAGCTTTGCAACGCTGCGCAAGTACGAGATGAGACTCAATCCGACCAAATGCGCCTTCGGCGCTAACTCTGGGAAGTTTCTTGGCTTCATGGTCTCCCAGCGAGGTATCGAAGCTAACCCCTAGAAGATTCAAGATCTCCAACAAATGGCGCCCTCGGCATCTGTTAAAGAGGTCCAGCGCCTAACTGGGAGGATAGCGGCTCTTAACCGCTTTGTGGCACGGTCAGCCGAGAGATGCCTCCCCTTCTTCAAAACCCTTCGGTCGGCTAAAAACTTCTAGTGGACTCCTGAATGTCAAAATTCATTTCAGGATCTCAAGAAATATCTCGGCTCACCCCCACTTCTCAGCAGTCCGGCTCCGGGCGAGACCGTATTCTTGTACCTGGCTGTTTCTGAGGGTGCCGTTTGTTTGGTGCTGGTCAGGGAGGATGGCAAAGTCCAGAAGCCGATCTACTATGTCAGCAAGCTACTCCGCGATGCGGAGATGAGGTACAGCAGAATTGAGAAGATGGTGCTGGCCTTAATTACCTTAGTTTGGAAGCTGCGACCATACTTCCAAGCACATTCTGTGACGATCCTGACCGACCAACCCATCCGGGCAGTAGTCCACCGTCCCGAGACATTGGGAAGAATAACCAAGTGGGCTGTCGAGTTAAGTGAGCATGACATACACTTTCAGCCTCATCCAGCTATCAAACCTCAAGTGCTTGCCGACTTTCTCCTCGAGTGTACCATCCCGGAGGACGGCTCTACCCCAGACTCCCCCGAAGAACCAAAAACTGGAGCCCGGTGGCTCCTCCATGTCGACGGGTCATCTAATGCCCATCGCTCCGGTGCAGGCCTGGTTCTCACCAGTCCGGAGGGGATAACCTTCGAATATGGCATCCGATTCTCCTTCCCGGCCTCCAACAATGAAGCAGAGTACGAAGCCCTGTTAGCCGGCCTCCGAATCACCTGCAATCTGAAGGTGGAGAAGCTTAGTGCCTTCACCGACTCTCAACTGGTAGCCGATCATGTACGAGGAGAGTTTGAAGCCCGGGAGCCGAACATGGTTCGATATCTTCAGGAGGTGCGGAGCCTGCTTCCCCATTTTGCCGAATTTGAAATCATTCAGATTCCCAGGTCCGAGAACGCCCGCACCGACCTACTCTCTCGATTGGCGACCACAGAGTCGATGGACGCCGAACAAAAGTTCCACCTGGAGACCCTAGAAAGGCCCAGCATCGCGGAAGCCGACCGGATAATGCAGGTTGAAGCTGAACCATCATGGTTCGACCCTATTCTTAAATATCTCAAAGAGGGGTCGCTTCCACCTGACCGGAGAGAAGCTAGAAAGTTGAAGCTACATGCCACCCACTACGTGCTGATCGACAACCAGCTTTACAAACGGTCCTTCTCCATGCCGCTGCTCAAGTGCCTTCGCCCGTCCGAAGCAGATTATGCTCTGCGCGAGGTACATGAAGGGATTTACGGTAACCATCTGGGAAGTCGGTCTCTATGCCACAAGGTACTGCGACAAGGCTACTACTGGTCGACCATGCAGAAGGATGCGGACGACCTGGTCCGAACCTGCGACCCATGCCAGAGGCATTCAAGCATCCAAAGGCTCCCCTCCGCCGAACTAGTTTCCATATCCTCCGGCTGGCCTTTCGCCAAATGGGGGATGGACATCCTCGGCCCATTCCCGCTTGCCATGGGACAGCGGAAATTCTTATTTGTCGCCATTGACTACTTCACTAAATGGGTCGAGGCAGAAGCTGTTGCACAAATAACCGAAGCACGGGCCAGAGATTTTGTATGAAGGTCCATCATCTGCCGATTCGGCCTCCCACATACCATAATCACCGATAACGGTAAGCAGTTTGATAACTCCAAATTCCGCCAGTTCTGTGAGGAGCATGGAATCCGTTACCACCTCACCTCGGTCAGGCATCCACAAGCCAACGGAGCGGCTGAAGTGACTAATAGGACCCTCCTTCAAGGGATCAAAGCTCGCCTTTCCAGAGCTCAAGGCAGATGGGCGGATGAGCTGCATCATGTTCTATGGGCCTACCGCACCACCCCGAGAATCCTGACAGGTGAAACCCCATTCCGGATGGCCTTCAGCACGGAGGCCGTTATCCCTGTGGAAATATGTCTCCCGTCGTTGCGGGTGAAAGCTACTCAGAGGAAGCTAGCAACGATCAGCTCCGCACTAACCTCGACCTGGTGGAGGAGATCAGAGAAAAGGCCCGGATCAGAGTGGCTGCATATCAACAAAGGGTGGCCCGTTACCACGCCTCCAGAGTCAAAGGAAAAGCCTTCCTGCCTGGCGACCTTGTTCTTCGAAAAGCCTCTGTTTTCAAACCATTGGAACAAGGAAAGCTGGCGCCAAACTTGGAAGGCCCGTACCAGGTGGCGGAGACCATTGGATCGAGAACCTACAAGCTACAAGATTTGAATGGGAAATCCATCCCCCGAACGTGGAACTCGGACAATCTCCGAAAATATTATCAATAGGGTACGTCCTCTCTAAGTCTATTTTCATATGCCTCATTATACCTTCCTGTCGGCATATTTTTTCAATGCAAATCATTATGCACTACATTGCCAAAGGTTGCAAAAAGAAATAGATGCTGCTTACCAATCCTCGGCACGACCGAGCTACTTGTCTAGACAGGAATTCTCCGAACCTTGGCAGGGCCAAGTAAAAATTCTCCGAACCTCGGCTGGGCCGAGCAACAAATTCTCTGAACCTTGGCGGGGCCAAGTAAAATATTCTCCGAACCTCGGCTGGGCCGAGCAACAAATTCTCTGAACCTTGGCAGGGCCAAGAAAAATATTCTCCGAACCTCGGCTGGGCCGAGCAACAAATTCTCCGAACCTTGGTAGGGCCAAGTAAAATATTCTCCGAACCTCGGCTGGGCCGAGCAACAAATTCTCCGAACCTCGGTGGGCCGAGCAACAAATTCTCTGAACCTTGGTAGGGCCAAGTAAAATATTCTCCAAACCTCGGCTGGGCGAGCAACAAATTCTCTGAACCTTGGCGGGGCCAAGTAAAATATTCTTCGAACCTCGGCTGGGCCGAGCAACAAATTCTCTGAACCTTGGCAGGGCCAAGTAAAATATTCTCCGAACCTCGACTGGGCCGAGCAACAAATTCTCCGAACCTTGGCAGGGACAAGTAAAATATTCTCCGAACCTCGGCTGGGCCGAGCAACAAATTCTCCGAACCTTGGCGGGCCAAGTAAAATATTCTCCGAACCTCGGCTGGGCCGAGCAACAAATTCTCCGAACCTTGGTAGGGCCAAGTAAAAAATTCTCCGAACCTCGGCTGGGCCGAGCAACAAATTCTCCGAACCTCGGCTGGGCCGAGCAACAAATTCTCTGAACCTTGGCAGGGCCAAGTAAAAATTCTCCGAACCTCGGCTGGGCCGAGCAACAAATTCTTCGAACCTTGGCAGGGCCGAGTAAAAAATTCTCCGAACCTCGGCTGGGCCGAGCAACAAATTCTTCGAACCTCGGCTGGGCCGAGCAACAAATTCTCCGAACCTTGGCAGGTCCAAGTAAAAATTCTTCGAACCTCGGCTGGGCCGAGCAACAAATTCTCGAACCTTGGCAGGGCCAAGTAAAATATTCTCCGAACCTCGGCTGGGCCGAGCAACAAATTCTCCGAACCTCGGCTGGGCCGAGCAACAAATTCTCTGAACCTTGGCAGGGCCAAGTAAAAAATTCTCCGAACCTCGGCTGGGCCGAGCAACAAATTCTTCGAACCTTGGCAGGGCCAAGTAAAATATTCTCTGAACCTCGGCTGGGCCGAGCAACAAATTCTCCGAACCTTGGCAGGGCCAAGTAAAATATTCTTGAACCTCGGCTGGGCCGAGCAACAAATTCTCCGAACCTTGGCAGGGCCAAGTAAAAATTCTCCGAACCTTGGCAGGGCCAAGTAAAAATTCTCTGAAACTCGATTGGGTCAAGCAACAGATTCAAACTAAAATGTCGACGGAAAACCGAAGTATGCGGGCCTCGGTTAAAGCCGAAGGACTTCCCAGTAGTCCCCAAAACTTCGGCCGGTTTGGAAAAAAGACGCACTAAGCGAAAACCGTCAACGCGCACAAAGAATGTGCCTCTGGCAAACCCCTTTAAGGGTTCAATAAGCCCCGCGTAATCGGCCAAGAGCCCCAAGCAGAGCCAGGGAATTCCCTCTGCTACTAAAATCTTTGGGCAACCCCCCTATAACCAGTCGAATAAAGCATCTATCTCAGCACGTGAACCAGTGGAGCCACCCAGGCTCCCCAACTATTATGTGAATGGCATTTTTTGGAGCTAAAAACCCGTGAGACAGGAAGATTATCCAAACAGGACCACTTTCATTGATTGGGGAAAGGGAGTACAGAAAGAAACAGAAAAAACAAAAACAAGAAGCAAACGAGGCCCAACTATGGTTCGGTGTCACTCCCGGACGCCAGCAGGTCCTCCAAGAGTTCAGTGAGGTCAGCAACCGGCTGCGGAGCGACGCAATCTCCTCCCTCTGCCGGTCCGCCACCCAGCGCAGGGCCTCTGTCTCCCTCATAGAGACGTCCACGTACTCCTCGATGACCCTCACGAGCCGCTGTTGGCTCGCAAGGGTCGAGGCCAAACCTAACCCATTAACAGTAACCGTGGGACGACCACTCTGCGGGCGAAGCAAATCTTTGATCAACGCATATAACTCCTCGGATGATCATCCTCCTTGGGAGTCCATGGCCGAATGCTACTTCAAAGCTTAAAACGAGGGATGGCTAAGGCCAACATCCCTCGGTCATATTTATACTTGCCAGGCAGGTATCTCGATCGGTCGCACCGCAGCAACCGACCTATGATAACTCACCACGTGTCATCGCTTTATTGCCTGCGGAATCCGAAGGGCCATGCCCCATCCCGAGAGAGATCGGTAAGCACGTACGGATTATTCGGGAACCCCCCTGAATAGGATATTTTCTGATCTGCCGGCCCCCCATGATAAATGCTCCCAACACTTCTTCAAGCTCTTTTAAGGCTGGCCCCCTTTTTGGGAAGCGCAAAAAAGAAGAAATCCGGTGCCTAGCGGTGACTCGTCCCCTCGGAAGGGATAGCATCATAAATGAAGAGCGTGACCATGTACCGCCCATCCTGACGCCCCTCACCAAGCACGCAGGATCTAACACTATGGCTCATAATGGCAACTGAGTCATTTCTCCGAGCCCTGAACCTCCGAACCTCGGCTGGGCCGAGCAACAAATTCTCCGAACCTTGGAAGGGCCAAGTAAAATTCTCTGAACCTCGGCTAGGCCGAGCAATAATTTTCCGAACCTTGGCAGGGCCAAGTAAAAATTCTCCGAACCTCGGCTGGGCCGAGCAACAAATTCTCGAACCTTGGTAGGGCCAAGTAAAATATTCTCCGAACCTCGGCTGGGCTGAACAAAAATTCTCCGAACCTTGGCAGGGCCAAGTAAAATATTCTCCGAACCTCGGCTGGGCCGAGCAACAAATTCTCCGAACCTTGGCGGGGCCAAGTAAAAAATTATCCAAACCTCGGCTGGGCCGAGCAATAAATTCTCCGAACCTTGCCAGGGCCAAGTAAAATATTCTCCGAACCTCGGTTGGGCCGAGCAACAAATTCTCCGAACCTTGGCGGGGCCAAGTAAAATATTCTCCGAACCTCGGCTGGGCCAAGCAACAAATTCTCTGAACCTTGGTAGGGCCAAGTAAAATATTCTTCGAACCTCGGCTGGGCCGAGCAACAAATTCTCCAAACCTTGGTAGGGCCAAGTAAAAATTCTCGAACCTCGGCTGGGCCGAGCAACAAAGAACCTCGGCTGGGCCGAGCAACAAATTCTCCGAACCTTGGCAGGGCCAAATAAAAATTCTCCGAACCTTGGCAGGGCCAAGTTAAAAATTCTCCGAACCTCGGCTGGACCGAGTTAAAATTCTCCGAGCCTTGACGAGGCCAAGTGAAAATTTCCCGAGCCTCGGCAAGGCCAAGCCACGAATATTCGAACGAGACATAAATCACCGAGCTTCAAAGTAAGATAAGGAGCATGTTCCGAACAATCTCCAGACCGTCGCTTGCGAACCCCGACTAGTTTGGATAGCGCGGGATCCTCACCTAAAAATGAGCGGGATGCCTTTGTACCCCACTACCAACGACAATAAGCTTGGCACAGGAGAAATAGAGATTGAGAAACAAAATAGAACTCTCTTTATTGCCATCAAAACCGATTACAAGTGCCTAAACGGCGTTACAAGAGTATTGAGATGCATAAAATAAAGACAAGTACAAAGCTCGAGCAACTGCTCCAAAGTAGATCTGGGCAACTGTGATGCTCCGACGTCCGGACTGCCGAATCAGATAAGCCGCATCCAGTCAGCTCGAGCCGATAATGGCCGGGCGACATGGACCAATAGTTGCGGCCAGCTTCAGTCAATAATGATATCTCGGTGACCCAACCGATATATCAGGGTGGCCATCCCAGACCACCCAACCGAGGGACCCCCCGGCGAGCAGGCAGGAAGCCAGCGGACCCTGGCGTCGGAACGCTCTCCCAAACCGAGTGTGCGCCGCCCTGCTTCGCCAAGGCTCAAGGACAAGGTGTTGGCGGGCGGCACGCTTTCACCTCCTCCCCATGTGGCAAAAGATTCCCCAGGCGGGTGAGCCCAGGAATCCAAGTCAAGGGGGGAGGCAAATTCACTCAAACCATGGGGAGCCCGCGTGCACCCCCTACCATACGTCTCCGAAGGGGAACCACAAAGGTCACACTGGAAGAGCATGTGTGCGCTCTCCGTGTGATCTCTGCGCCCTCCCTGTGCGCTCTCCATATGATCTCTGGGACTCATCCCCTAAGGGCGAGCCATCCTTCGGCAGCTTCTTTATCACCCCAGCTATCCGGTGGCGAAGGGCTTGTAAGAGGAAAGCTCAGTCCTCCCACTCGCAACAGCAGAGAAACGAGCATGATGAAAGCTCTAGTGGAAAAAAAACTTTGGGGATGACTTAACACTACCCCACTTTCCCTTTTTATAGGCCAAAAATGGACGGGGAACAATTACCAAGGCCATAAGCCCCGAGATTCAAACACCTAGGCCATACCTCCACGTGGCCTCCCAGGATGAAAGCGGCGCCCTATTGCGCACCGAGCCCACCGCCTGATCTATGACGCATGCGAAGATTTCCTCTTAATCCCAAATCGCGATCATTAAATGCAGAGAATCGTCCACTAGCATTACGAAAACTGGCAGGATCAGAGGATCGTCCTACGAAAATAATGTCCCCCAATGGTAAACGGCTGCGTGCGCCGTACGCCAAAACGACCCACATGGGAAAAGAACGCTTTCCGAAAGGCACCAAAACAGCTTTATGTTCCCCACAGTGCCGTATCATCAATTTTGGTGAAATAAAAACTGATTCACCTACAGAACAGCAGGGCGCTGGCAGGATAGCAAAAAGCACGAAAATCGATAGTTCGTCGACTGCTTCTCAACGAAGTTGATCGCGCGAAAACTCGTGTGACAAAATCGGACGTCTCAAAATGAAATGAGCACGAAGGCTACAAAAACTATTCCTTCATTCAGCGAAAAATGAAGCGACCGAAGGAAGCAAAAAATACTTCGGCAACCACCCTCATATGTCGGCCCTAGCCGACCTGCTTTGCCCGTCGGTCCTAACCGACCTGCTTTGCTCGTCGGCCCTAGCCGACCTTCTTTGCCCGTCGGCCCTAGCCGACCTGCTTTGCCCGTCGGCCCTAGCCGATCTATGCCATCTGTCGGCCCAAGCCAACCTATCCTGTCCGTTGGCCTCGACCGACTGGCTTCATTTCTCAAGTTTTAATTAGACACAAGCCGAACCAGATCGTCTATCGGTTCGCCAATCAGGGCTATTGCCCCGCCTTGTGCCAAGCCAATGCATTTTCTTGATCCCGAAATAAAGATGATCGAAAAGCGTCAACAAGCCATAAGTCGCTCGCGATTGAGGAGAAATTTGGAGCAAAGGGCCATCCAAAGAAAAACACCCAAATAAAAACAGAAAGTTCATTCATTGATAGACATCAGTCAAATTTTCAGAAAGTAAAGTACATAGGTGGCTCTTAAGGGCCAGGAGCCACATCAGTTCTGGAGGAACCCTCGGCTACATCCGCAGGGGAGTGACTAGATTCGCCTTTCTCTAATGCCTTTGCCCCTTCAGCGGCAGTTGGCAATCGTCCTTCGGAAGCTGCGGCTTTGCTGGGACCTGGGTGGCACCGGGATCGGTATCAAACGTCGATGTATTCATCCTCCTCTTCTCCTTCGGACTCACCGGCGTCAGGAGCTTCAGTATCCAGAAAAGAGAGATCCCATTCCGGGTGCTCACTGGATATCTTGTCTTTGCACTCTTCCATTCCAAGTTGGAAGGAGTCAACGCCGATCGCGTCCCATTCTCCCTTGAGTATGGCGAGCTGCACTTTAGCCTCAGCGACTTGCTTCTCAGCCTCCGCAACTTGAGCCCGCAGAATAGCGTTTTTCTCCTCAAACTCACTGGACCGCGCCTCGAGTTCTGAGCTCTTGTTGCGGCTAGACATGAGCTCACCTTGAAGAGCCCGATTCTCCAACCCTAACTTTGCTGTCTGCAAAACCAAAATCAGTCAGTGTCACAAGAGACCAACTAAAGAAACTAAAAAGGGGGGGGAAATAAGACTGTACCTCCTCCTCTCGTCTGGCCAACCTTTTGGCCAGCTCCTTGGCCTCACCCCTGGCCCTAGTTCTATCAGCTCCAACCAACTCAACCCTCTCCTGGAGAACATTAATCCTTAACTGTTTGGCTTCGACCTCACCTCGGGCTTGGGATAGCTCGTTGCTCACCCGAGCTATCATCCCTTGGTGCCATTTAGCACCGTCCCTCAAGTCGGCGACTTCGCTATCGCGCCGCTTCAGTCTCTCCTCCACCTCGTTGAGCATTCTGGTTAGGCGTTTCCTCTCGTCGGCAGCTTCCCTTCCCAGCCGACCCAAACTCTCACTATGTTCCCGCCGCATCGCCGCCACCTCCGCAGAATATTTCGACTCAACTCTAGCCAGCTCCAAGCACGCGTCTTCATTCTTCGTCAGGAGTCCCTGCAACTCCTCCACTTTACGCTTTTGCTTGGACACTTCGGCCAGGGTGACCTGGTGTGCCGCCTTCATCCCCTCCAAACCTCTATTACTAATAGCCATAAGTTCCTCGAACTTCTCAGACACCTTCAGTCGCGATTGGAGCTCGGCGTTGTCTCTCCTGGCCTGAATGCTGGCCCCCGTCGCCAAACTCAGACGCCAGCATATCGCTCGAGAAAGCAAAACACTCTGCAGGGTAAAAAATGGATGAATGAGAGTTAAGTCAGCCAGAATGTATCCACTACCCAGGAATGGCAACTCACCCGCGAGGCATAGGCCCGTGTCATCCTCATCAGGGTCGTATTGTTGATATCGGGAAGGAGATGGACACTTTCAGCCATGCCTTGCTGCCCGAACGCAGCATCAACCAACTCCAAATTTGCAAACTTGTCCGCCGAAGGATCTGCACCTGGATACAAGGCCGACCTTATTAAGGAGAAAACACCTCCTCAACACCTGCGTTCGAACTACCGGGTTGGTCATTTCCCTCCAAGGAACCAACATGAGCAACCTCCAATGGAGAAGCCTTCAGCTTCCCAGCTTCTTCCATCAAAATTTTGGCTTGAGTCTCCTCAGATAACTCGGCCAACCCAAGCGCCAGCCTCCCCAAAATCCTTCTTGAAGGAGTCTCCATGCGGGACCCTTGTCCCACTGTGATCCCTCTTCCATCGCGCCTCCTTCCGTCGCTGTCACTTGCGCCTCCCCTGCAGGCTCCGCCGAAGCCTCTATCTGGCCTGCTTCTTGAACTACCGCGGGTGACCCGGCGTCACTACCACTGGACTCCCTCGCAGAGAGACCAAGAGGGAGCTCTCCCTGAACCTCATCGGCTGCAGCTGTCCCCTCTCCCTCTCCTGCTGGAGTCAGTTGTGGTCCCGCAGAGGCGGAAGGCCCCCCAGAAATGACCGCTTCCGTCAGATCCATCGCCGGTTCCTCTTTCATAGGGGATGCGGTCAGACGAACCAACGGAGCCTCGTCTGAACTATTTGATATCTCCAACACGGGAGGACAAGGGATCATAGCTGTTCTCCCTGGATCCTCCTTCGCCTCTGGCGCTCCTATCATGATTGCTCCGGCGTCCGGCGAGCTCCTTGAGGAGGTGTGAGCCCTCTTTTCGGGCCTACCGCTATCCACGCCGCTGCTCTCCCCTGGCGCTTGCCTCTCTTCCTCTTGGCGAGGCTCGACAATGCCGACCTTTTGGCTGTAAGAACGGAGCATATGCGATTAAATCCAAACACATTCGTCGGGGTAACACGCAGCGGAGAAAGTAAAAGGAGGACTCACCTTGCGGGTCCAGGGGGCTAAGCCCGGCGGCGAAGAGGGCCCCCTTCGATAACAGATCATTGGCCGAAAACACTTGGCCATTGCGGAGGACGTCCAAATCTCTCTCCTCCTACTCTAACAAGATCGGATGCGTTTCCGCATCCCTAACAAAGCTTCCCCATTTCCGAGGGAAGTCGGAACCAATATTCCCATCGGCGATAACGAATCGACTCTTCCATCCCTTGATAGAAGACGGCTTATCCACAATCACATTGAAGGACCTCCGAGGTCCAATATACGGCCACTCTGATTTCCTCCCGGGTATCAGATGATAACAAGCACGAAAAAGAGGGAGGGTGGCAGCAATCCGGATTTGGTGGCACATTGAGATGAATCCGATGATGCTCCGCCAGCTGTTTGGGGCCACCATCGTCGGACAGATGTTGTAGTGAGTCATGATCTCCTTCACCAAGGGATGGAGAGGAAAACGGAAGCCTGCTTTCAAGCTGTCTTCATAAATGAAGACCCCGCTCTCCAGATCCGCGAGACCCTATGTCCAGGCTCCGGCACTCACAGGACAACATCTGAGGGCATGCCATACCACTGATGAATCCTTCCCACATCCTCAGCAACGATCTCAGAGGCTACGTCGTCGGGGCTCATCGTCATCTTAGCCGAGAAAAGCACCAGGCGAAACAGCGAGCGTTGCGGGGGGGGGGGGAGACTCTTCAAGAAACAAAATGAGAGAATACCGCAAACGAATGTATATATAGCACGGCTACCGCTTTGCATCCCCACTAAGGAAGCCATCTTGAAAGGACGAGGCGCCTCGCCCCAGGCGTCCGGAACCGCCTCGACAAACGCCGTATTAATCGGGATTCATGACGTGGCGTATTCCCAACCGTCACTCTTGGAGAAGCCTTACCCACGAAGCATGAGAACCCTGCCGCATTAATTAAAGCATCATTGCACGGGCTGTCTAAACCAAATCGCCCCATACAAAGCATGCCACCTGGACTTATACTCCCTATGCCCGAACCTACGCTTCGAACTAGGGAGTGGAGGGCATGTGTTGAGGGGTAAAATCGTCATTGCATTAATATCCGTGCAAGGGGGTTAAGACCGACCCTTTCCCTTCGTATCTCCCGAGCTCCCATAGCTCGTCCTCCCCGAGCTTCCCTAGCTCGGCTTCCCCGAGCTTCCCTAGCTCGGCTCTCCCGAGCTTCCGTAGCTCGCCTCTCCCGAGCTTCCCTAGCTCGGCTTCCCCGAGCTTCCCTAGCTCGGCTCTCCCGAGCTTCCCTAGCTCGGCTTCCCCGAGCTTCGTAGCTCGCCTCTCCCGAGCTTCCCTAGCCCGGCTTCTCGAGCTTCCGTAGCTCGGCTTCCCGAGCTTTCCTGGCTCGGCTTCCCCGAGCTTCCGTAGCTCGCCTCTCCTGAGCTTCCCTAGCTCGGCTTTCCCGAGCTTCCGTAGCTTGCCTCCCCCGAGCTCTCCTAGCTCGGCTTCCCCGAGCTCTCATAGCTCGGCTCTCTCGAGCTTCCTGTAGCTCGTTTCCCCCGAGCCTCCATGGCCTAGCTTCACTGAACGACCCACGACCCAATACTCACCTCCGCGGAACCTGACGCGGAAGAGCCTAAGCCTACTGTAACAGCACCAGGCAAGGAATCATGCTGAGAAGTAGTCTAGAACCTATCAAGGCTACCTGAGACCTACACACCTACCAGATTTCAAGTCATCAAGAAGCTCTCCCAGCCGTCGATTCCCTAACAGACAAGATATGGATCCCAATAGCCCCACAACGGCCTGATTCGATCTACTCTCGTATCCTAACAACCTTTGAACCTTCCAGAAGACGCTCAAGATCCAGATGACAGCCTATAAGTATCACGCTCACAGATTCCCTAGGTACGCACGCGCTCACACCCTCACTCCCACTCTCCTGCTCTCCTGCTGCTCGTCGGTGCTCTCACCCTCTAGAGCTTCCGATTGGCCGCCCCCCGGAGAGACTCCCCAAAAGGATCCACCTCCCCGTTTTCTGATTGATCGCCGATTTCTATCACTGACTTGAGCGTCGAAGGGTCTTCTGCGGAGGGCCACCCCCAACGCCTCTCGTGCGAGGACTTGTATGCAGGTTCACCCCCCTGGAGATTGACTGCGCCCGAGTTGGAGGACGGATCCCGGCGGCAACAACCTTATTTCTATCTAACCACTTGTCGGTATTTTTTCAATTTTGCCTTTGTAGAATTGTTTGTCAAAGACTACGGTAGTCCCATCTTGACACACGGTTAATTTCTACCATCCAGTAGAATAACCTCTTTTTTTTATTTTTTTTTTTTTTTTTTGAAAAAAAAAGGAAGGAGGGCTTTGTCGATCCGTAGCTAGGTCCCATGTGGCCTCATTTTTTTGTCAAAAAATATTTCGTGCATGGCGTAAGATTTGCGCAGCCATTGCCGTTCTCCGCACAAAAGCGAGTTGATCAACCTGACCCACTCAAGTATCAGCAGTCATAATAAAAAAATTAGACAGACCTTAGCCCTTCCAACACTGACGTTCCAGACTCCAAAGATTTACCTTGAAATTATTTGAGTCAGCACGGGCCTCATTCCTCGAACCCATAATGCGTACCTCTTGAAAGGCCTTGATGCAAGGTAAGCAAGGTAAAATTAACATCGTACCAATCAACATACGTGACAGAAGATGAAACGTGCACATCCTGAATCGAAGAACGAAAATTCACAGCAATAGACCTTATTGCATATATATATATATATATATATATATATATATGAAAAATTTAAGAGGACCGTAACCGTATTGAGGCTTGGGCTAACAACCAATAGACCTTATTGCATATTATATATATATATATAATGAAAAATTTAAGAGGACCGTAACCGTATTGAGGCTTGGGCTAACAACCAAAAGTAAAAGCAAATTTTGTAGCTGATATATTTACCGAATGGATAGTTACAATCAAACCCCATTAATTCTCTATTTTTCAATATTTGGCTTCTGTTTTGAGTTTTCATAATGTCCATATTCGATATATTTATTAGAAAGCTAATTCTATAATAAAGTGAATGGCAACTTTTAAAGATCATCATGCAAATTTTTAGATATAAAACCAGAATGTTCTTGCTCCTTCTTTTAAGCAAATATTGTATGCTAATACATTTGAATTAGCTTGCACTAAAATAATATGATAATTCGTTTGTACTTTAAAATAAAAATAAAAATAAAAATAAAAGCGTTCGCCTGGCAGGCCACTCTTTGAGTGCTTGAGTTATAATATATAATATTAACTCTAGTTCTGTACTCGAGTTTTTTTAATTTCGGTTTTCCGTTTTGTCTATCCTGTCATGGCCTCCGCGTTCTTCCCTTCCCTCTCCCCAGCCCTCCGCCATCCCGCCCTCCTTAATCCCTCCAATTCCCCGCCCTTCTCCCTCCCCATTCGAAGGCTTTCCCCTCGAAGAACCCTAACTCTGCCCCCCATCAAAGCCATCAAGGAATGGGCGGAGTACGAGGACGCCGTGCGTGAGAAGGACCTCGCTCGTGCCCTCCGTTTCCTCAAATCCATGGAAGCTCTCCCCATCCAATCCCGTTCCTTGTCTCCCTCCTCCCCTACTTCTTCATCCAATTTGGATTCCATGGCTTCTTCGATTCCTTTGGAGTCGTACTCTCGGGAGTTGCTGAGGCCGGAGAGGGACTGGGAGGTGCTTGATACTTGCTTGAATGCTGATGATATGAGGCTCGTCGGGAGCGCCTATGCCTTCCTCCAGGCACGGGGTTTACTGTCGAGTTTCGGGAAATTCAGGAACGTTGGTGTGGTGATTGCGTTCTCTCTCCTCTTTTTCCTTCTTCTTTGCTCGATGGTTGAGTGGATTTGATGAGAATTTGATGCCGTTATGTGTTTTTGATGTGTTTTCTTGCGTTTTTTTAATGCTTTTTTTTTCTCTCTCTCATTTCCCTCTTTCGGGTTCAGTTTAGTTGTCAGACGCGCGCGCGCAAAAAAAAAAATAAAAATAAAAAAAAATTACTTTTAGGATGTTAATGGTATATATGGCATAAACCTCTCTTTTGTCTATTTTGCATGTCATCGCTCTGAAAAGAAAAAGAAAAAGAAAGAAAAAAAAGGTAGGGATATTCTCATAAGAAGAAACGAAAAAAAAAAAAAAAACTTTTCCGACAATTAGCATCATATTCTGTGTTATTCTTACATATGTCATACTCTGGTGCAGCATTTAAGATTGAATTTTGCTCCATCAACGAGTTATCCTTAGTGGTCATATTTTTCCATATGAAACGTACTAACTTACTGTTGATATTCAGCTACATTTAGGAATGCTAGGTAAGTTTTTGGCCCATTCAAGGGTTTTAACCTCACTGATGAAATGTTGGAATCCAAGAGGTGGTTTAGGAGGGCAGTGTTGCTGTGAATAGTAAAGTAGAACTTGCATAAAGAATTTCGAAAGATATCCAAAAGCTACTTAAGCTAAGAAGCTAGTAAACATAAGCATGCAACATATGATAATCTACATGATACCTTAGGATTAGTAGCCAGATGGAAACTTTTATCATGAAGGAAATCTCGAAATAGAATCGGTTTATATTGTGCATAGTGTAAATATTGTTGGAGTTGGTTCTTTTCTGACAAGATGGGACTGTTAATTCAACAGAGTACACTTTTATGAAAATATCCTTATAAAGGTGGGAGATAGTTGGGCATCACCTTGTTCAACAGCATTGCTTGCCTTATGGTTCACCTGCCATTTCTCTAGATCATAATTATTTCTTCTCTTTCTTTGTTAGATGTCTTCTTAACCCCCCTTCCAGATTTCCTTATCTTAACTGTTCCTAAATGTTTTCTCCTTATTTTCAATAGCCTTCCTGAAACTCACATCTCCACTGTTGTCCTTCTCTTGGTCATTTTGTAGGTTAATCATGATAACAGCTTGATTTTTCCTCAGAGTGGTCAACTAGACTTATTTATCAACTATAGGCTTATGTATCTTTCATTCCACAAATACATTATTGTTTTAAATCTAGCTGTTATTCTTGTAGTAAAAATTTCAATATCTAGAATATATAAGGCCCTTTAAAAAAAAATTGTTGAAGAAGAACATTTGGGATTCTCAAGGGATTGTTATAAGACAATTGTCAGATGAATTGCACCATATAAATCAAGATGTCTTACAATTAGAGGGAATGTATTGAGATTTTGTTTAAATAAACTAAGGTGTTATGGATATGTTTAGGGAATAATAGAGTCCGCGGTAAATCTCGCTTCAGAAGCCGAAGCGACGTGATGCTTCGTTTCAAAAAAAAATATGAAACTTTATCCTTCTGAAGCGACGTGATGCTTCGTTTCAAAAAAAAAAATGAAACTTTATCCTTCTGAAGCGATATGATGCTTCGTTTCAAAAAAAAATTGAAACTTTATCCTTCTGAAGCGACGTGATGCTTCGTTTCAAAAAAGAAACTTTATCCATTTTCTTTAAATCTCTGCAACGGATATTTTACGAAACGATGCAGCTCTCCGGGAATCAATGCTTCACAGGCTCAAGCACTGCGGCACTCAATTTCTATAAATCCACATACAAATCAAATCAAAAAAAAAATCTATTCTTGTCTACAATCGAGTTTTCATTAGTGCTTTGGTGCAAACTCGATAAAAAGCTTGTCTTATCCTGCAGCGTATTTGCTATTCACCCACAGAGCATTCGAGAGGATGCAAATAACACTTAAGGAAAGCGTTCCGAGCGTGATTCAAGCCTATCCTTATCTTCTTCTATCTCGGTTCTTATCTTCTTATCTAGACTTTTATTTTTCAAATATTCCCCAACAATCTTGAGCGTTATTTCAATGGAGACCGAGACTTCTGTCGCCACTATCAGGTTAATGAACCAAGATCTTGTCAGACTCGATCGATTTGATGGCACTAATTTCACCCGTTGGCAAGATAAGTTAAAGTTTCTTCTCACTGCATTAAAGATTTTCTACATCCTCGATCCGGACTTGGTGCCTATACCGGAGCCAACTGAAAAACAACTCTGACGAAGTCAAGGCAGAGCGCAAGAAGCGAAGGGAGGACGAATTCATATGCCGCGGACACATCCTCAACGCTCTATCCGATCGATTGTATGATCTATACACTAACACATAATCGGCAAAAGAGATATGGAACGCATTGGAATACAAGTACAAGGCCGAGGAGGAAGGTACAAAGAAATTTCTCATCTCTAAATATTTTGATTTCAAGATATGTGATGAGAAGCCAATTCTTGCACAAGTGTATAAATTGCAAGTGATTGCCAACAAACTCAAAGCAGTGAAAATCGATGTTCCCGAGTCTTTTCAAGTTGGTGCGATAATCACAAAATTACCGCCGTCTTGGAAGGGCTATAGAAAAAAACTTCTCCACAACACCGATGATTTTTCGTTAGAGCAAATTCAGAAACATCTTCGAATCGAGGAGTAATCGAGGATGAGAAAAAAGTTGGAGAATGCCAACGTTGAAACTGGGTTTTCAAAGGCCAATGTTGTGAGCAAGCCTAAGAAGGATAAAAAGGATGGCAAAGCAAACTATCTTGGTCCCAAAAAGAATCAAGAGAAGTTCAAGAAAAAGAAGCCCAAGGGAAGCTGTTATGTGTATGGCAAACCCGGGCATTTTGCTCGTAGCTGCAGACACTGTAGGGTCCAAATTAAGGAAGCAAATGCCACCAACGTTGACGATGATGAAATCATCGCCGCCATGAGCGAAGTCATGACGGTCCATGGCAAGGTCTCTGGATGGTGCTACAACACTTGTGCCACTGTCCACGTTTCCTATGATAAGTCTATGTTCAAGACTTATGTGGATGTCACCAATGGACAAGAGATACAGATGGGCAATGAAGGCCGGTCCAAGGTGTATGGCAAAGGAAACGTAGAACTCAAATTCATTTCTGGCAAGAAAATTACTTTGTCAAATGTGTTGCATGTGCCAGATATGAATAGGAACCTTGTTAGTGGGGATCTTTTGGGCAAGCCAGGAATAAAATCTATTTTTGAGTCGGGCAAACTTATCTTGACCCGTAATGGTATGTTTGTTGGCAAGGGCTATTCTAGTGATGGAATGGTCAGATTATGTATATTGACCATTCTATTAATAAAGATGTTGCTTCCGCTTATATGCTTGACTCAATTACATTATGGCATGGTAGACTAGCACATATTGGAATTAGTACCATGAAAAGGCTTGTTAAATGTGGTTTGATTTCTTGCAAAATTGATGAGTTCAATAAATGTGATATATGCATTCAATCAAAGATGACTAAGAAACCTTTTCATAGCGTTGAGAGAAATTTCAACTTATTAGAACTTGTGCATTCTGATATATGTGAATTTAATGACATGTTAACTAGAGGTGAGAATAGGTATTTCATTATCTTTATTGATGATTGCTCTAGATTCACATATGTTTATTTATTAAAGCATAAAGATGATGCTTTTCATGCTTTTAGAATATATAAAGCGAAGGTAGAAAATCAGTTAGGTAGAAATATTAAAATCCTTAGAAGTGATAGGGGTCGAGAATATTTTTCTAATAATTTTAATGCATTTTGTGAAGAAAATGGCATTATACACCAAAGTTCCGCACCACGTACACCACAACAAAATGGTTTGGCTGAACGTAAGAATAGAACATTACAAGAGATGATCAATGCTATGTTAATGCATTCCGAATTGCCATTTAATATATGGGGTGAAGCTTTATTTGCTGCTTGTCATATGTTAAATAGAATTCCTTTAAAGAAAACTCAAATCTCTCCATATGAGATATGGAAAGGAAGAAAGTCTAATATTGGGTATTTTAAAGTGTGGGGGTGTCTTGCCTACTACAAGAACCTAGACCCCAAAAGAACCAAATTGGGTCCCATAGGGATAAGAAGTGTATTTGTTGGTTATGCCACAAATAGCAAAGCTTATAGACTCTTGGATCTAGAGTCTAACGTGATAGTGGAACCTAGAGATGTGGAGTTTCTTGAGAATTTAAAGAGTAATAATTCTCATGAGGAGAGATCTTCAAAGGTTGTTAAAGAACAACCGGAGCTTCGAAAAAGTAAGAGAATCCGAAAGGCTAAGGATTTAGGACCCGATGAAATAGACTCTCAACTTATTTCCCTTTATTTAGTTGAAGGAAGTAGAGAGAATTTTATCCGAAGGGTACCTATTTTTCTTCAAGTGGAAGATGATCCTAAAACCTTTAAGGAAGCTATGCTTCAAGGGATTCAACCTTTTGGAAGGAAGCTATTCAAGATGAAATGGATTCCATTATAGCTAACCATACTTGGGAGCTTGTAAATTTACCCAAAGGGTCTAAGCCAATTGGTTGTAAATGGGTGTTTAAGAAGAAGTATCATAATGATGGTACTTTAAACACCTACAAAGCTAGACTAGTAGCTAAAGGTTTTTGACAAAAAGAAGGAATCGACTATTTTGATACATATGCACCTGTAGCTAGAATAACAACAATTAGAATATTGTTTGCATTGGCTTCATTGCACAACCTTTATGTTCATCAAATGGATGTTAAAACGACATTCCTAAATGGTGATCTCGATGAGGAGGTCTACATGGAACAACCAGAGGGTTTTATCCTACCAGGTAATGAACATAAAGTGTGCAAGCTTGTTAAATCCTTGTACGGATTGAAACAAGCGTCCAAACAATGGCATGAGAAGTTTGACTCTGTCATACTCATAAATGGATTTGTTCACAACATTTCTGACAAGTGTTTATATACTAAAGTGCATGGTGACTTTGTGGTATATGTATGCTTTTATGTTGATGATATGTTGATCATTAGCAATGAAATGAAAGGCATACAAGAAACGAAGAGGTTTCTATCATCTACTTTCAAGATGAAAGATCTTGGACAAGTTGATACTATTTTAGGCATCAAAGTAAAACAAAATAGTAGGGGTTTTGAACTTAGTCAATCACATTATGTTAAGAAAGTGTTACACAAGTTCAAACATTTGAAGTTCAAAGAAGTGAATACCCCGTTCGATCCAAGCCTAAAGCTTGAAAAGAATAGTGGACGAGCTGTGGCTCAACTTGAGTATGCAAGTGCTATTGGTTGTCTAATGTATTTGATGCAATGCACTAGACCTGATATAGCATTTGCAGTTAGTAAGCTGAGTAGGTTTACTAGCAACCCGAGTGTAGAGCATTGGAAGGCTATTGGTAGAGTCTTTGGTTATCTTTTGAAAACCAAAAGACTAGGTCTACAATACTCTAAATTTCCTGCTGTATTGGAAGGATATACCGATGCAAGTTGGATATCAAGGGTGGGAGATAATAAATCTACCACTGGTTGGGTGTTTACACTAGCGGTGGTGCAATATCTTGGAAATCCAAGAAACAAACTTGCATTACACACTCAACAATGGAGTCAGAGTTTGTGGCTCTAGCTTCAGCAGGACATGAGGCTGAGTGGTTAAGGGATCTTCTATTGGAAATCCCATTGGCTTGTGAGAATATTTCAACCGTATCGATACATTGTGATAGCCAAGCCACTTTAGCCAAAGCATATAACGAAGTGTACATTGGGAAGTCTAGACACATTAGTCTAAGATATGAGTATGTGAGAAAATTAATCAAGGATGGAATAATTTCTCTCACTTTTGTGCGATCAAGCTATAATCTAGCTGATCCACTTACTAAACCTCTTACAAGAGATTTAGTGAAGATGACTTCCAGAGGGATGGGTCTAAAACTCCTTGAGTAAAAGTCCACCAATGATGGCAACCCAACCTAATATTAGGAAATGACTAGTCTTAGGTTCAATGGGTAACAACAAGTCATTGATAAGTGGATTGTAGCTGTACTTAATGTATGGTGCTGACTGTTACAAGATGGAGGGTTGAGCTTTTTAAACTCTTAATGAAGTTCAGTCATGTGGACAAGTATCTATTGTAACAGAGATACTGAAAGAACTTCACCTATGTGAACCTTGAGATGGTGCCGTCTCAAGTGAGAGTTGGAGTTTCTCTCATGAAAATGTTCATAAAATAGGATAAGCACATGGCCATAAATCGTGCTAAGCGTGTGGTGTAGACAAGAAACATTAAGGAGTGTGTGTGAAGTATCACCGGTTTTTGACATAAGGAATAATTGGTTCAAAGCGTTTATGCTACCTGGAATTTCGTTAAAACTTTATGGTATTTTCACTAAGGTTAGGTTCAAATCGAAAGATACCTAGCTTTATTAATGCTCCTTGTCCTTATTTTTATATGTGAACTTAGTTTGTTTTAAAAAAGTGGGGGATTATTGAGATTTTGTTTAAATAAACTAAGGTGTTGTGGATATGTTTAGGGAATAATAGAGTCCGCGGCAAATCTCGCTTCAGAAGCCGAAGCGATGTGATGCTTCGTTTCAAAAAAAATGAAACTTTATTCTTCTGAAGCGACGTGATGCTTCGTTTCAAAAAAAAAATTGAAACTTTATCCTTCTGGAGCGACGTGATGCTTTGTTTCAAAAAAGAAACTTTATCCGTTTTCTTTAAATCTCTGCAACAGATATATTACGAAACGATGCAGCTCTCCGGGAATCAATGCTTCACAGGCTCAAGCACCACGGCACTCAATTTCTATAAATCCACATACAAATCAAATCAAAAAAAAAATGTTCTTGTCTACAATCGAGTTTTCATTAGTGCTTTGGTGCAAACTCGATAAAGGCTTGTCTTATCCTGCAGCGTATTTGCTATTCACCCACAGAGCATTCGAGAATGTGCAAATAACGCTTATGGAAAGTGTTCCGTGCGTGATTCAAGCCTATCCTTATCTTCTTCTATCTCGGTTCTTATCTTCTTATCTAGACTTTCATTTTTCAAATATTCCCCAACAGAATGTAGGCATAAAAAGCAGATAGTGATTTAGACTTGTGATTAATTATAATTTATTGAATTTAGAAATGAGTTGGTTAGGGAAGCTCAGGAACAAGTACTTTAAGGTCACAATAATCCTTGGGATGATATAGGCTTTTATGGTGTACATAAGTTTTATCGTACCAAAAATTGATACCGAACCAATATGGTTTGGTATAGGATGTACTGTATTAAATCGATGGCATACCAGTTAAGTGGATTAGGGGGCTCCAAGTCATGAACTGCCCCAAATCGGGCTGAATCGGATCGTTCGGTTCGGTTGGTTCAAGGTCAGTTCTCTCTCTATATCAAATCAACAAGCTGAACCATCTTAGTTTCGGACTAATTCTTTTTAGTTCATCCTGAACCATTATATTCGGCATGGTTTGGCATGCCATAGATGTGCATAATATGCTAATGAAGAGTCTTGTGTTTATCTTGTGTCATCAGCTTCAAATACTTTTTGCAAGGTTGATACTATCAAATTCATTCCATAATTATTGCGGATAGAAGATCAGATAGGAAGTGAAAGTACAGGGATTTTTTTGCGTACAAGTTATCCCTCCCCCTTCCGTACAAGGAAAAAAAAGATTTTACATGGATTTAGGTAAATGCTGTAATTATTGAAATAAATTCATTTTTTATAAAAACAACAAAAAATAAATTATATCCCTATATCAATTCAACAACACAAATGAAATTAAATCATATATTGGTAAGAAGTTCCTTTTAAGGTAAGCAATTCAAATCCACCATTCCATCAGACTTAGTCATATATTGGTAACTTTTATAACCTTTAGAAAACTGGATTTTTTGGGTACTCAGTTTTCTAAACTTGAACCTAACCCGGTTTAAACAAGGTTTTAAAATCTCAAATCCGAAACCAAACTGAATCCATATTTTACTATCCAAATTCTTTTTTTTTTGGTTTGCTTCAGTTCATAGACTTGCAAAAACCCTATCCATTGCCATCCCTACTGTTTCCTGCATATTTAACCATGTTATTTGTGTAGGTTTGTGCTAGCGTGTGGCAAGGGGCATGGACCAGTGTGTAACTTTTCCTTTGTTATAAGCCTTGGCACATAACCTGCATAGCATGATATATATATCCATATCTTGCTAACCTCTGATGGTTGTGGCATGCAATCTTAATCCTCTGTACTGAAAATAATGTAAATGCCTGCTCAATTGATGTCCTGAAATATTAATGTTCAGATTTCTTCCTTTTCTCCATGCATTACTAACATAATAGACATGCACTTCTTAGTCTGGATATATTTATTTCTAGAGTGTAACAGATATGCATGTGTATATTTATTCAACAAAAACTATCTAAGATTAATTCTGAAGCTTATATTTTTGAAAATAAGGGAAGCTATCGAGTACTTGTTTGTGTAATTAAAATGACATTTGTTGCCTTATGAATCGATTATGTGCTTTTAGAAAACAATCCAGTTATTATATTGATGTGCTGATGATAATTAAGAAAGATTGTTACATTATGGCATGTGATTCTTTTTTTTTTACATGCTATTACATTTATTTGTATGGTTAGCCATTTTAATATTTTGCTTCTGGGAATTCTTCTGTATGGATATGTTTCTTTCATGTGCAGTTTTAGAGGGACCAAGAGATGTTACCCCAACAGTTTTAAAAGAATCAACAGGTTTGGAAGGTAAAATTTCTCTAGAGGCTTTTTCAAATTCTCGTCTCCCAATTTCTCATAAGCTTTTCAAAATCTAATTGCTTTTCATAAATTTATCATCCAGTTTTTTACTATTTACAGTTCTACAGGTCCTTAGAACTCAAGATTACTTGTATTAAATTATCTTTATATTGCTTTATATAGAACATGTATCCCACCTGTCTTTATTTTTTTTCATTATAATTCTGGGTTAACTTGGTCATTCACTTGGCATTTTGCAGTCTCTAAGCTTGCACCAAAGAAGTGGGGTCTTTCTGGAAGCTCCAGAATTGCGTTGATTGCTTTCCTTGGAGGTGTATCTTTTCTGCTCTCTCAAGGAATAGACATCCGACCAAACTTAGCAGCCATACTGGCATTAGCCATGTTAGATGCAATTTTTCTAGGTGGCAGCTGTCTTGCTCAGATCTCATGCTTTTGGCCTCCATATAAGCGTCGAGTTCTTGTTCATGAAGCTGGGCATCTTCTTATTGGTAATTCTGAGTTTAGCTTGTTCATGCTTCTCTGACTCTATAGATGACAGAAGGATTTGTATGGAAGTTTTCATATATGATTTAACTTTATAAATTCATCATGTGAATATATAGAATATTGCACAATTTGATATTTGATCTAATTTTTCTCTTCACACTTCTTTGCAGCTTATCTTCTGGGTTGTCCAATTCGAGGTGTGATTTTGGATCCCTTTGTGGCACTGCAGATGGGTATTCAGGGTCAGGTACTCTTTTATATTGCTTGTGTGCTAATCATGCATTGTGATTTTCATTCATCTAACTTTACTTGTTTTACATGTCCTAAAGATATTCCTTTACTATGTACTTTTTTTAAAAGAAATAAAAAAAGAGGAGATCTGTTTTCTTATCCTACAATTAAATGCAAGCAAACAAATTTCAAGGCATTTACTTATAATATATGTCAACGCTACTCATAATTCAGTTTTAGCAGAACAGAGCAGTTGCATATCCATTCTTTTCCATTTCAACAAGCTGTTTCTTATATGCATGTAGTTATTTCTTTTTCCTACTAGGACTGTTTTGTACCTCATTCTTCTGTAAGTATTGCATCATGGTTGCTTGACTTAAAATGCTTCATGATGTATGGGATTGCAAAAAAATGAACTTTTGAGGCATTTATATCTTCACTGCTCTTAATTGATATTTGGCAAAAATTGGCAGTTAATCCATTTCTTGATTGTTTCTTTTGTACATATATTTGTTTCCTTTTGCCATCAGGGTTATTTTGTACCTCATTAATAAAAAAATATAGCATTGCTGCTACATCATTTAAACTAATCCATGACATGGAAAAAATGAAGATACTGATTGGAAGTCAATATTAACCAAATCATAGATTATAAAACGTACATCAACAAACTGGGGCCTGCCTTTTTAACCTAATTATTATACTTAAGGACAGATGCATGGAGTATCTTTGATGCTTAGAAGCAGGGAGCCAAAATCACTCTAAAGGCCTTGTTCCTGCCACCTCTTCCTCTTTCACTCCCTTCCTTTGCCATGTTTTTTGTTCACATAAAATTTATTGTTCCCTCAGATGATTCTTATTCCTATTCCCAATTTAGGACTAACTGGATATCCATTTACATTTTTGGCCTTTTATTTAAAACAAAGTCCAATCTAATAAGCTGAAGCATATTGCTTAGATATTTCACTCCCACCATTCACCATTGTTAGTTATCATGGATTCCTATCCAACCAATCTTCTGGCTTCTGTAAGTTCATGACAAAGCCCTATGGTTTTATTAAGTTGAGGTCGATAAAACAGATAAGTAATTCCAGGGTTTTGTTTGACTACCACAAGCTGGGAGACATAATAGAAAACTATTTCAAGACAAAGATTAAGGCTAATAAGGATGTTTGGGTTTTAGGTTGAAGGACTGAAAAAAAGAAAGAGAAGCATTAACCAATGAAGATTTGTATGAAGGTTGCAAGAAGGGATATGAACTTCATATTTAAGGGCATCTGTCCTTGATCTTGGATATGAAGTATGAACCAATGACAAATTAATATATGACTCTATTACTAAAATACAAGTTATTTTGAGCCTTTGTTCATGGTCCCTAAGGATCCATGTGGGAGGTATTGTATGCATAGTTCTTCTTTAACAGAAACACACCCAATTAATTCAGGTCATGCTTAAGATAGGAAAATGAATTGAACAGCTGAAAGTGATTGTACTAATTAAAAGGGGACTATGGTCTTCCAAGATCATCTAATTGTCTAAGTGGTCATAGGCCTTGCCTCCGGTTAAAGGCCTAAATGGACCACCTAAGAGGCCAATCAAATTCTTGAGTAAAAAAAATCCTAAATTTAACTAAATTTGTATGTTTTCATGTATTCGTCTTCATAAAAACGATGCTATCTGGACACTTGTCATAGATGTGTCCTCAAGCATGGAGCCATATAGAGGTAGACTTGGCTTCATTCAAGTGTAGCCAAGCCTAAATCTGGTTACCTTTCCCATCCTTGGATTTATATAGTTCATGAATCCTAAAGATAAACAAAGTAAAAAGGATGAGATGGCTTTGGAATCCATATGAATTCAAAGATGGGAAAGATGATTGGATCTTGAACTTTGTTACATTTGAATATAGCCAAGTCTACCTATATATATATATACATACACACATATACATATACATGCATACACACATGTGTTAGTGTTTCTCTATGTTTCAATGCTTATTCAGAAAAAAAAAAAAAAGGGAACTTAAAAAGGGAAGGGAAACTATAGATGTTATCTAACAAATAAATTAATAGAATAATCATGATTTTGTGAGTTGTTTTGCTTGGTTCATTTTAAATTACTTATGTATAAGATATATTGAGATACTTAAGTTTATAGTTAAATAAGTTATATTTCACTTAAGTATTCGTGTAATTGCGATAACTTTATATACAAACATAATAACACTTTGCTGAAAGTATCCAGATTATGTTGAATCTTGATATCTTTGGACTCAAAGCTGAGGACACTTTGGTTGGCATGTAACAAACTTGATAGCTTTATATTAGAATTATAAGAGCATTTTCTTAAAGTGTGAAAAACTAAATCAAAGAGTACCATGCATGACACTCCAAAAGAAAATGTCAAGTGCCAGAGCTGATGTCAGCAAGGTCCTTCAAAGTGAAGTGTCTAGCCATGTCATGTCTTATAGTGCTGAGTGTCCAGAAGTGTCAACACTTGCTGTAGACAGCTACATAAAAAGTGTTCAAGTAACCTAGCATAAAAACACATAAAAATGATTATTTTGATAAACCATATGGTTGTCAGTTATGAAATAATGAAATCTTTGATTTGATTGCTTCAATACTACTTAGTAGTTGTTCTATTAAGTAATTTAAAGTATCTTAAGATTTTAAGAAACATAAATATCCAACTATCAATCATTATCTAAGGAAGGACATTATCAATGGATTCAAACTTTTCTCTCTTAAAATAAATACTTCTTTACTGAAAAAGAGAGTTGAAAAAATCCTTAAATTTATTAACAAATGAGGTACCTTCCTAGTACAAAAAATGTCCCCTAGTCCACTGGGTGCTTGCCTAGGCACCAATCTAGGTGATTGGGAGGCCCTCTTTGCTGAACGCCTGGAAAGCATCAAGCCCCTCGGTGGTTGGGATGTCCAAGTGTTTAGGCTGTGTAGGCTGGAGAACCTAGGCAGCTTGGTAGCTGCTTGTGACAATAGTGAAGCCATTGGTGTTTCCTTTCACTTGATTATGCATTTAGAATGAAGAGCAAGCATGGGTTCAAATGCTAGGAAGCCTATATTTTAAAAAATACTTGAAGGAAGCACTTAGAAATGTGTGTTTTTTGAGTTCCTGAAGTGGGTATGTTACCCTAGATAGAAGTCTTCTCCTACTAAGGATCACATCCGTCCATTCTCCCCTACGTATGTATCGCATATGTGCAGCCCTAGTATACCTAACCAAGTAGATAGTGCAAAGCAAGTTGTTTATGTTTGTCTACTCAATCTACCTGGATATATAATATTGTAATACTGACACTCTTTTTTTCCTAACATTTTGTGTTGTTTTTGCTCTTTTTTTTTTCCTCCCCTGTTGATATAATGATTGCCACAGCAACAGTTGGATGGTTCAGATTTGGCCTCTAGTTTTCCTAGGCTTTTTTATTTCTGTTACTAATTTTTTATTTGAAGGACAACTCTCATTTAGTTGGCTAGTTCATGTTGATTGGAGAAAAATGCAATCTGCAACGGTTTCTTTTGCCTCATACATTAACAATGTTGAAGAATATGTATTTTAGTAGTTGGGAAAAGGCTTAGATGAGTTGAGTTGAGTTTTCTCCAGTGGATGGAATTACATGAATATTGATGTAGTCTAGCAGGATAGATTGCTTAATAGTGATATGATAGAAAGAAGTGATTAATGTGGAAGAAGGTTTCGATGAAAAGGGAGAACCTAGATCCAAATTTTTATCTAGATTCCTACTTAACAGAAATGAAAGATAATGAATAATCCAATCTGTTTAGTTTAAGATGTTGGATTGTATGTAAGAGAGAAATGAAGAATACCTAGACATTAGAAAAATCATATGATGTAGTTTGAAGTTTTGACTGCATTCTTGCTTAAGAATAATGTTCCTTGCATACATGTTTTGAAACCCTAATTTGTGGCATGGTGTTAAGAAGACATGGACAATGTAGAGATGTGCATCACTGGAAAGGTTGACAGGGGACGAAATACAACACTGCAGCATGTATATGACTTGGAGGATTTCATGCACAAAGAAGAAGGGAAAAAAATAAAAAATGAAAGAGGGATACATGCTAAGGAAGTTGCCCATTGTTCTTCCATAGGCCCCACCAGTCACAAACTACAGATGGTGATGAGCCACTGCCGACATGGAATATATGATGTTTAACCAACCAGAAAATTTACTTTGAACTTTGTCAATCGGCATGAGCTCATGAACTAAGATGTTGGAAGAGCCCTTGTCCATGATTTAAGCAGTTCTATAACTTGCCTAAGTATATTAACAAGTGTATTATGTCGTGGAGATCAAGTAAGTCTCATCCAAAGAAAGCAAAAGTTAACTAAAATTGGCCTTCACACGTATATGACAGCCTAAATAGAGATTTGCTTATAATAAGGCTCTTATTTGAGTGGATATTCCATGAACTTTTGCAACTCCGTTACATCGTTAATGCTCACCAGAAAAATAGCTGGTTAAAATGCATTAGATCATTCAACTTACAATTTAGGGTCTACATGATTCATGTGAATTTCCCAAGATGTAAAAATTGAACATATGGAAAAACTTATGCTCAAATAGCTGGAGTTTGTACCGATGACCTTGTTTGTTGGATTGGCTGCTTTTATTGCTTTCAAGTGCTATTTTGGTTTCCTTTGTGTATCTTTTGTCCTCCTGTTTGCATGTTATTGGATTTGTTTCTTTTTGATGAGCACTTCTAGTTTAATAAAATATGTTCTTTCGAATAATTTATACCTTTGCACTTTTTGTAGCAGCAGCTCAGCTTCCTCTGTTAGGCCTGATGACGGATCTTTTTCTGCAGGCAGGAACTCAGTTTTGGGATGAGAAGTTGGAAAATGAGCTCACAGAGGGCCGTCTTAGCAGCACTGCTTTTGACAGGTATATTAGCTATAATGAGGGCTAAAAACATGTAACAGCAGTCATCATGCAACTATCCATCTGACTATTATTATCCTGGTTAAGCGAACTTCTCTTCTATCATTAACTTGTGGGCATGCTAAACCAAATGTCTAGGTACTGCATGGTGCTTTTTGCTGGTATTGCAGCTGAAGCTCTTGTTTATGGAGAAGCAGAAGGTGGAGAAAATGATGAAAATTTATTCAGAAGTGTTTGTGTTCTCTTACAACCTCCGTTGAATATTGCACAGGTCTCTATGCAAATCCTCTATTATATCCTCTGCGGTTCCTTTATTATATCCTCCATAAACTTTATCAATTACTGGAGCAATGCTTCATTATCAATGTTGCAGATGTCAAATCGTGCACGCTGGTCTGTTATGCAATCCTACAATCTTCTGAAGTGGCACAAACATGCACATAGAGCTGCTGTTAAAGCTTTAGAGAGTGGCCACAGCCTTAGTGTTGTCATCAGGAGGATTGAAGAAGCAATGTCTTCCACTAGCTGATGAAGGGAGCTTGATACTAATTACTTCATGCCTTCAACAAAAGGTTCTATGAGAGGTTTCCTATGTCTAGGTCGATACAATTTTCATGTTGATTGACCTTTTTCCTATGCTTCAGCAGTGCAGAACAAGAGCAATATTTTGAGTGTGTCCAAACAACTAGTGATGCTTCAATTGGATCCACACTGAAGAATCATTGTTCTAATTCTATCTGAATATAAAGAGCAACTTGCTGTTGTACGCGAAGATGATGGGACACTAACAGCGATTCTGAACAAATTTGTGAAGAAAGGATAAATTTTGAAAAGGATATAATCATCAATAATAGTCTAATCTATTATGATGCATTCTCATGTAACGTTACTGAACTTCCATATACCAAGCTCCGAGGTGATTCACTCTTGGACAATATTACGTCAAAGAAGATGCATTCTTGGAAAATAAGTTTGAGAAGATCGTGCTCAAAAAAAAAAAAAAAAAAAAAGAGCAAAGAAAAGGTGATTGCCTGCATGTGCCTTAAATTGAACACCCACTTGCTAACTTCATGATACGGCATTCTTACATGAAATATATTGTAGAGCTAGACTTTTAATATGCAGTACAAATGATGCATTTGAGTGGAAACACTTGTTGATGGTCGTTGTCACCATCAGAAACAGAATCTACGTGTACTCCAAGGAAGGAAGGGCTTACAGGGTTGCAAGCCCTTGGCACAGTTGATGTAATACCTGATCTACATGTAATTTTGTTGTCCCTGATGTATTATTTGATGGGCCTGTGATTGTGTGATTGATCATGGCCATGACACCTTGGTTATCTGAAATTTAGAGGCTTGCTTTCTTTATGGCCAACTAAATTGGAGAAAATTTTGTTCAGAACCATAAATGCGCTTTTTTCTGTACTCATTTTTTATTTTTCGATTATGGTTTACTTGCATGTGTACTGTTTGTGTAGATATTCCTTCCTCTCCTTTCTGACAACCACCTTTGTCATACCAGCAGTGACATCCTGATCATATCTACATATCTAGCTTACTGTTTTGGTACAGGAAAATCTTTAGTGTTTGGATCCCTCAGGTGTTATAAAGAAGATTTTTGAATTGAAAAATGTTCTCTTTTCCTTAAAAAGAAAGGACAACCTACTATTGTGTATATCAAGAGAGAGAATTCAAGAATATCATGAAAATATGCATCTTCTACGTTTCATGACATGTTGATTACGGTACAATTATATATGTTCATGACAAAATAAATGTAAAATAATGAGTAATGTGGCTAATGTAACCCCAAGGGTAATTTCGGCAGAATAAAGGCATGGGTGCGCTCCGGCATTTCCAAGCCTGCCGAGTCGGCCCCGACCTTTCCTGGTCGGCCCCGGCGTCTCCAAGTCTGCCGAGTCGGCCCCGACCTTTCCTGGTCGGCCCTTCTCGGCCCCGCGTCTCCAAGCCCGCCGAGCTGGCCCCGGCCTTTCCTGGTCGGCCCTTCTCGGCTCCGGCGTCTCCAGCCCGCCGAGTCGGCCCCGGCCTTCCCTGGTCGGTCCTTCTCGGCCCCGGCATCTTCAAGTCTGTCGAGTCGGCCCCGACCCTTCCTGGTCGGCCCTTCTCGGCCCCGGTGTCTCCAGGTCTGCCGAGCTGGCCACGACCTTCCCTGGTCGGCCCCGGTCGGCCCTTCTTGGCCCCGGCGTCTCCAAGTCTGCCGAGTCGGCCCCGACCCTTCCTGGTCGGCCCTTCTCGGCCCCGGCGTCTCCAAGTCTGCCGAGTCGGCCCTGACCCTTCCTGGTCGGCCCTTCTCGGCCCCGGCGTCTCCAAGCCCGCCGAGTCGGCCTCGACCCTTCCTGGTCGGCCCTTCTCGGCCCCGGCATCTCCAGGTTCGCCGAGTCGGCCCCGGCCTTTCCTAGTCGGCCCTTCTCGGCCTCGGCGTCTCCAGGTCCGTCGAGTCAGCCCCGACCTTCCCAGGTCGGTCCTTCTCGGCCCCGGCGTCTCCAGCCCGCCGAGTCGGCCCCGACCCTTCCTGGTCAGCCCTTCTCGGCCCCAGCGTCTCCAGCCCGCCGAGTCGGTCACGACCTTCCCAGGTCGGTCCCAGCGTCTCCAAGCCTGCCGAGACGGCCCTGACCCTTCCTGGTCGGCCCGACCCAGCACGTCCTAGTCGGCTAGGTCGGCCCCGGCCACCCTTGGCCGAACCAGATAAGCTTTGGCTCCATCGAGAGAGTCGAGACTTCCCGGTTTCCTCCAAACCTGCCCCAACATGGCTCTAGTGGCTCGGGACGCTACCTCTCTAACCCGCGCCGCTTGACAATGCCAGATCCAACTACCCGCTGGCCACGTTGCTGATGGGACTGGACCCAACTACCCAGCAACCCCGCTAGCTGATGGGACGTAGCGCATCAACCACCGTTTTCTCCCTCTCCGATGGGACAGGACCCACCAACCAGCCCAGACCCACACAACTTTCAAGAACCCGCAGACATTCCTTCCTCACGGAATCCCATGTGATCATGTCAACCCCTATAAAAAGGTGAATCCACTCTCTAAATAGGTATGCGCGATAATCCCCAAAATCGCTGCCTTAGCACTCAAAAGGAATCCCTCCTATATGAGATCCCCTTTTTCATACCAAAAAGGGCTCACTCGAGACCCTCTTCAGCTGTGACCTCAGTTGCTAACTTGGGCATCGGAGGGTCCCACCAAAGAATCCTCTTCGGTCTTGGGACTTCTTTGCAGGCAACCTGGTGAAGCAAAGGTTCGAGAAGCGCTCCGTTCCCAACGTCTAGGATTGGTGATTGGGCGTCATCAGATTGGCGCCCAGGTAGGGGGAGCAAGAAAAAGTAGCGAACATTCTTTCGGCGCTACATCTCAGTAGGCGAGACTCCCCCCCCCCTCTTCTTTACTAGAAACCATGGTGGTGACGTGAGCTCAGGACGCCTCCGTCAGCTGTCCAGCGGGGCTTCCCCCACCAACTAAGCAGCAGGAGGCCAATCCCCCTGCTACCAACCCTCCAGTTACCTGCCCGCCACCGTAGGCCGCTGATCAAATAGCGGAGCGGCTGACGACCCTTTCCCGTTAGGTCCAAAACCTCACTACCATGGTCCACGGGCTCCAGCAACAACAGTCCGTGGCCACCCAACATCAGACCGCTCCCCCCGCCAGTCAGCAGTTGGCGAGGGGAGGCTCTCCTCGGCGGGAGGCCGGTCGGTGAGAGACCGGCCGACGTCCGGCTTCCCCTAGGAAGCCCTGACGCGAGCCCCCCAAGCGGCCACGGTCCCCTGACCACGGCCCCAGCAAATTTCCTCCCGAGCCGCATCATCAGGAGGAGCCCAGGCGGAAGCCCCGACTCCCATCTCCATCTCCTTCTGCCTCTTCTTCTTCTTCTTCCTCCGAGCCATCCCGAAGGGCCCCGACAATCAGCCGCCAGGCGGAGGAGCGCCTGGAGGAGTACAACAGGCAGCTCGACGAGCTCGCCAAGAAAATCAATCATCAGTCAGAGGAAGAGTTTGACACCCATCCTCCTTACACCCGCCGGATATTGGAGGAACCTGTCCCCTTCAGGTTCCGTTTCCCCTAGGTGGACCCGTACAACGGTACGACCAATCCTCTCGACCATCTCGAGAGCTACAAAGCAATGATGCAAGTCCAGGGCACCTCAGACGCCCTTTTCTGCAAGGCCTTCCCCGCTACTCTGCGGAAGGCCGCCCGTGCATGGCACTCACGCCTGCCCCCTCACAGCATCGACTCCTTCCGGGAGCTGGAGAAAGCCTTTCTGGCACACTTCGATGCTTGCCGGCGAATCCCAAGGGTAGCCGACAGTCTTTTCTCCATCCGTCAGAAGGAGGGAGAGTCACTGCGGGACTTTGTGTCCCGTTCAAGGCCGTCGCCCTCGAGGTCTACCATCTCGACGATGTGGTGGCGATGTTGGCGTTGAAGCGGGGACTCCTCCCGTCCCACTTCACTTTCTCTCTGGATAAGAAGCCCCCAAGCTCTTATTCTGATCTCCTCCTCCGAGCTCAAAAGTACATCCGCGCGGATGAGGCCGACTTCACCCGTCGGGAATCTTCAAGAAGCTCCAGCCACAAGCCTGCTCGCCCCGAGCCCAGCGGGCCCTCTCGACACCAGCGAGCTGATGCGCCTCGCCGATCCGACAACATGCATCGGAGCCCCATCCCCGACGAGAGTAAGCTCACGCCTCTTCTAGCCCCTCGATCCCACATTCTGATGGAGATCGAGGGTGAGCCTTATCTCCAACGTCCTCCTCCCATAAAGAAAGGCCCTCCCCGCGACAAGAGCCGCTACTGCCGATTCCACCGGGATTACGGCCATGATACCGATAGCTGCTACAGCCTGAAGAAGGCAATCGAGGAGCTCATTCACCAGGGCTACCTCAGAAAATATGTCCAAAAGGCGCCGCAGCCGCTGCCGGCCTTCATGCGGCCCCCGCCTGTCCAAGCCCCGGTTGACAATGCCCCCACTGAGCGGACGGTCGGGATGGTGTCCTGGGGATCAGCTTCTGCACCTAAACGGCCGAGAGGAGAGGAGGCGTCGAGTAATGTAATTCCTAGGGGGGACCTGCTGTAGTGAAAAATGTAAACAATGAAGGCGTAGTCGTCTCTATGACGATCGCCAGGCACCCTGTAAAAAGGATATTAGTTTATAGTGGCAGCTCAGCTGACATCATTACTTATGACGCTTTTGTTCGGATGGGATTATCTTTGGACTCTCTCCAGCCCGTGGTGGCCCCATTAGTTAGATTTACCGGGGACTCCGTAAGGGTCGAAGGTGAAATACCCCTGCCTGTGACAGCCGGAACACCACCACGCCAAAGCACTGTGATCATGAAATTCTTGGTCGTGAGGGTCCCCTTGGCGTACAATGCCATTCTCAGGCACCCAGGTCTGAACCTTTTGGACGCAGTCATTTCCACCCGGCGTCTACTGGTGCAGTTTCCCACTAGCGAGGGAGTTGGAGAGATGCGCGGCGAGACCAGCCCGGTCCTACCCTATTATCACGCGGCATCAAGTCCCCTGGAAGTTGAGCCAGCTCTAGAGACGTCCGACCCCAGAGACTCTAGTAAGGGAGGAGAGCCAGCTGAACACCTTCTGACCTTCCCCCTTGAGGAAGACCCGGCGAAGACCGTCCGTATCGGAGGACTCCTTCCCCTGAAGGACCGGGAATGTCTCTTAGGTTTTCTGAGGGCTAACTCGGACATCTTTGCCTGGTCGGCATCTGATATGCCCGGAATCCCTCCGGAAGTGATCACCCACAAGCTCAACATTGATCCACGGCACCGCCCGATCCGCCAAAAGAAGAGAAGCTTTGCCCCTGACTGACAAAAGGCCATCGACGAAGAAGTTAACAAGCTACTCAGTACCTGCCACATCCGGGAAGCGCATTACCCTGATTGGCTAGCCAACGTGGTCATGGTGCGTAAGGCAAATGGGAGCTGGAGGATTTACATAGACTTCACCAACCTCAACAAGGCGTGTCCGAAAGACAGCTTCCCCTTGCCCAGAATTGATCAGCTGGTGGATTCCACCTCTGGACACGAACTCCTCAGTTTCATGGACGCCTTCTTAGGATATAATCAGATAAGAATGGACCCTAGTGACGAGGAACACACCTCCTTTGTGACAGAGAAGGGCATTTATTGCTACAAGATGATGCCTTTTGACCTCAAGAATGTGGGAGCAACCTACCAAAGGTTGATGAATAGAGTGTTCCGGGATCAGCTAGGCCGGAACATGGAGGTCTATGTAGACGACATGCTGACAAAAAGCACCCGCGCCTCCGATCACGTCTCCGACCTAGAGGAGACCTTCAATAACCTCCGTCGCTTCCAAGTCAAGCTGAACCCCAAGAAGTGTGCTTTCGGGGTCACGACGGGCAAGTTCCTGGGGTTCATGGTGACCCAGCGAGGGATCGAGGCAAACCCAGAGAAGATCAGCGCCATACTCGACATGAGGCCACCATCCAGCAAAAAGGAAGTGCAACGATTGACAGGAAGGATAGCGGCTCTAAGTCGTTTCCTCTCCAAATCGGCTGAGAGATGCCTGCCTTTCTTCAAGGCCCTTCGGAAAATGAATAGCTTCGAATGGACAGACGACTGCCAGAAAGCCTTCGATAGTTTGAAGGCATTCATGTCTTCTCCGCCACTCCTATCCAAGCCAAGAGATGGAGAAAGTCTCTTCTTCTAATTGGCTGCTTCGTCGGAAGCCGTTAGCTCAGTCCTGGTGCGCCTCGACGCCGATGGAACTCAGAGACCCATCTATTATGTGAGTAAGGTCCTTCATGACGTAGAGGTCAGATATTCCAAGACAGAGAAAGTTATTTTTGCCCTGATAGTCTCGCCCAATGCCTCCATCGTACTTTCAAGCCCATCCTATTGTGGTGCTCACGGATCAGCCCCTTCGAGCCATTCTGGCTCACCCGGACACTTCAGGCCGGCTAGCCAAGTGGGCCATCAAGCTGGGAGAGTTCGACCTTTCTTTTCAAGCTCGGCCGGCGCTGAAGTCTCAGGTCTTAGCCAATTTCCTAGTCGAGTGCACCTGGGCAGAGGAAGATCCCAAAGAGGCTCCCATGGAGCAGTGCGAACCTGAGCCAGATGATGATGGAGAATCCTGGTTTCTTCATGTGGATGGCGCATCAAATTCACAAGGAAGTGGCGCTGGCCTCATTCTTGCCGAGCCGGGTGGAGAAAGGATGGAATGTGCCCTGCGGTTCCTATTCGAAGCCACCAACAACCAAGCCGAATACGAGGCCCTGCTGGCTGGGTTAAGGCTAGCCCGAGAGTTGGGAGTAAGGCATCTCAGAGCCTTTACCGACTCGCAACTGGTCTCCGGACAAGTCCATGGGGAATATGAAGCGCGCGACCCCGTTATGACGCAATATTTGGGTAAGGTTCGGCTCCTAACTTTCCCACTGCCTTACTTCAGTATCAGTTACATTCCCCAGAGCGAAAACGCCAAGGCCGACATCCTTTCTCGTCTGGCCACCTCCATCGATGGCTTGGCGAGAGACGCTTATATTGAATATTTGGAAAGACCTTGCATAGAGGACAGTGAGGAAGTCCTCCCACTCGCCCAAGAGCCCACATGGATGGATGCCTACGTCCGTTATCTCACTGACGACACTCTCCCTGATGATCGCAATGAAGCTAGGCTGCTCAAATGGAGAGCCTCCAAATTCATCCTCCTGGACGGGCGGTTGTACAGAAGGTCGTTCTCCTACCCCCTACTCAAGTGTGTAGGGCCTACCGACGCTGACTACATCCTCAGAGAGATTCACGAAGGCATCTGTGGAAATCACCTGGGGGGCCGATCTTTAGCTCAAAAAGCCCTCCGTCAAGGATACTTCTGGCTCACGATGAGGGAAGACGCAGCTAGATTGGTTCAGAAGTGCGATGGTTGTCAGCGCCACACACACATCCAACATCAACCGTCTGCCCCAATGAGTCTGCTCTCGGCCCCATGGCCTTTCGCCCAGTGGGGAATGGACATTCTTAGGCCATTCCCCCTAGCTTCAGGGCAGCGGAGATTTTTGCTAGTCGCCATCTATTACTTCACCAAGTGGGTTGAGGTCGAAGCACTGGCCAAAATCACCGAAAGCAAAGTCAAAGCCTTCTTCTGAAAGTCGATCATATGCTGTTTCGGCCTGCCCCACACCCTCGTCACGGACAATGGCCGCCAATTCAACAATGAAGCATTCAAGGTCTTTTGTGGCGAGCTAGGCATTCATCACCGGTTCACTTCTGTCGGCCATCCTCAAATCAACAGAGAAGCCGAGGCCATGAATTGTACCATCCTTAGAGGACTTAGAACCCGGCTGGATGGGTCCAAAGGACAATGGGTGGAGGAGCTCCCTAGTATGATCTGGGCCTACCACACAACCCCTAGAGCCCCGACAGGCGAGACTCCTTTCAGTCTTGCCTTCGGATCTGAAGCTGTCATCCCCGTTGAGATCGGTCTGCCCAGCCCACGTGTGGAGTCCTTCAACGAGGAAAATAACTCTGCACTGATACGGGCTAACCTGGACTTCATAGATGAGGCGCACGATCGGGCAAGGCTGCGCATGGCAACTTTCCGTCAGCGAGCGGCCAAGTGTTACAATGCTCGAGTTCGTCCCAAGGTTTTCCGCCGCGGAGACTTGGTTTTGAGAAAGGCTGAGGTTTCAAAGTCTACGGAGGGGGGCAAGCTATCCCCCAACTGGGAGGGTCCTTACCGCGTCAACGAAACACTTCATAGGGGGGCATACAAATTAGAGGAACTCGACGGGAAACCCATTCCACGTACCTGGAATGCGGATAACCTCCGCCAATATTATCAATGATGTATTCCCCTGGAGCGTGAAGTAATAAAGGAGGCCCTTTCTGAAACAGCAGCCTGTTCTCCCTTGCGTCCAAGGGCCAAGTCTCTCAAAAGGAGCTCGCCAGCATCGCGGCTAACGGGACACCACTCGGCCCCGGCACGGTGGTGCCCCCGAGTCGGTTAAGACCCTAGCAGCTCCGTACTCGGTCGAGTCGCCCTTCAGGTAGCACACAAACCCCTGAAGCAGTTCAAAAGGAGCTTACCGGCATCGTGGCTAACGGGACACCACTCAGCCCCGGCACGGCGGTGCCCCCGAGTCGGTTAAGATCCTAGCAGCTCCGTACCCGATCGAATCGCCCTTCAGGCGGCACACAAACCCCTGAAGCGGTTCAAAAGGAGCTCACCGGCATCGCGGCTAACGGGACACCACTCGGCCCCAGCACGGCGGTGCCCCCGAGTCGGTTAAGACCCTAGCAGATCTGTACCCAGTCGAGCCCTTCAGGCAACACACAAACCCCTGAAGCGGTTCAAAAGGAGCTCGCCAGCATCGTGGCTAACGGGACACCACTCGGCCCCGGCACGGCGGTGCCCTCGAGTCGGTTAAGACCCTAGCGGCTCCGTACCCGATCGAGTCGCCCTTCAGGCAGCACACAAACCCCTGAAGCGGTTCAAAAGGAGCTCGCCAGCATCGCGGCTAACGGGACACCACTCGGCCCCGGCACAACGGTGTCCCCGAGTCGGTTAAGACCCTAGCAGCTCCGTACCCGGTCGAGTCAACCTTCAGGCGGCACACAAATCCCTGAAGCGGTTCAAAAGGAGCTCACTGGCATCGCAGCTAACGGGACACCACTCGACCCCGGCACTGTGGTGCCCTTGAGTCGGTTAGGACCCTAGTAGCTCCGTACCCGGTCGAGTCGCCCTTTAGGTGGCACACAAACCCCTGAAGCGGTTCAAAAGGAGCTCGCTGGCATCGCGGCTAATGGGACACCACTCGGTCCCGGCACGGCATTGCCCCCGAGTCGGTTAAGACCCTAGCAGCCCCGTACCGGCCGAGCTACCCTTCAAGCAGCACGCAAACCACTCACGATGGCAGAATCAACTTCAACCGTCTTTGGTCAACCCGGACGCCTCCAAAGTTAAACTTGGCATCAAGCCGCCCGAAAATCCTTCCTAGCCTTTGGGGGACTCATGTGTAGGCAAACTTTCTTGCGAACAGCCTGCGACAGCACGAAATGTCTTAAGTAACTGTTCATATGGCCAGCCTACATCCTAGAGATGCATTCGAATATTGGCTAAGTTTGGAGTCATGGAGCATCTTAAAAGGTACTATATTCTGCTCCAACATCGCCAGTGCGTACGGTTTGGCTACAAGACGTAAGGCACAGTTATGCATTTTTCTCGAGAGGAGGAAGGTAGGATGGATTGAAACTCAAAAGTAAGGGGAAAAGATCTTTTTTCATTGACTGTTGAAGAAGGATACAAAATTGGGCCTGAGGCCGATTACATATAGTAAAGTAAAAAGGAAAAAATAGCCTAGGGCTCGCTGGGGCCGGGCTTCCCCTCGTCCTTTTTCTCCACAGGCTCCTCATCAGAATCGCCAGGCCGGATATCTTCGAGTTCAGCAATATCGATCTTGAGGGCTGCGGATACTCTGACTTTGCACATTTCGAAGCCCTAAATATAGGCATCAAGGCTGGCCTTGACAACTTCTTGCTTGAACTCGGGCGAGGCCTTGTAGTTGGGCACGGCCTGCCCCGCCTCGGCTTCGGCCCGCTGTGCCCTGGCCTCGGCCTCCCAGGCCTTGCTCTCGGCCTCCGCGGCACGGGTGCTGGCCTCGTCGGCATAGGCCGCCGCCCCGGCCTTCTCCAAGCCTGCCTCCATTGCCGCCTTCTCCGCGACGGCCGCTCTCTCTGCAGACTCCGCCGCTGCCTTCTCCGCGGCAGCCGTTCTCTCCACCGCAACCGGGTTTCCTCCTCAGCGCATCAGAGCTGTTGAGTCAACTCTTCATTCTGCGCTGCGGCGGCCTTCGATCTCTCTGAGGCCAGCTCCATCTTGGCCTCGGCCGCGAAGGCCCGGCCGCTTTCGACTTCGGCCCGGCTCTCCATTTCCCTCAGGCGACTGGCCCAATCCTCCTCGCAAGCTGAGTTTTCCTGGCGCAGGCGAGCAAGATTTTCAGCCTGCGCCATACTCTCCTTCTTATACTTATCGGCCCGTGCCAGAGCCCTGAAGATTGTGGTAGAAGACTGGGCCAACGCCTCGCGAAGGCCAGCGCTCTAGTGACCAACTGTGGCAGAAAAAAATATGTCAGCTGGGAGAGAAGAAGAAATATGGGAGAATCACAAGTGCTCAAAATTTACCTGGACGACAGAAACTATTACCATGTCCAGGAGCATGGAGTGACTCATCCCCCACGTCTCCTCTTCGATCTCGGCGGTTCGGACCCCTGACAAGAGGTAGAAGGCCTGCACGCCATCCGCCATTGAACTGAGCGGGGGAACCAGCCTTGTTTGCCCCACCTGTGGGCCTTCGGCTTGGGGATGGGCCGGGCGCCAGGCCGGTTGGCGGGATGTGCTCTCCGGCTCCCCCCTTGGCTCCTCGATCGCCTCCGCCCCGTTCTGAGCCTCCTTGGCAACCCGCTCCCCCTCACTGGCGGTTGGGGGAGCACCTTCTCCCTCCAGCTCGGCAGCAGCCGGAGGGCCGACGGCAACAGTGACCCGCCCCACCTCGGGCGCATCGGTGGTGGCGGGAGCTCCCTCCTCTCCATCCAGAACCACCACCATTGCCTCGGTGGCGGATGGGATCTTCCCTTCTTCGATTTCGGCTCTCGCAGACTTCCGGGCTGACCTTGCAACCGTTTTCTCTCGGCCGGCTTCCCCGCGGGTGCCAAGGCTGTGGGGGCTGCGGCCGGCCTCGCCGGCTCCCTTCCTCAGGGCTTCTTCGCTGGCCTAGATGACTCCCCAGTTGCCTGCCTCTTCTGCCTCAACACGGCCTCAAAGTTGCTGGCGAAAACCCTCATCGCTGCACAAAAGAGCAACGAAAGTCAGTAGTGGCATGCAATAAATTGAAGGATGGACAGAAAGATTCAGGCGCAGAGCTCACCGGTCGACGGGGCTAACTCGGTCTCTACCAGGTTCTTCTCGGACAGGAGTTCCTTGTAATTGGGAATTTGACAGTTGGATAATAGGGTAAATAGCTCCCTATCCCTATCCCCTACGGAGGAATCTTCATTGGAGATGGTATCGGGCTCCCTCCAAGCAGCCCTAACCCCCTCGACATGGGCAAAGAGAAATCTAGGTTTCCACCCCCTAATTTTGGATGGGAGACCCAGTGGAAAGGCTCTACCCGGCCTGGCGGTAAATGCCCACCAGGCACCCTCACCTTGGCGGTGGAGCTTATAGAAAGCTCGGAACAGGGACAGCCCTGGACGGGCCCCCTCAAAGTGGCAGAGGATTATAAAGGCGCAAATGATCCGAATCGAGTTCGGAGTCAACTTGCCGGCACTAACCTGTATCTATCTAAAAGATTAAGGAAAAAGGGATGGAAGGGAAGGTGCAGCCCACACCGGAAGAACTCCTCGTACAGAGCGACCTGGCCCAGATGGTCGGAGGTCACCCTGTCCTTAGGCCCCGGCGCGAACAGGTCAATAAAATCAGGGACGTAGTATTTAGCTCTAAGGGCCTCTATATCCTTAGAGGTCATGGTGGAGGCCACCCCAGCTGGCCCTGCTGGGTCGGAACTCACTGCCAGAGGAAGCGCCGGACGGCAAAAGGACAGGGGAACTGCCCTAATGGGAGGACCGGAGGTGACCGGGGTCCTGCTGCCCTCGATTCACCACGGATGACTGCTCCGCCCACCGATGGAGGCATTCGACTTCTAGCTATAGGGGCCTGGTCCTCACCGCTAGACTGAGAAGACTCTTCTACGGGCCTCTTGCCTCCCTAATGGCACGACGGTCCATAGGCAAAAAAGGGAGATGAAACTAACCTAAGAGTTGGAAAGGCTCAGGTTGCAGGAGAACTCAAAGAAGAAGAAAGTAGAAGGAGAAAGCAGTGGCAGCGTAAAGGCTTCTACATGCCCTTAGGGGGTTTTTATAGCCCCCCGTCTCCAGGTAACGCCGCCCCATATTCCGCCATCTGGCACGCGCCCATTGCGCTGCAGGCTGCCAGCCGAAAGTCACGCCGGCGCCCGAGGCGTGCCTCCTCGATCCACTCCAGAATATGTGATCCCCAGCCAATCACAAGCCACAGAAAATGGAGCGGTGATGATGCTTTTCCCTTTTTCCCATCACCCAATGGGCTCCCCCTCCGGAGCGTCCGGCACCGACGTCATCGCCACCTAACGCATGATTACGAGAAATTTTCGAAGCGGCCCTGCCACGGAACAAAGCGCCAGCACACCAGCCCGTTTAAAGCGCACTAAGGGAGATAATCATTCCTTTTGAATTTTTGCGCCCCTTTCGCCCAAAGGATTGCAGACGCGTGGCCCTTAGCGCTCAGGGGCAGGGGGCATCTAATGTGGCTAATGTAGCCCCAAGGGTAATTTCGGTAGAATAAAGGTATGGGTGCGCCCCGGCGTCCCCAAGCCTGCCGAGTTGGGCCCTACCTTTCCTGGTCGGCCCTTCTCGGCCCAGGCATCTCCAAGTCTGCCGAGTCGGCCCCGACCTTTCCTGGTCGGCCCTTCTCGGCCCCGGCGTCTGCAAGCCCACCAAGTCAGCCCCAGCCTTTCCTGGTCGGCCCTTCTTGGCCCCGGCGTCTCTAGCCCGCCGAGTCGGTCCCGGCCTTCCCTGGTCGGCCCTTCGCGACCCCGGCGTCTTCAGGTCTGCCGAGTCGGCCCTGACCCTTCCTGGTCGGCCCTTCTCGGCCCCGGCGTCTCCAGGTCAGCCGAGTCGGCCCCGACCTTCCCAGGTCGGCCCTTCTCGGCCCCTGCGTCTCCAAGCCTGCCGAGTCGGCCCCGACCTTTCCTGGTCGGCCCTTCTCGGCCCCAGCATCTCCAAGTCTGCCGAGTCGGCCCCGACCCTTCCTGGTCGGCCCTTCTTGGCCCCGGCATCTCCAAGTCTGCCGAGTCGGCCCCGACCCTTCCTGGTTGGCCCTTCTCGGCCCCGGCGTCTCCAAGTCTGCCGAGTCGGCCCCGACCCTTCCTGGTCGGCCCTTCTCGGCCCCGGTGTCTCCAAGCCCGCCGAGTCGGCCCCGACCCTTCCTGGTCAGCCCTTCTCGGCCCCGGCATCTCCAGGTCCGCCGAGTCGGACCCGGCGTCTCTAGGTCCGCAAGTCGGCCCCGACCTTCCCAGGTCGGCCCTTCTCGGCCCCGGTGTCTCTAGCCCGCCGAGTCAGCCCCGACCTTCCCAGGTCGGCCCTTCTCGGCCCCGGCATCTCCAGGTCTGCCGAGTCGGCCCCGACCCTTCCTGGTCAGCCCTTCTCGGCCCCAGCGTCTCCAGCCCACCGAGTCGATCACGACCTTCCCAGGTTGGCCCCGGCGTCTCCAAGCCTGCCGAGTCGGCCCCGACCCTTCCTGGTCGGCCCTTCTCGGCCCGACCCGGCACGTCCTAGTCGGCTAGGTCGGCCCCGGCCACCCTTGGATGACCCAGATAAGCTTTGGCTCCCCCGAGAGAGTCGAGACTTCCCGGTTTCCTCCAAACCTGCCCCAACATGGCTCTAGTGGCTCGGGACGCTACCTCTCTGACCCGCGCCGCCTGACAACGCCAGATCCAACTACCCGCTGGCCACGTTGCTGATGGGACTGGACCCAACTACCCAGCAACCCCGCTAGCTGATGGGACGTAGCCCACCAACCGCCATTTTCTCCCTCTCCGATGGGACAGGACCCACCAACTAGTCCAGATCCACACAACTTCCAAGAACCCGCAGACATTCCTTCCTCACGGAATCCCATGTGATCATGTCAACCCCTATAAAGAGGTGAATCCACTCTCTAAATAGATATGCGCGATAATCCCCAAAATCGCTGCCTTAGCACTCAGAAAGGAATCCCTCCTCTCTGAGATCCTCTTTTTCATACCAAAAAGGGCTCACTCGAGCCTCTCTTCAGCTGTGACCTCAGTTGCTAACTTGGGCGTCGGAGGGTCCCACCGAAGAATCCTCTTCGATCTTGAGACTTCTTTGCAGGTAACCTGGTGAAGCAAAGATTTGAGAAGCGCTCCTTTCCCAACGTCCAGAATTGATGATTAGGCGTCATCAATGTGCATGCATTGTAACGGAACGTGATAAGAGCTAAGAAGTCCGGTGGATGGAAGCACAGGCTAATTCTCGGTCTTTGATTTTAAAAATGCCAACACAAGTATTTACGGAAATAATGTTCGACCACGTGGTATGCCACCTTGGAGTTTTAAAAACACATCATCACTTTAAAAAAGTCTGTGGCATCCCGGCCTAAAATCGTTGGTTCAACAGATGATTTCAAATGAAACTATCCATTCAACGGATGATTTAAAGTCAACTCCTTTCCACTTTAGATTTATTAGTTTGCATTTTTTGCATTTTTTTTACAACAAAAATTTATAAAGTTGTTGGATTGCCAAAATTTTTCAATTGCTCAACATGATTTTTTTTTCCCGATTTCATTGGAAAAATTGTAAAGCCAGTAGTTTGTTGGGGATTCTTTTTATGACTGTTGCCCAAAATAGAGCTTGGTTAGGTTGTGGTTCAATTTAAATTGATACCACTTATCACTAAAAATTTGAAGCATGTTAGTATGGTGCATGTTCAGCGCACTGGCATGTAGACACTGATACGTGGTCATGCTATATGTTGATCTAGCATTGGTATGGAACATTTTTAATCAAAGATGTTTAATGAAAAAATAAATAATAGGACAGCCATGATAGGTGAGTAGACCAGTCCTCTCTTCATCGACTGCAGCTTTAGTGGTTTAACCATAGCTTGCATGATCATGGCATGTGGACCAATGTTGTAGGGTAAATATTGATTTCATTGTTTTTTAGCCCATATACACATGGTTGAACCACAGATGAGAGACAAGCATAAGCCTGGATATAATATGATGAATATGCGATCTAAAAGAAATTTGATGGATTTAATCACGACAAGTCATACCACTGGTGTATAAAAGGATGGTGAAGATAGCATAACATGCATAAGATTGCAAGCAAACCATGGTTGGAAGGTCAAACAAAGGCTGGTGTTCTAAGAGTATAGCTTTTTCTTAGATTTGAAGATGACTATAAGACTAACAGCTCTCTAGATTGCAGAGAGTATTATGTTGATGTATGATGTGAATGGGCACATTGCTTGGAAGAGGTTGAGAGCCTTGTTCAAGATTTACATGCACTCAGAGTCTATTATACATCATTGGTCAATTACAATGGATAGGCATAACATTGCAGATTATGAAGTGGTTATCAGAAGGATTGTGAACCCCCCTATTCATCTACAGATCCTTACATGGTGAGGATCCTCCATTGTTGATGGAGGAAGGGGGGCGCCGCCCCCTTTCTTCACCATTCTTGACGGTTGGGCAGAGAAGGCGTTGCAGCCAGTCAAGAATGGGGGGCGCCGATGCGCCCCCCTTCACACGAGCACAGGGGAGGCCCTTGCCATGATATAAGGAGGGGCGGGAGAGCTCCCCTCCTCCAAGATCCCCCACTGCCGGCCAAGGTAAGAGAGAGAGAGAGAGAGAATGAGAGAGAAACAAAGAGGGCAGAGAGATGGTTCAAGGCTTGGTTCGGGCCCAATGGAGTGCCCAATGCCTCGCCGGGCCTGGGCAGCGGCCATCGGCCCTCACCGGCGGTGGGCGACCGTCCGGTGAGGGTTCGGCCGGCCGTGCCACTGGCACGGATAGTGCCACGGACGAGTGATAGGGAGAAAGAGAGAGAATAGAGGGAGAAAGAGAGGGAATGGGAGGCGGCTGCGGCGATGGCCGGCTCTGGGCCGGTCATCGGCGGCCGGGCCTCTCTCGGGGAGTGGCCGGCGGCGGCCCTAGCCGCCGGCACAATCTCCACTGTTTCGGACGAAACAGGGGAGGCGGGGCTGAAAGGGGAGCGGGCCGGCTGGGCTGCTCTCCTTTTGGGCCCTGTTGGGCCGGCTCACGAGCAAATTTTGGGCCGCGATTTGAACCCCGTATTGGGCCAAAAATAAAAAAAAATGCTCCGGATCAGTGTTGATTCTAGTTTCTGGGGGTATTTTTATTTTCCCATTTGGGCTTATCTATTGGAAGATATTCAAGCCCCAAGTTGGCCCCGGGATTAAACTGGGTAGAGTTAAAAGCTATTTTGATATGCTATTTTTGGGGACTAAAAATTGAAAAATTAATGCTGTAGGTACCCAGGTGCTTAAATAGCTGATTTACATTTTTGGATTAGCGCCAGAAGGTAAGTAAGTCATTTATCATAATTTTTATAAATTATTAAAATATAAAAATTATGTATTTAAATGCTATATTGATATATATTGTATTATTTTAAAAAATGAGAAAATGGAATGGTATTATTATTTGCAAATGAGCATTTACTATGATTAGTTTATTATTTATTGTATTTTACAAATAATTGGGTATGTATGTGGACAACTGATCAATTGGCATGACTTTGAACTTGTTAAAAGTTCTATAAATATACATGTGTATTTAACATGTTTAATTCACTGTAATTATGAAAAGTATATGGATTGCATTTTTGCAATGATACATGCTATTTGGCAAATGTGATATAAAAATGATACTTTGTGTATATGATAATATGTCCTACCATGGTTCGCTATGATATGATATGATGTGATATGTTGCATGACTCACTTGGCATCGGGACCCATCTCCATAGGGGGTTATATGGAGAACACACACCCAGGAGGTATGCTGTGACAGGATATGGCAATATTATGCCACATGGCATCGGGACCCATCTCCATAGGGGGGTATATGGAGAACACACTCTTGGGGTATGTTGTAGCCGGATATGGCAGGATGTGAGTTCATGACACTGGTTCCAGGACCCTGACTCCCAGGGGATATTTATGGAGGACACATCCGAAGGGGGTGTTACACCCGAGAAGGGTGTTCTGTGTACATAGTGTGTGGCCGTGGGACATTAGTATAAAAATGCATATTTACATGCATTTATAATGGTACAGTGGTTTTATCCTGAAATTGCATATTCTTGAAATGCTATATATAGCAATTGCTTCCAAAATTATTTTAAGATATGATGCATGTTTTGATAACATGGTAAAATGTATTTGAAACATGGAAGCTTGGCAGTTGTTTATTATAGAAAATTTGAGTAATTACATTATATTATAGTTGGCTTACTTATTGAGTGTGAGCTCATTTAAATCTTACAATGTTTTTCAAAGCCACAGAACTGAAGAAGGGAATATGGGGTAGTTGGAGCGACTATCAGAGTGACCTAGATCTAATACTTTGTTGTAACCCCATTGAATTATGTATTTTGGGCATGTAGCCTAAAACATATGATTATGGTTTGTATTAAGAACCATTTAAATTGGATGATATATAGTTATTACCCATCCTTGTATTAAATGTTATATTTCGGGACGCCTTGCATGCCAGGCATGCGGCGGGTTGCCACCCCTAGATCCAATATAGGGTCTGGGGCGTGACAGCTTTTATGGTATCAGAGCCTAGGTTTGACCTTAGGGACAAACACAAGATGACATTAGGCAGAACATTAGGATTACATTGGGAGGGTGATAACTTTATTAAAAATTTCAAGTAATATATTTTGAAAGCCTGAATTTTAGTGGTTTACAAGAATATTGACTGGGATCTAACCCTGGCAGGAGTTAAGAATGCCACGTTGCACTAGGAGTCTGCGGCCTAATGGAAACTCCCAGGCTGGTGACTCTAGCCAGCAGGGAGGCCAGCAAGCTTCTGGAGGCTCTGGTTCCGTTAATTTGGTTGACAATGATCAACCACAATTTCAGGCCCAGTTACTTCAGGCTCTTGCGGGAATATCGCATGCTATGCAAGCCATGCAGCAGCAGATTCAGTAAATCCAGCCTGCTCGGCATGCCTCTCCCGCCCCCAGCCTGCTCAGTCGGCTCCATCTCAGCCCTGGCAAGGAGGGGGCCAGAGCTTTGCTGAGTTTAAGAGCTTGGCCCCTGCTCCTTTCTGTGGATCTACTAACCCTGTCGATGTTGAAAAATGGATGAGGGAGATGGAGAAAGCATTTGCAGCTCATGGTAGCCAAGAGGAGGAGCGAATTAGATTTGCTATCTACCTCCTTCAGGGGGAGGCATATGATTGGTGGCTACTTGTGGAGCAGCGAATGGATGGGCGGGCTATTTCCTGGGGAGAGTTTAAGAAAGTCTTCTATGACAAATACTTCCCCAATAGTGTGCAGAGACAAATGCAGTCAAAGTTTATCAAACTGGAGCAAGGAAATCTCTTTGTGGCGCAATACAAAGCCAAATTTACTCGGTTGGATCGGTTTGCTTCAGACATAGTGGCCACTGAGAGAGCTAAGATCATCAAATTCACCGAGGGATTGAGGTCCAGACTGATGCAAGCAGTCAATGCCTTCAACTCTCCACATTTAGTGTCATGGTGAACAAGGCCCTGGTGATTGAGAGGGATAAGGGTGTGGTCCATAAGCAGTGGGAGCAGCAGTAGAGGAAGAAGAAGGGGTCTCCTTCTGGCCAGTCTTCAGGTCAGGCTAAGAAGAAAGGTCCTTATCATGCCCCCTCAGGACTGAAGAGTACGGAAACCCATTGCCCTCAATGCGGAAACTCCCACCCAGGCAAGTGGTGCCGCGGGACGATTGGTGCCTGCTTCATATGTAGGCAGGTGGGTCACAAGATGGTCACTTGTCCCCTTCAGAGGGATCAGCAGCCTCCTGCAGATTAGGGTAGAGGCCAGCAGCAGCAGCCTAGGACCCAGGGAAGGGTCTTTACTCTCACACAGCAGGATGCTGCCGCTTCTAACTCCATTGTGACAGGTATGCCTGTTACTTAAGTACTCGTTTAAGATTGTTTCATTCATATGCAATGGAAAGCATTGATCATGAATGATAAAAGTATTGTTAAACCTCATGACATCTAAGACAAATTAAACTTTGTGACCATGTGTAATTAAAGTAGGCAACGCTTATGCTCAATTCTTAGTAGATCCGGGTGCCACGCATTCATTTGTATCTAGCACATATGTCGCCAAGGGTGAATCTTTGACACTCGTTCCTCTAGAGCAAGAGTTGCACATTGCTCTCCCAAATGGTGATGTTATGAGGATAGACTCAGTATGCAGATCTTTCCTGATTAACATGGGGGATAGGAAATTGAAGGCCGAACTAATCGTCCTCCCACTAAAATCCTTTGATGTTATCCTTGGGATGGACTAGTTGGCCTCCTATCATGCTTCAGTAGACTATTTCAGGAAGATGGTAATCCTCAAAATTCCTAATCAACCTAAATTCAGTTTTACTGGAAGTCAGGAGCATCTAGCCTCGATGTTCGTGTCAGCACTACAGGCCGCAAAGTATTTGAAGAAGTGTGGCCAAGGATTTCTTGCTATGGTCAAAGACCTTCAGCAAGATGAGGTCAAGTTGGAGAATATTCCAGTGGCTCGAGAATTTTCTGATGTATTCCCCGATGATTTGACTGAATTACCCCCAGATCGGGAGGTTGAGTTCACTATTGATTTGATCCCTGGCACTGGACCTATATCCAAGGCCCCGTACCATATGGCCCTAGCTGAACTAAAAGAGTTGAAGAGCCAATTGCAGGAGCTCCTGGACCGAGGATTTATCAGACCTAGTGTATCTCCTTGGGGTGCTCCAGTACTATTTGTTAAAAATAAAGATGGAAGTCTTCGGCTCTGCATTGATTACCGAGAAATCAATAGGGTAACAATGCGGAACAAGTATCCTTTGTCGAGGATTGATGATCTATTTGATCAACTCCAAGGAGCTCGGGTATTCTCGAAGATTGATCTTCGGTCAGGATACCATCAACTCAAGGTCAAAGCTGGGGATGTGCCCAAGACAGCATTCAGAACTAGGTATGGCCACTACGAGTTCTTGGTGATGCCGTTTGGATTGACTAATGCCCTGGCAGCATTTATGGACTTGATGAACAGGATCTTTAAGCCATACTTGGACCAGTTTGTAGTGGTGTTCATTGATGACATCCTGGTATATTCTAAAAGCCAGGAGGAACATGTGGACCACCTGAGGATTGTTCTGCAAACTCTTCGGGAGAAAAAGCTTTATGCCAAGTTGCAGAAGTGTGACTTCTGGTTGAGTCAAGTATCATTCTTGGGTCATATAATATCTAAAGATGGCATATCTGTGGACCCGAAGAAGATTGAGGCAGTTGTTAACTGGTGTAGGCCTTCCAATGTATCTGAAGTAAGAAGTTTCGTGGGGCTGGCTGGATATTATCGTAGATTTGTGGAAGGCTTCTCTCGCATTGCTCTACCCCTGACTCGCTTGACCCAAAAGCAGGCAAAGTTTGACTGGACTGAGGAGTGTGAGAGAAGTTTTCAGGAGCTGAAGCAACGCCTAGTATTAGCCCCCGTCCTTACCCTTCCGTCAGGATCTGGAGGATTCACCCTATTCACGAATGCTTCTCGGAAGGGATTGGGATGTGTTCAGATGCAAAATGAGAAGGTGATAGCTTATGCCTCCAGGCAACTAAAGCCATATGAGCAAAACTATCCTACCCATGACCTGGAGTTGACCGCCGTGATTTTTGCCTTAAAGATTTGGCGGCATTATCTGCATGGAGAGGCATGTGATGTGTATATAGACCACAAAAGTCTGAAATACATCTTCACTCAGAAGGAGTTAAACTTAAGGCATAGGAGGTGGATGGAGCTACTAAAAGATTATGACCTGAACCTGCACTATCACCCAGGGAAGGCCAATGTGGTAGCTGATGCCTTGAGTAGGAAGTCCTTCTCAGAGTTAGCTTCTATGATCACCTCTTAGCTTCACATCCAGAGGGATCTTGAGAAGCTGGAGGTTGGATTGCGGGTACAACGGTCCGATGGGCTTGTGGCAGCACTTGTACTCCAACCAACTCTGTTTGACAGGATCAAGTCCTCCCAGAAAGAAGACTTGGACCTGCAAAAGATTAAAGAAGCTGTGAAGTCAGGAGTTCAAAATGAATTTGCTATAATGGAGGATGGATCCCTGAGATTTGATGGCAGGCTCTGTGTGCCAAATGCGGTGGAACTAAGAGCAAAAATTCTAAGGGAGGCTCACTACTCTCCCTATACAGTGCACCCAGGAGGCACCAAGATGTACAGAGACCTAAAAGAAAACTTCTGGTGGAAGGGAATGAAAAGAGAGATTGCTCAGTATGTGGCCAAATGTTTAGTATGTCAGCAAGTGAAGGCTGAGCATCAAAGGCCTGCGGGACCCCTTCAGTCCTTGATGATTCCACAATGGAAATGGGTTAAGATCACTATAGACTTCGTGACTAGTCTGCCTAAGACCCCTAGGAGCAATGATGCGGTATGGGTCATTATTGACAGATTGATGAAGTCAGCCCATTTCCTGCCATTCAGAGTTGGGATCTTCAGTGAGAGATTGGCCATCATGTATATTGAGCAAATTATGAGGCTTCATGGTATTCCCGTATCTATTGTATCAGATCAGAATACTAGGTTTGTGTCCCAATTTTGGAAGAGCCTTCATAGAGCTCTGGGGACCAAACTGAACTTCAGCACGACCTTTCATCCTCAGACAGATGGGCAGTCTGAGAGGACCATACAAATCTTGGAGGATATGTTGCGAGCCTGTGTAATGGACTTGGGTGGTGCTTGGGACAACCAATTATCTTTAGTGGAATTTGCTTATAATAATAGTTACCAAGCCAGTATCCAGATGGCTCCATTTGAGGCCTTGTATGGTAAAAAATGTAAATCTCCCTTATGTTGATGATGTGGGGGAAAGAAGATTGTTGGGCCCCGAACTGATCTGGCAGATAATAGAGAAAGTACAGTTGATTAAAGAACGACTCTGCACAGCTCAGAGCCGACAAAAGAGCTATGCTGATGTGAGAAGAAGGGAGCTAGAATTTCAAATTGGGGACCATGTCTTCCTAAAGATATCACCAACCAAGAATGTGATGAGATTTGGAATTAGAGGTAAACTGAGTCCATGATACATTGGGCCATTTGAGATTCTAAGCAAAGTAGGGGAGGTGGCTTATAGCCTAGCATTACCTCCGGCACTCTCTGGGGTACACAATGTATTTTATGTACCCATGTTGAGAAAGTACATTCCTGACCCTAGCCATGTGAACAGTTTAAGCCCATACAGTTAAGGAAGGATCTAACATATGAGGAGCATCATGTGCGTATTGTGGACCGCAAGGACCAAGTCTTAAGATGACGTAACATTCCCTATGTCAAGGTTTAGTGGAGTAACCATTCTGAGAGGGAAGCTACTTGGGAGCTTGAGGAGGAAATTAAAGAAAAATATCCTCAATTGTTTGTAACATAGCTTATGTAAAATGGAAAAGAAGATTAATCATATGATCAAGGCTTTGGATTCTAAATGTTATATGAAGTACACCAATTTTGAGACCGAAATTTTTATATGGAGGAGAGAATGTGAACCCCCCTGTTCATCTACGGATCCTCACATGGTGAGGATCGGCCATTGTTGATGGAAGAAGGGGGGGCGCCGCCCCCTTCTTCCGCCATTCTTGACGGCTGGGCAGAGAAGGCATCGCAGCCAGTCAAGAATGGGGGGAGACACGCCACCCATCACACGAGCACAGGGGAGGCCCTTGCCATGATATAAGGAGGGGGGGAGCTCCCCTCCTTCTCTAAGATCCCCCACTGCCGGCCAAGGTAAGAGAGAGAGAGAGAATGAGAGAGAAACAGAGAGGGCAGTGAGATGGTTCAAGGCTTGGTTCGGGCCTGGCGGAGTGCCCAATGCCTCACCGGGCCTGGGCGGCGGCCACCGGCCCTCACCGGCAGCGGGCGACCGTCCGGTGAGGGTCCGGCTGGCCGTGGTGGCCGGCCGTGCCACCGGCACGGATCGTGCCGTGAATGAGTGATAGGGAGAAAGAGAGATAAATAGAGGGAGAAAGAGAGGGAATGGGAGGCGGCCGCGGCGATGGCCGGCTCCGAGCTGGTCGACGGCGGCCAGGCTTCCCCCAGGGAGTGGCCGGTGGCGGCCCTGGCCGTCGGCACAATCTCCCCTGTTTTGAATGAAACAGGGGAGGCGGGGCTGAAAGGGGAGCGGGCCGGCTGGGCCGCTCTCCTTTTGGGCCCTGTTGGGCCGGCTCATGAGCAAATTTTGGGCCGCAATTTGAACCCCGTATTGGGTCAAAAATGAAAAAATAAAAATATGCTCCGGATTAGTGTTGATTCTAGTTTTGGGGGGTATTTTTATTTTTCCATTTGGGCTTATATATTGGAGATATTCAAGCCCCAAGTTGGCCCCGGGATTAAACTGGGTAGAGTTAAAAGCTATTTTGATATGCTATTTTTGGGGACTAAAAATTGGGTAATTGATGCTGTAGGTACCCAGGTGCTTAAATAGCCAATTTACATTTTTGGATTAGCGCCAAAAGGTAAGTAAGTCATTTATCATAATTTTTATAAATTATTAAAATATAAAAATTATGTATTTAAATTCTATATTGATATATATTGTATTATTTTAAAAAAATGAGAAAATGGAATGGTATTATTATTTGCAAATGAGCATTTACTACGGTTAGTTTATTATTTATTGTATTTTACAAATAATTGGGTATCTATGTGGACAACTAATCAATTGGCATACTTTGAACTTGTTAAAAGTTTTATAAATATACATGTGTATTTAACATGTTTAATTCACTGTAATTATGAAAAGTATATGGATTGCATTTTTGTAATGATACATGCTATTTGGCAAATGTGACATGAAAATGATATTTTGTATATGATAATATGTCCCACCATGGTCCGCTATGATATGATATGATGTGATATGTTGCATGACTCACTTGGCACCGAAACCCATCTCCATAGGGGGGTATATGAAGAACACACACCCAGGAGGTGTGCTGTGACAGGATATGGCAATATTATGCCACATGGCACCGGGACCCATTTTCCTAGGGGGTATATGGAGAACACACTCTTGGGGTGTGTTGTAGCCAGATATGGCAGGATGTGAGTTCATGACACTGGTTCCAGGACCCTGACTCTCAGGGGATATTTATGGAGGATACACCCGAAGGGGGTGTTACACCCGAGAAGGGTGTTCTGTATACATAGTGTGTGGCTGTGGGATATTAGTATAAAAATGCATATTTACATGCTATTTACAGTGGTACAGTAGTTTTATCCTGAAATTGTATATTCTTGAAATGCTATATATAGCAATTGCTTCCAAAATTATTTGAGCATATGATGCATGTTTTGATAACATGGTAAAATGTATTTGAAATATGGAAGCTTGGAAGTTGTTTATTATGGAAAATTTGAGTAATTACATTATATAATAGTTGGCTTACTTATTAAGTGTGAGCTCGTTTAAATCTCACAATGTTTTTCAGAGCCACAGAACTGAAGAAGGGAATATAGGGTAGTTAGAGCAGCTATCAGAGTGACCTAGATCTAATACTTTGTTGTAACCCCATTAAATTATGTATTTTGGGCATGTAGCTTAAAACATGTGATTATGGTTTGTATTAAGAACCATTTAAATTGGATGATATATAGTTATTACCCCTTCTTGTATTAAATATTATATTTCGGGACGTTTTGCATGCTAGGCATGCGGCGGGTTGCCATCTCTAGATCCAATATAGGGTCTGGGGCATGACAAGGATATATAAGGAGAACAATTGCATATTGTTATGTCGATATCGATATTACATGCTAAAGCTCCATGCGAATAAGTTGAAGCTATGGAAACGGAGTTGGTGCAAAATGAAGTAGTTGGTGCCTTGCACCACAACAAATATCTTTCTAATGAATACATATCCAATGAGGATTGATTGTAACTCTCTACTCTTAAACATCCACATAAGAGTATAATCACGCGTGGAGCCATTGTATGCTTTATGAAATGTGATACTGACGTTGTATTATATATCTTTCTTTTATGCACACATGGATAATCATGAGTCAATTGTCACCATCTTTGTTTGACATGTCTACATCAGAAAGGCATTCCTTCTGTTTGCTAAATGAACTTGTGCTTCTCTGATGTTCCCATTATGAGCAAGCTCATGTACGTAATTTACAAAATAATATTTATTTATGTAAATTTTTATTTAGTTATTCTCCTTTCGAATACAATATAGGGCCTTACAAAGCGAACAACATTATGTCATGGTATTCTAATTGCAAGTGCTTTAGGAATAGGAATATTATACACTTTTGTTTTGGTCCTAAGATTCTTTGACTTACACGAAAAGAATATTCATGCATCATTGTGCTTGCTACTGCTAGAGTGTTCTGCAAGTTAGGATTCATTACAAAGTAGAAACCATCCTTTAGTTACCAGTAATGACTTGTAGCTTAGAATGTCGCCTAAGATAAACATTGGACTTATTTTTGATTAATGAGCTTATAGCTTGATCGAGGATAGCATACTAATGACAGGACTATTGGCTTAAATAAGACTGAATCACTACATGGCATTCGATGTGGTCAGTTGGAAGCAAGATGTCCACCCAGCAGAGTCATTAGAGGTAGGCACTGGCCGTGTCGTGCCATGGACGGCACGGCCCGGCACGAAATAGGCCGTGCCAGGTCGATGGGAAAAATATCGTGCCAGGCACGGCACGGCACAGGCCCATGTGGGCCTTGGCCGTGCCGGCCCAGGTGGGCTGTGCCAAGCACGACCGACCAATAAGAGCTTGATAAAAAAATTTTGTAAAAAAAATATTTTTTTAATAAATTAAAAAAATATTAAGAATAAAGAAATTTATTAATATGAAGCCACCTTAATGGTGGGAGGTTTGGCATAGACCCCTACCATTTTATTAATTTAAAATCAAAATAGTATATGAAGGGAGGGGGCTAGGCCTGACCTCCAAAACATAATACAATAAGAAAGAAAAAAAAAATAGAGATGACTCACTTTAATAATAAAAAAATAAAAAATATAATTATAAAAATAGTGACGACTCACTCATCAGTAGTATTTGTGTCATCATCATCTTTGCTGGTTAAGTCATGTCTACCTTTATCTTGAAGCCTCGTCTTAGCATCCAACCAATCTTTGAAGCAAATAAGCATCTCAACTATCTCGCCAGTCATCCTACTTTTCTTTTCGTCCAGAACACGTCGACCTGCACTGAAAGCGGATTCTGATGCTACTGTGGACATTAGCACAGCTAAAATATCTCATGCAATGACAGACATAACAGGATATTAATTTCTAAGCTAATCATCTAGACTTTCTATTTGATCTTCATCATATGCAGAATGAAGATGGTTTCATAAATAAAATTCTAATTCATTACTTAAAGATGAAGAAGATGAAACATGTGTGTGTCTTCTAAAGAATGAAAAAATAGATGACGAACGAGATCTAGAAGAAGAAGCAGAGCATTGAGAAGGTATTCTAGATCCATAAATTTTATCATTATATAAACCGTAAATATCATTAAGAAGTCGTGTTACCTCATCTTTAGCAGGTTCAGGATTTTGATTCATGTTTTCACAATATTGATTAATTAAAAAATTTATGCCATTTAATTTAATTCTAGGATCAAAAACAACAGTTATGCAATGGACATATCCTATTCCAATATTCATTCCATTTAGTTTCCATATTACATATAATAAGCATTCAAACTTTATGATATCTATATTCTTTAAATTTTTCACTAATTACACCTGCTTTTTGTAAAAATAAACAAGAAGTTGGATAATAAATACATGAAAGAACATTTGTAGAATCATAAAAAGTAACAAAAAAATTGTTGAGAAATTTGGGAGATTGTAATTATTTAATTACCCCAACTTTATTGATTTTGATGATTTCCAAAAGCCATGAGTATTTTAAAGGAAATAATGAGTTTATTTATCAAAAACCTTGAGCTTATTCAAAATGAAAGCAATGGACTCTCAATGTTTAAATTCACTGAGTTTTGAATCAATTTGAAAAAGAAGTTTCAAGCTCTATATTTAAGATTTCAAAAAGGAATTTTTACATGTTATATTTCAATCAATGATTTCTTGAAACATGTCTTGAATTCATGCTTAATGTCATATTTATTGTATTCAAGTCAAAATTTCATTTAAAATTATTCTGGGACGAATTTCAAAGTCAATCAGAAAAATTTCTGATTTTTGATACGTTCCGGAGCCGACTCTAGAGTTTCAGAGTCGACTTCAGTAAGTAACAGAGTTTTCTAATTTTCTCGAGTCGACCCTTGGATTTCAAGAGTCGACCCCTGACTCTGTGCGAGCCAACTCCTGTTTGTGCGAGTCGACTCCGCTCAAACAACAGAAAGCATGTTTTTTGAGCGCTTCTCGAGTCGACTCCCCATTTTCTTCGAGTCGACCCCCGACTGTCAGGAGTCGACACTTTGGTTCTTCGCGAGTCGACCCTCTAACGTTTTAAATGTTTCTATTTTTAGTAATCGACTTCGAGCCGACTCCCACAATGTTCGAGTCGACTCCGCGAAATTCTGGGCGCGATTTTTCACGACGACACGTACTCCAACGGTAATATTTTCAAATAACGGCTATATTTCTGTGTTTCTAACGGATATATTTTTGCAGAATCTATAAATAGAGGAGCTCTTTTCAAATCAACAACAACAATAGACAACAATAGAGTGGTGAAAAAGAGAGAAAAGAAAATCTTTCAAAAAGAGGGAAAAACAGAGCTTCATTGGAAAAATCATTTGAGTCAAGAAAAGAGATTCAAAAGGAGTGAAATCAAAGAGAGAGATTCGTGGGCTCCAGATCTACAATCTACAAAAAGTTCAAGAGGAGATCCCAAAGCAACCAAGAGCAAATCAAGATCTTCCAACCTAGAAGAAAAAAAAAGAAGAAAAGCTTCAACCAACATCCAAAAGCCCCAAAGCTAGGAGAATCTGTGCTGAGGCCTGATTCCACACTTCAAAGGAGTTGGAGAAGAGAAGCAAAGAAGCCAAGCCTGCATTCAAGCTTATTTAATCAGGCTTTTCTAAACCTAAAGCTTTATTTTGATTATTCTGCTCAAGAGGAGCTGCTTGTATTTAAACTCTAAATTATTTTCTTGTGTACTGATTCAATCAGTGGATTGAATCAGTGGAGGTAGTTGTACCTCGTTGTAAGCTTGGGATAGCTTACGTTTTGGGTTCGTTGTGATCCCGTTAAAAACAACGAGTTGGGTTTTGTGCTGGTGAGCCCGTGAAAAACCAGCTGGGTTCATTGTGATCCCGGGAAAACAACAAGTTTGAGTTGTGAGCTTGTAAAACAACTCGGCTGTAATCTAGGGAGATTATAGTGTGGACCCAAGTGGATCTTGGGAGTGGACGTATGTGCTGGTTGCACCGAACCACTATAAAAATATCTTGTGTTTGCCGTGCTCATTTGTCTCTCACTCTATCTCTCTTATATTTCTGTTTGTGCATTACTTATAAGTTAATTTCTCTCACTTGCACATCTTGAGTTAATTTGTTTAAAACATTTCAAAAAGTCTTAAATTTTTAAGAACCCAATTCACCCCCCCCCCCTCTTGAGTTGCCATCTGGGCCAACAAAAATCTTCTAAAATTTTACCTTGATGCCAATCAATTTCAGTCAATATAAATCCTAATCCATGATCATTAATATAAGCACTTAATAAGTTCTATATGGATATGCATTATGTATCATGATATTTGTACTATTTCAACGAGTAATTACATCATGTTTAGATTTTTTTAAACGTTTACCATGATCTACACATAATTGTTTAAATTCTTGAAGTCTTGACCTTGAAGCATAAAGAAAAGAAATTACATTTCTAATTTTTGAAATAATCTCTTGAATTATGTTCATGCCAGATTGAGTAGAAAGATTTAATATGACATGCATATCTATTATAAAATAATTGTCCATCTAAAATGGGATGCAAAGTCATTTAATAACGCAACAGCAGAATTATTATTAGATGCATTATCAAAAGTAATTGATATTATTTTATTATTAATATTATATGAGCATGTAGTTTGATAAATAACATTTGAAATTTATTGTCCCGAATGCGAAAAATCAAAAGCACGAAAAGCAAGAATTTGTTTATTGAGTTGCCAATCATTATTAATATAATAAGCAGTAATAGCAATAAAACAATTACTACCTACAGATGCCGACCAAATATCAGAAGTTAAAGAAATTCTAGCATTTAAATTTGAGAGACTTTCAGTTAAACTTTGTTTCATTGCTAAAAAGTTTGTCATAACCACTCTTCTAAAGGTACGGTTACTAGTTCTTCTATAAGCAGGTTGTAGGCCTAATTGAACATATCGTTCAAATTATAAGATTCAGATAAGCTAAAAGGTAATCCATCCTGAACTATCCATCTTACAAGTAATTTTCTCTGATTTTTATGGTTATATACAAATTACCTACAAGTAATCCCTCTTATATATTAAGGGTACATTGCTGACGGGAATCATGCATCCTATGAGTCTCTTGATATCTTTTTAAATGCCTTATTCCCCCAGTACTAGAACAACTGTAAAGTTTTTGCATATTTTTTACATTTTGCTTTGTAGACTACATCAACCATAATTTTATCGAAATCATTCCAAACATCACTAGTCCTCTTACGAGAAGAGGCTTGACATTCACTGACACTAGCTCTAGAGGAAACTTGGGGTTGGGGATTAGTTTCCTCACCCTCAGAAAAAGGGTGCATGTTAAAATTACTTTCGTTAAAAGATGTCATATCTAAAATTTTTAATTAATAAATGTAAAAAAATAAAAACTAACCCACAAGAAGGAATTGAGAAGAGGATCAGAGGTGGAGGCGTGGAGCCGAGATTTGTGAGCTTTCTCTTGTGCTCTCGTCAACATAAAGTGACCTTGTAGCACTTGAATACTTGCTAGAGCACTTGCCACTTGCAAGAACACTTGCAAAAAAATTAAATTGCTAATCTGCTAGAGCACTTGCTAGAAGAGAGAAATAGTAATAATAGAGAAGAGTTGGTTTGATGTGGTAAGAATGAGGAAGAAATGGGCTATTTGTAGAAGTCCCAATTTTTTTTAAAAAAATACCCTTTAATATAGCTATTATATGGCTGTTGGAAGGGATAAAATGGTCTAAACCCCCCTAAACAGCTATATAGCCATTTTTTAGCCGCTAGAAACGGCTATATAGCCGTTAGGGGCCGTGCCTGGCATGGCCTAGCCATGCCATGCTTGGCACGGCCTGAGACATGCCTCAGGAGCCATGCTGGCACGACACGGCCATGCTGGCACGGCCTGAGGCATGCCTCAAGAGCCATGCTGGCACGGTCCATGGTGGGCCGTGCCTAGCATGGCCCAGCCGTGCCGGACTAAGCATGGCCCATCATGGGCCGCGCCGGATCTGAATTTTTTTTACCGTGCCGTGCCTAGCACGACCCATTTGTTAATAGGCCATGCCAGGCATGACACGATAATTTCAGTGGCATGATGGGCCTAGGCCATGCCATGCTAGGCATGGCCCAGTGTCCAACTCTAAGGATCATGCACAACCCTTGATGTACCTTCCACTATCTGATATGACCGATCAAAATGACTAGAATACATAATAGTAACTAATCCAGGTCATGCATGGGATTTGACCATTCATGATTTTGACATTACATGCCTACCATATGATGTAACCTATCAAAATTATTAGTCCACATGGAGAGATTTTGTGAGACTTTTTTTTTCAAACCAGTGTAGTTTGATACCGATTTTGTGTAACAGGTGCTAAAAAAAAAACCTTTTATTGGATTGATATTAAAATAAAAAGTGTTATTTAAAATGATACTTTTTTTATCCCAACAAATTATCATTTGAAATGATGCTTTTAAAAAGTATCATTTTAAGTGACGCTTCTTAAAGAAGCGTCACTTCAAGTAGCACTTTTAATATTAAAGGCGTCATTTCTTTATATAAATTGAAATTTTACATAAAATGAGAAGTAAAAATGGTTTTCTAAAAGTATTATTTTAAATAATGCTTTATTTAAAATGATGCTTCTTAAAATATAATTTTAAATGATATTTTTATTTTATCATGATGGATAAAAAAAAGTATAATGCTTTCCCATTTAACACCACATATCGATTTAGAAAGGGCTCAACATGTTTGTGATTTGATAATGCATGTTCTTAACGGCGCCTCTTGCAATCTTAATTAATTAGAGTACATCCGTCAAAACGATATGACCTATCTATACAATATGACTTGCCGATGTAAGGTTGAATGAAAGCAACGAAGAGACTAAGATAGTGTTTGATAGAAAAAATATTATTCATGGATAAATGTACGAGATAGAGTTTGTCCCCTAGCTATCCTTAGGGATATCCCTTGGTTATCCCATTGATCATATCAAATGTAAAAATGTAAATCCATAGGATAACTTTTTTTTACTCTTATTTGGAGGGATAACCAGCTATTCCTGCATTCTCTAGGAAATAAATTGAGGGGATATCCCATGGTTAATCATGGTTAACCATGGATTATCCCTTTGATTAACTTTATTCCCAGTTATCCCTTATAGTTATGATTTTTGGGATAAGAGGGAATATCCAGAGGATATTCCCTTTTATTCCTTATTTCAAACACTACCTAAATAATGATGGACCTGACATAATTTCGTAAAATGATTGGTTGAATTGAATAGGTACAATCATATTTGGTATGAATACATAAGAAATATAAGCTATTGAAGAATAAAAAATGTAGACAATGAACAGTACTTTGAACCATATATAAAGCATGAGTATGTATATGGTATATAAAACAACAAAAAGTGGTGAATGTTCAATGTGTATCGCATCCAAGAGTCCTTCTCTTGCGCTATGGCCTTGCACATCGATATATTTGTGTAGGCTATGCCTTGTGCCCATGGGCATTTAGGATAAGACTGACCCCCTGGTGCGATGTGACCATGGTGGTGTTTGCAAGGAAATCATCTCCACCGTTAATGTTTGAGAAGGCAAGTACATATCCAACGACTGCCATAAGATGTGAGCTACATTGAATAAAGGCTCGAATACCAAAGGAACTATCAGCAGTATCGTTTTGTACCTACGAGCATGTGGGTTGGTTCTCGACCCATGATATGGTAGCTTGCTCCTCAATGTGTGCCACTGCAGCCTTAATTTTTTTTTTTTAATTATGCAGACTACGATTATATTATTTTCATATGAATCAGCTTAAAAATATAAGAGTATAAAATTTACTTAAAAAATAAAAAATAAAAATCATCCTGATTTCATATTCAAAATTTCATATGATAAACCACCGCAGCCTCATTAAAATTGAGGAATTTTCACTCACAATGCTTCCAATGCAGTTCACAATGACATTTGAGGATAACTCTCGATGTCCATGCGGCATTTCAAGATGAACGCATGAATGTGAGCCATTATACCATCTATTCTTCTATAGCCCATCACTCTTCCTCTTGGATGCCTTAAGCCTCTAACTACAACTTGTGATGCCCTTTTCAATTGTCCCACATTGGATAATTAGGAGTTGGTTAAGTAGTTTATATATAGTAAAGTAAGAAGGATAAGGCACCAATTGGATCCCTTTTGGGCTGTAGTGGCCCAAATTGATGTGGACCTTGTCCATCTTGCTTTCTTGTAACGAAACGGATCCGTGGGCCCGGGTCATTATAATATGGTATCAAGCCTCGCATCAGTCGAAAATGCAGGAGCTAAGTGCCACACAGGACAAAGTGCTACATCCATGGGGGATGGGAGCCACCTCTTGAAACCCCTGGCGACGAGGACGTCGCATCTGTTAAGGGGATAGATTGTGATGCCCCTCTCAATTGTCCCACATCGGATAATTGGGAGTTGGTTAAGTAGTTTATATGTAGTAAAGTAAGAAGGACAAGGCACCAATTGGATCCCTTTTTGGGCTGTAATGGCCCAAGTTGGTGTGGATCTTGTCCATCTTGCTTTCTTGTAACGAAACGGACCCGTGAGCCCGAATTGTTACACAACTTCTCTTAACTTGTTTGCATTTCATGGTCTAGTACAATAGTTAGGACTCTTCTACCAAGCACTTCTTTCATGGTCTAGTACAATGGCTAGGACTCTTCCACCATGCACTCCAAATGCCTTTTAGAAGAAAACTTTACAATCATTGCACATCGTCCTTGCTATGAAATAGCACATCTCGTTCAAACTCTTGAGATGACTCCCAATTTGCAAGCCATACAACCATGAATTACAGATGTTAAAGGAAAAATAAATAAACTAAAAAATAGCCAAAGAATAGTAACATATATGCGCTGATGGCGCCAAGTCACCTTCTTCAAACGTCGGGGAAAACGGACGTCTCACTCCGGGAAGTCCTGCAAGAAAAGTCCCCGAGGACCGGTGGCACCGGTGGGGACCCTCCGACGATCAAGTCAGTGGCTTGGGTTCAGACAAAGAACCACCCCCGCGAAGAGAAGCTGAGGCAGTTAGGGTTTTGAGCAGGGAGGAAGAAAGCTCAGAAAAACCAGGTTTGGATCCCACTTACAGCGTGGATGTGTGTCCTTTATACCTCTGAATGCCGTGACTTGCCGCTTTGGGAAGGTCTTCGTTGTATCGTCACCGGTGTATGGGACCGGGCGCCGTTGCTAGGGGTAACGAATCGTACACCCTAGCAAGGTATGGTGGCACACGGAAACATGCAGTGAACCAGATGTCGCTATGAGGCATGGCCCTCCGTACTGGGGAACAACTACGGAGGTACTGGATGGCATGCCGTGGCAAGGCTCGGTCACGCACAGGGGCATGCAACACGCCAAACATCGTTATGAGCATGGCCCTCCGTATTGGAGCACAATCACGGAGGTACTGGATGGCATGCTGTGGCAAGGCTCGGTCACGCACAGGGCATGCAACACGCCAAACATCGTTAGAGGCATGGCCCTCCGTATTGGAGCACAATCACGGAGGTACCGGATGGTACACTACGGCGGCACAGCATGGGCTGAAAGTCGTGCGTGAGCACCGCGCGGCGGCGTTGAGCATGCGTTGGCGGTGCACTCCGAGGCCGGTGGGGGTTCCGGGGTTAAGGTAGATTTCCCCGCTCCCGACCCGCGAGGGGTGCCGGGAATGGGGAAACGAGGATGTGCCCCGAGGCCGGTAGGGGCCCCGGGGTTAAGGTATGATTTCCCCGCTCCCGACCCGAGGGGGTGCCGGGAATGGGGAAATGAGGATGTGCCCCCGGTAGGGGCCCCGGGGTTAAGGTATGATTTCCCCAACTCCCGACCCCGAGGGGGTGCCGGGAATGGGGAAATGAGGATGTGCCCCGAGGCCGGTAGGGGCCCCGGGGTTAAGGTATGATTTCCCCACTCCCGACCCCGAGGGGGTGCCGGGAATGGGGAAACGAGGATGTGCCCCGAGGCCGGTAGGGGCCCCGGGTTAAGGTATGATTTCCCACTCCCGACCCCGAGGGGGTGCCGGGAATGGGGAAACGAGGATGTGCCCGAGGCCGGTAGGGGCCCCGGGTTAAGGTATGATTTCCCCACTCCCGACCCCGAGGGGGTGCCGGGATGGGGAAACAGGATGTGCCCCGAGGCCGGTAGGGGCCCCGGGGTTAAGGTATGATTTCCCCGCTCCCGACCCCGAGGGGTGCCGGGAATGGGGAAATGAGGATGTGCCCCGAGGCCGGTAGGGGCCCCGGGGTTAAGGTATGATTTCCCCACTCCCGACCCCGAGGGGGTGCCGGGAATGGGGAAATGAGGATGTGCCCCGAGGCCGGTAGGGGCCCCGGGTAAGGTATGATTTCCCCACTCCCGACCCCGAGGGGGCCGGGAATGGGGAAATGAGGATGTGCCCGAGGCCGGTAGGGGCCCCGGGGTTAAGGTATGATTCCCCACTCCCGACCCCGAGGGGGTGCCGGGAATGGGGAACGAGGATGTGCCCCGAGGCCGGTAGGGGCCCCGGGGTTAAGTATGATTTCCCCACTCCGACCCGAGGGGTGCCGGGAATGGGGAAACGAGGATGTGCCCCGAGGCGGTAGGGCCCCGGGGTTAAGGTATGATTTCCCCACTCCCGACCCCGAGGGGTGCCGGGAATGGGGAAACGAGGATGTGCCCCGAGGCCGGTAGGGGCCCCGGGGTTAAGGTATGATTTCCCGCTCCCGACCCCGAGGGGGTGCCGGGAATGGGGAAATGAGGATGTGCACCGAGGCCGGTAGGGGCCCGGGGTTAAGGTATGATTCCCCACTCCCGACCCCGGGGGTGCCGGGAATGGGGAAATGAGGATGTGCCCAGAGGCGGTAGGGGCCCCGGGGTTAAGGTATGATTTCCCCACTCCCGACCCCGAGGGGGTGCCGGGAATGGGGAAACGAGGATGTGCCCCGAGGCCGGTAGGGGCCC
>UESW01004976.1:248348-267640 GCA_900491605.1 Calamus simplicifolius | reverse complement strand
CGTCGGATTGATCATCGCCGATCGGGATCATGGCTTGGATCGATCGAAGACGTCGGATCGTCTCCGATCGGATTGATCACAATGGTCCGATCGATCATCGCCGATTGGGATCATAGCTTAGATCTATCACAATCATCGGATCGTCTTCGATTGGATAGATCGCAACCGTTTGATCGATAATAGCAGATCAGGATCATGGCATGGATCGATCACAACCGTCAGATCGTCTTTGATCAGATCGATCATCGCCGATCGGGATCATGGCTTGGATCGATCGCAACCGTTGGATCATCGCCGATCGAATGGATCGCAACCATCGGATCGATCATCGCTGATCAGGATCATGGCATGGATCGATCGCAACCATCGGATCATCTCCGATCGGATCGATTGCAACTGTCGGATCGATCATCCCTGATTGGGATCATGGCTTGGATCGATCGCAGACATCGGATCATCTCCGATCAGATGGATCGCAACAGTCCGATCGATCATTGTCGATCAAGATCATGGCTTGGATTGGTCGCAACCATCGGATCATCTCCGATCAGATGGATCGCAACTGTTGGATTGATCATCACCGATCGGGATCATGGCTTGGATCGATCGCAACCGTCGGATCGTCTCTGATCGGATTGATCGCAACTGTCGGATTGATCATCGCCGATCGAGATCATGGCTTGGATCGATCCAGACGTCGAATCGTCTCCGATCGGATGGATCGCAACCGTCGGATTGATCATCGCCGATCGATCATGGCTTGGATCGATCGCAGATGTCGAATCATCTCCGATCAGATGGATCGCAACCATCGGATTGATCATCACCGATCATGATCATGGCTTGGATCGATCACAGATATCGGATCGTCTCCGATCGGATTGATCGCAACAGTCCGATCAATCATTATCGATCGGGATCATGGCTTGTATTGATCGCAACCATCGGATCGTCTTCGATCGGATGGATCGCAACTGTTGGATTGATCATCGCCGATCAGGATCATGGCTTGGATCGATCGCAACCGTCGGATCGTCTCCGATTGGATGGATTGCAACCATCGGATCGATCATCCCCGATCGGGATCATGGCTTGGATCGATCGCAACCATCGGATCATCTCCGATCGGATTGATCGCAATGATCCAATCGATCATCGTCGATCGGGATCATGACTTGGATCGATCGCAATCATCGGATCATCGCCGATCGGATGGATCGTAACTGTCAGATCGATCATCCCCGATCGGGATCATGGCTTGGATTGATCGTAACCATCGGATCGTCTCCGATCGAATTGATCGCAACGGTCCGATCGATCATCGCCGATCGGGATCATGACTTGGATTGATCGCAACCATCGGATCATCGCCGATCGGATGGATCGCAACCGTCGGATCGATCATCGCCGATCAGGATTATGGCATGGATCGATCGCAACTGTCGGATCATCTCCGATCAGATCGATCACAATCGTCGGATCTATCATCGCCGATCAGGATCATGGCTTGGATCAGCTGGCTGGTGCCTAGGTGCACAGTGTGCTCCTAGCACCAGCCGTGCCATGGCACGGCCCTTGTGGGCCGTGCCATGGCATGGCCTACAAAATGGCCCAGTAGGGCCGTTCTGGCACGGCCCAGCAGGGCCGTTGCTGGGCCGTTCCATGGCACGGCCCAGCAACGGCCCTTGTGGGCCGTGCCATGGCACGGCCCACAAACGGCCCAGAAGGGCCGTTTTGGCATGGCCCTGCAATGGCCCTGCTGGGCCCTACCAGGCACGGCCCGTGGCCTATTTCTTGATGGGTCACGGGCCGTGCCGAATTTAATTTTTTTTAGTGGGCCGTGCCTGGCACGGCACGGTAATTTTTCTGGCACGATGGGCCTGGGCCGTGCCTGGCACGGCATGGCCCAGTGCCCATGCCTACACATAATGCATGCTAAAAATAAAATTATTTTTTACCTTGGCACGTGCATGCAGGGAAATTCTATTTGGCCCACACATTTTGCTTAGGAGCCCCCCTATTTAGCTTTTTTTTTCTCAGTAGCCCCCCAAATTACTCACTAACCCCCCTAAATTTAGAAAATACCTAAACTACCCCTTTCCCTTCCTCCCCTCGCACCTCCCTCACTCGGATCACCCATCGTCCTTTTTTTTTCTCGGTTCCCCCCTCCAAACAGCCCTCCGCCCAGCCCCTCCCCCCTCCCTTGTCCCTCCCCCCGCCTCCCTCACTCGGATCACTCGTCGACCTTTTTTTCTCTATGTTCCTGCGTTGTTCGGCCCTGTGTGGCCGAACAAGTAAACTCTGTTCGGCCCACAGGGCCGAACAACATTAACATGTTCGTCCCTGGTGGGCCAAACATCTTTTTTCTGTTCGGCCCATTAGGCCGAACAACCATCTTCTATAATTATAATATATAGAAAATTGTTGTTCGGCCTGGTGAGCCGAACAGAAGAAAGCTGTTCGGCCCATCAGGGCCGAACATGTTAAAGTTATTCGGCCCTGTGGGGCCAAACAGAGTTTACTTGTTCGGTCACACAGGGCCGAACAACGCACGAACAGAGAAAAAAAAATGGACGATGGTGATCCGAGTGAGTGAGAAAAAAAAAATGGACGATGTTGATTCGAGTGAGGAAGGCGAGGGAGGGGCTGTTTGGAGGGGGAGGGAATCGAGAGAAAAAAAAAAGAACGATGGATGATCCGAGTGAGGGAGGCGGGGGGAGGGGTAGGGGAGGGAGGGAGGGCTTGGAGGGTTATTTTGGTCCAAAATTTTTAAGGGTAAACATGCCATTTTTTTAGCAGCGTGGGGGGCTCCTAAGGAAAATGCCAAATAGACTGGCCCGTGCATGCACGTATGGATCATTTAGCATCAGTACAGCAAGACTTTTTATTTTTATTTTTGGAAAAGTCTTTGTATACCACCCCCGGTGCAGCAAGGCCTACGTGGGCTGCACCGGCTCTTCTGATTGGTCCACATGGAGCCTACGTGGATGACGTGCCGAGCGGTATGACCCTGCTACGATGTAACGTTCTGAACGTGACGGGCATTTAAAGCGCTTTGCTTTTTTTTTAATTAGCGTGCAGATGAAAATACCCTTTCCCTCCATTCTATCGCCATTTTACATTGGATTTCATATGTGCAAGAAAAACTCTTTCTTTCCCCCTCGCTCTGGCTTTCGGCACGATCCTACGCCCTCGCTCTGGCTTTCGGCATGATCCTAAGCCCTCGCTCTGACTTTTCGGTCGAAAGAAAATATTTCAGCTTTGAGGCTAACGACTACCTGGCTACTGGAAGAAATGTCGTCCGCAGCACAAAGTAAAAAGTCCTTTTTTCCACTTCTTTGTAATGCTCTTTTATTACACCAACTATTTTTTCTCGTTAGAGGTAGTTAATGCATGACTAAACCGTTTAATGCGCGGGTAACTTCCTTAGAACAAAACAGTTATGACATTCTGGCAGTCATAACTGTTTAGACTTTACTGTTTTGTAAGCACGAATGTCATACTCTTTTAACTAGGGTGTTATACCTCATGAACTGCAGTGTCGTCAGAGTGTTTCGGCCTATATTCCCCATTATTTTCTGTCCATATAGCTCTAGTGTCGTCATGCTCGGCCAAAAATCCTTCGCGACACCACAGTTCAAACATCACGACACCCTAGCGACAACGCTATGACACCCATGCTTATAACCTGACGACACTCAAGGAGGAATTCGGCCTAAAAACATTGGTGACACCATAGTTGAAACGTTATGACACCCTAGCATTACCGCTACGATACCCATGCTTATAACCTTCACGTTCTTCGTATGTTGCTTTCCGGGGTGTCATAGCATTTCTATGGGGTGTCTTTAAATGCTAAAGGGTGTGTCATGCTTAAAACTGACCCTGGAGAGCAGGACCGCGACACCCAAGTTTTGTTCACCCAAAAAAAGATCTACGACGCCGTAGGTGAAACATTAAGACACTAAAGCATCAATGCTACAACACCCCGTATGGAGAACAATCCCCGCGACACTCCTCTTTAAAAGTCACGTCATCGGTGTTGTCGCCTTAAAACTAGGGTGTCATCAGATGAGAACTGGGGTGTCGTAAATAGCCTGAGTCGGTGATGTCGTCGTTCGCGACACCCTAGTTGAAACTTGACGACACCCTAGCACCAATTCTACGACAGCCGTGCTTATAACTGACCACGGAGAGAAGGCCTGCGATACCCAAGTTACATACCTAAGACACCCGTTCACGCTTAGGAGAAACTTTAGCACATCCCAGGATGAAATCGGAAAACAGTTACGACATCCAAGCTCCCTTATCCTTCGGTCTGGCAACAAACATAAAAGTTACTAAAATTTCTTTTTATTCATCATACAAATAAAGACAAGAAGAAAAGAGAAGAAGAAAGTACAGGAGCCCTCACTGGGGCTTTTCATTTTCTCCGGCGCTGCCAAGCTCCCCCCACGCTGCGGGGCTAACTCGGCGATCTGGCGCTGGAGGGACGCTACTTGCCCCTCTAGCTGGCAGTTAACCCGACACAGGACCTCGATCTCTCGTTGAAACGTTCAGGTATTGCTCGGCCGCCCTGTGGAGTCGCTTGCTGTTTGCGAGCGATGACGCAAAGACCTCCGCATCCACGGTTACCGTTGTGCGGAAGCTCCCATGGGTGCCAGTAGATTTCCTCTCGCCTCTAGAAGCCATCTCAGTATCCAAAAAGTTTGGAAGATCAGCTGAAAAGGTGATTAACGATCGCATTCTCCCATCAATATTTAAGGTACTCCTAGCGGGTGTTTCGATTGCCCGAGCTATCAGCTCCGGCACCCCTATCGTGGAAACTCGCCACGTGCCACCATCTCAGTGGAAGGTCAAAGGAAACGAATGGGTTTTGAACTGGGGTGTCGTGGGTTTCAACAAGATAAGAGCGAATGGCAGCAACCAGGAGGAATTCGCCCCCCTCGTGAACAGAAACCATTAATGAAGAATGAAGAGAGTGTGGGGAAGCCAAATACTGCGACACCCAATTACCAATGCTTCGATACCCATGCTTAAAACTGACCACGGAGAGAATACCCGCAATACTCCTGGTGGAATTCGGCCGAAAATCCTTCGCGACACCCTAATTGAAATCTCACGACACCCTAGCTTTAAGGCATCGATACCCGTGCTTAAAACTAACCACGGAGAGAATCCCCGCGACACCCCTTGTGCAATTTGGCCGAAAATCATTCGTGACACCCCAGTTAAAATCTGACGACACCCTAGCTTGAAGGAGATGACACCCGTGCTTAAAATGGACTACGGAGAGAATTCTCGCGACACCACCTAGTGGAATTCAGTCGAAAATCATTCGCGACACCCCAGTTAAAATTTCATGACACCCTAGCTTTAAGGCGACGACACCCATACTTAAAACGGACCACGGAGAGAATCCCCGCGACACCCACTGAGGAATTCGGCTTAAAATCATTCGCGACACCCAAGTTGAAATCTCACGACACCTAGCTTTAAGGAGATGACACCCGTGCTTAAAACTAACCACGGAGTGAATCCCCGCGACACCCCCTGGTCGAATTCGGCCAAAAATCATTTGCGACACCCAAGTTGAAATCTCACGACACCCTAGCTTTAAGGAGATAACACCCGTGCTTAAAACTGACCACGGAGTGAATCCCCGCGACACCCCCTGGTCAAATTCAGCCGAAAATCCTTCACGACACCCCATTGAAAGCTCACGACACCCTAGCTTTAAGGCGACGACACCCGTGCTTAAAATGGACCACGGAGAGAATCCCCGCGACACCCCCTGGTGGAATTTGGCCGAAAATCATTCGCGACACACCAGTTGAAATCTCACGATACCCTAGCTTTAAGAAGATGACACCCGTGCTTAAAACTGACCACGGAGAGAATCACCGTGACACCCCCTGATCGAATTCAGCCGAAAATCCTTCGCGACACCCCAGTTGAAATCTCACGATACCCTAGCTTTAAGGCGACGACACCCGTGCTTAAAACAGACCACGAAGAGAATCCCCGCGACACCACCTGGTGGAATTGGCCGAAAATCATTCGCGACACCCCAGTTGAAATTTCACGACACCCTAGCTTTAAGGTGATGACACCCGTGCTTAAAACGGACCACGGAGAGAATCCTCGCGACACCCCCTGGTGGAATTCGGCCGAAAATCATTCGCGATACCCCAGTAGAAATATCACGACACCCTAGCTTTAGGGCGACGACACCCATACTTACAAATGACCACGGAGATAATCTCAGCGACACCCCTGTGGAATTTGGCCGAAAATCCTTCGCGACACCCCAGTTGAAACCTCACGACACCCTAGCACCAATGCTACAATACCCGTCAGATAAGAACTGCGGTGTCGGTAACAGCATGAGTTGGGGATGGTGTCGTTAGGCCCTTCGTGTCATATTGTTTTAACCTTCGTGTCCTAATCCTTTGTCAGGATATATTGATAACTAAATCTATGGATATCATTGTTCATGACTGTGTGCCTATATTTTCACAGACCATGCTGAAATTAAAGATCGGAAAGAAATCGATAACACTCCCGGCCGTGCACCTTCACCCGTCGCTCCTTGAAGCATAAAGAAAAGAAATTATATTTCTAATTTTTGAAATAACCTCTTGAATTATGTTCATGCCAGATTGAGTAGAAAAATTTAATATATGGCATGCACATCTAATACGAAATAATTTCTATCTAAAATGGGATGCAAAGAGTCATTTAATAACGCAACAGTAGAATTATTATTAGATGCATTATCAAAAGTAATTGATATTATTTTATTATTAATATTATATGAGCATGCAGTTTGATAAATAACATTTGAAATTTGTTGTCCCAAATGCAGAAAATCAAAAGCACGAAAAAGCAAGAATTTGTTTATTTAGTTGCCAATCATTATCAATCTAATAAGCAGTAATAGCATAAAACAATTACTACCTACAGATGCCGACCAAATATCAGAAGTTAAAGAAATTCTAGCATTTAAATTTGAGAGACTTTCAGTTAAAACTTTGTTTCATTGCTAAAAAGTTTGTCATAGCCACTCTTCTAAGGTACGGCTACTAGTTCTTCTATAAGCAGGTTGTAGGCCTAATTGAACATATCGTTCAAAATTATAAGATTCAGATAAACTAAAAGGTAATCCATCTTGAACATCCATCTTACAAGTAATTTCCTCTGATTTTTATGGTTATATACAAAATTACCTACAAGTAATCCCTCTTGTATATTAAAGGTACATTGCTGACGGGAATCATGCATCCTATGAGTCTCTTGATGTCTTTTCAAATGCCTTACTCCCCCAGTACTAGAACAATTGTAAAGTTTTGCATATTTTTTACATTTTGCTTTGTAGACTCCATCAACCATAATTTTATCGAAATCATTCCAAACATCACTAGTCCTCTTACGAGAAGAGGTTTGACATTCACTGACACTAGCTCTAAAGGAAACTTGGGGTTGGGGATTAGTTTCCTCACCCTCAGAAAAAGGGTGCACGTTTAAAATTACTTTCGTTAAAAGATGTCATATCTAAAATTTTTAATTAATAAATATAAAAAAAATAAAAACTAACCCATAAGAAGGAATTGAGAAGAGGATCAGAGGTGGAGGCGTGGAGCCAAGATTTGTGAGCTTTCTCTTGTGCTCTCGTCTCTCAGCATAAAGTGACCTTGTAGCACTTGAATACTTGCTAGAGTACTTGCCACTTGCAAGAACACTTGCAAACTAAAAATTAAATTGCTAATCTGCTAGAGCACTTGCTAGAAGAGAGAAATAGTAATAATAGAGAAGAGTTGGTTTGGTGTAGTAAGAATGAGAGAGAAATGGGTTATTTATAGAAGTCCCAATTTTTTTTCAAAAATATCCTTTAATATAGCTGTTATATGACTGTTGGGAGGGATAAAATGGTCTAACCCCCCCTAAACGGCATAGCCATTTTTTAGCCGCTAGAAATGGCTATATAGCCGTTAGGGGCCATGCGTGGCACGACCTAGCCATGCCATGCGTGGCACGGCCTGAGACATGCCTTAAGAGCCGTGCTGGCACGACACGGCCATGCTGGCACGGCCTGGGGCACGCCTTAGGAGCCGTGCTGGCACAGCCCATGGTGGGTTGTGCCATAGTCCATCATGGGCTGTGTCGGGTCTAAATTTTTTTTATCGTGCCATGCCTAACACGGTCCATTTATTACTGGGCCATGCCAGGCACGACACGATAATTTTAGCGGCACTATGGGCCTGGGCCATGCCATGCCATGCCAGGCAGTTCAGAGTCTACCTCTAAGAGTCATGCACAACCCTTGATGTACCTTCCACTATCCGATAACTGATCAAAATGAATAGAATACATAATAATAACTAATCCGGGCCATGCACGGATTTGACCATTCATGATTTTGACATTACATGCCTACCATATGATGTAACCTATCAAAATTATTAGTCCACATGGCAGAGATTTTATGTGATACCTTTTTTTTTTTTTCAAACCGGTGTAGTTGATATCGATTTACGTAACAGGTGCTAAAAAAAAAATTTTTATCGGATTGATGTTAAAATAAAAAATGTTATTTAAAGTGGTACTTTTTTTATCCATTATAGCAACAAAAAATTATTATTTGAAATGATGCTTTTAAAAGCATCATTTTAAGTGACGCTTCTAAGAAGCGCCGCTTCAAGTAGCGCTTTTACTATTAGAAGCGCCATTTCTTTATATAGATTGAGATTTTGCATAAAATGAGAAGTAAAAATGGTTTTCTAAAAGCATTATTTTAAATAATGCTTTATTTAAAATGATGTTTTTAAAAATATAATTTTAAATGATATTTTTTTTTATCACGATGGATAAAAAAAAGTATAATGCTTTTCCATTTAACACCACATATCGATTTAGAAAAGGGCTCAACATGTTTGTGATTTGATAATGCATGTTCTTAACGGCGCCTCTTGCAATCTTAATTAATTAGAGTGCATCCGTCAAAACGATATGACCTATCTATACAATATGACTTGCCGATGTAAGGTTGAATGAAAGTAATTTTGTGAAATGATTGGTTGAATTGAATAGGTACAATCATATTTGGTATGAATACATAAGAAATATAAGCTATTGAAGAATAAAAAATGGAGACAATGAACAGTACTTTGAACCATATATAAAGCATGAGCATGTATATGGTATATAAAACAACAAAAAGTGGTGAATGTTCAATGTGTATCGCATCCAAGAGTCTATGGCCTTGCACATCGATATATTTGTGTAGGCTATGCCTTGTGCCTATGGGCATTTAGGATAAGACTGATCCTCCTGGTGCGATGTGACCATGGTGGTGTTTGCAAGGAAATCATCTCCACCGTTAATGTTTGAGAAGGCAAGTACATATCCAACGACTGCCATAAGATGTCAGCTACATTGAATAAAGGCTCGAATACCAAAGAAACTATCAGCAGTAGAGTCGATGGATCGTTTTGTACCTACGAGCTGTGGGTTGGTTCTCGACCCATGATACGGTAGCTTGCTCCTTAATGTGTGCCACTGCAGCCTCAATTTTTTTTTTATTATTATGCAGATTATTATTATATTATTTTTGTATGCATCAGCTTAAAAATATCAGAATATAAAATTTACTTTAAAAAAAAAAAAATGAAAGTCATCTTGATTTCATATTCACAATTCCACATGATAAACCACTGCAGCCTCATTAAAATTGAGGAATTTTCACTCACAATGCTTCTAATGCATTTCACAATGACATTTGAGGACAACTCTCGATGGCCATGCGACATTTCAAGATGAAGGCATGAATGTGAGCCATTATACCATCTGATCTTCTATAGCCCATCACTCTTCCTCTTCAATGCCTTAAGCCTCTAACTACAACTTCTCTTAACCTGTTTGCATTTCATGGTCTAGTACAATAGTTAGGACTCTTCTACCAAGCACTTCTTTCATGGTCTAGTACAATGGCTAGGACTCTTCCACCATGCACTCCAAATGCCTTTTTAGAAAGAAAACTTTACAATCATTTGCACATCGTCCTTGCTATGAAATAGCATATCTCGTTCAAACTCTTGAGATGACTCCCAATTTGCAAGCCATACAACCATGAATTACAGATGTTAAAGGAAAAATAAATAAACTAAAAAATGGCCAAAGAGTAGTAACATATATGCGCATATGATAAAGTTTCAAATTATCAACTTGGCCTTTGGTATAACTCTCGGTGTTATGTTTCAAAATACATGCCCTCGACTAGGAGATAGTTTATAATTTTAAATTTAAATTTTATTTAAAAAACTGAACCCTCCCATGGCATTAGAAAGGAATAATTTGATGTTGCCTTTCCTTGGCTAGGGGAAGATTCCAATGGTAGAGCTCACATCAATCAATGTCACCTAAATAATTGTTTGAATTGACATACATAAAAAATCTTTCTTTTCCATGGATAATATCAATACAAATTATAAGCTATAACTTTTCAAAGCCAAATTCTAAAATCAAAAAAGAATTGCAGTATTTATTTTTAAGGAAACTAATAAAGAATAATACCATGAACTATTAAATATATGGTTGCAAATAACTAGTCAATCATGAATATGAGAAACAATTGCAGTGAATTTGTCTAAAGTATAAAAAGTGTTCATATAATGCGAATAATATGCTCATATACCTATATGTTTTTCATATAAAAGGCAGAATCAATAAATCATAATAGCAAAAAAGCCCACAATAGAAGAGAGACTTGTTAATTTGTAATCTGAGGATTTTTCTTGAATTTTAAGTTAGAAAGAGTTCATAGATAAGTTGGAAACATCATGATAAATTCATTATTTTAAATAACTAATCCTTAAACAATTTGTATAATTATGTAACTAAGCACAAAATAATCATTTTTTTAGGATTGATTAACCAATACAAATTTATGTTATTATGTTTACACTCAACCAGAGAAGGGTGAGGTGGTTCTTCATGAAAGAAAAGGAGGAAAAAATACACACACACACATATATATATATATATATATATATATATATATATATATATATATATATATGCATGCATGCGATTTATATTATTTGATGGAATGAGCCTTAACCAGTAGGAGTGTGGTATAAAATTTCTATAGTATTGAATTTCGATAAGGCATCTTGTGAGCAATGTATCTAATGGTTAAGGTTAAGCTACATCATGTAATGACATCATACAAATTTATAAATTATTTTACAATAATTAAGATATAAGTCTGATGAATAATGGATTTTCTAATAGTCTAACCCATGAAATATATATGCATTGTGCTCAATGATTTAAAAAACATGAAAAGAAGAAAAAATTGCTACTAACACCGGTTGGAACATAAAACCCCGATCCTAAACCTTAACCTTAACCACTCCTCTCCCATGGTTGCTTTCAAATCCTAAACTATCCCAACAAAACCAAAAACAATGTTGGCTAATCAAATAAATAACCAAATAAGCGATGGGAAAAGGGATAAAAATAGTAAAGAGAAAAAGACGACTTTGTACATTACCTTCTCCTTCACTCTGGCGAAGCTTAGGTGGAGGTTGGCGATAGTGCAATGATAGTTGAAGGACTTATAACGGTGCAATGACGATGGCGAAGCTTGGGTGATTTAAGGTCAAGGGTAGGAAATTACTTAAGGCTCAATGGGGGATCCTTAATTATATCAATAAGGTTCCTTTGCTAATCCTTTTTTAAGTTGCTTGATCTAAAAATTGTTTGTTCAATGCTTGTCTCTTTAGCTTGAAATCAATAGATAGACGGTTTTATATGTTAAAGAAGATTTTAAAATTGGCTTTGATGCAAACGATTTTAAAACGAAGTTCTCAAATCTTAACATTTTTAAAAACGATTTTAAATGAACCTTTCCATTCCAACACTTAGAAAAAAATTTTGGGCTACCAAAATGAAGTGAATAAATGAATAGATGATTTTAAAATCATCTTTTTGAATAAATAATTTTTAAATAATAATGTGATTTTAAAATTGTAAGTAACTTTTATGGGACATTATTTTGTTAAATATTGTTCGTCGCATTATTTTCCCAAATTCTTTTTAACTGAACATTTATAAAATCAATGGGCCTTAATTCTTCAAGCTTTTTTTTTTAACAAAAAAAAACTTTATGAATCAGATACACATGTCATGGCGTCCCATAAATAACACATAATGCATGCTAAAAATAAAATTATTTTTTACCTTGGCGCGTGCATGCAGGGAAATTCTATTTGGCCCACACATTTTGCTTAGGAGCCCCCTTATTTAGCTTTTTTTTTACTCAGTAGCCCCCCAAATTACTCACTAACCCCCCTAAATTTAGAAAATACCTAAACTACACCTTCCCCCTCCCTCCCCTCGCACCTCCCTCACTTGGATCACCCGTCGTCCAATTTTTTTTTTTTGTCGGTTCCCCCCCTCCAAACAGCCCTCCGCCCAGCCCCTCGCCCCTCCCTTGTCCCTCCCCCACCTTTCTCACTCGGATCACCCATCGACCTTTTTTTTTTTCTATGTTCGTGCATTGTTCGGCCCCACAGGGCCGAACAACATTAACATGTTCATCCCTGGTGGGCCGAACAGCTTTTTTCTGTTCGGCCCATCAGGCCGAACAACAATCTTCTATAATTATATATATAGAAAATTATTGTTCGGCCTGGTGAGCCGAACAGAAGAAAGTTGTTCGGCCCATCAGGGTCGAACATGTTAAAGTTATTCGGCCCTGTGGGGCCAAACAGAGTTTACTTGTTCGGTCACACAGGGCCGAACAACGCACGAACAGAGAAAAAAAATGGAAGATAGTGATCCGAGTGAGAGAGGAAAAAATGGACGATGTTGATTCGAGTGAGGAAGGTGAGGGAGGGGCTGTTTGGAGGGGGAGGGAATCGAGAAAAAAAAAAAAGAACGATGGATGATCCGAGTGAGGGAGGCGGGGGGAGGGGTAGGGGAGGGAGGGAGGGCTTGGAGGGGTTATTTTGGTCCAAAATTTTTAAGGATAAACATGCCATTTTTTTAAGCAGCGTGGGGGGCTCCTAAGGAAAACGCCAAATAGACTGGCACGTGCATGCACGTATGGATCATTTAGCATCGGTACAGCAAGACTTTTTATTTTTATTTTTGAAAAAGTCTTTGTACACCGCCCCCGGTGCAGCAAGGCCTACGTGGGCTGCATCGGCTCTTCTGATTGGTCCATATGGAGCCTACGTGGATGATGTGCCGAGTGGTATGGCCCTGCTACGATGTAACGTTCTGAACGTGACGGGCATTTAAAGTGCTTTGCTTTTTTTTAAATTAGCATGCAGACGAAAATGCCCTTTCCCTCCATTCTATCGCCATTTTACGTTGGATTTCATCTGTGCAAGAAAAACTCTTTCTTCCCCCTCGCTCTGGCTTTCGGCACGATCCTAAGCCCTCGCTCTGACTTTTCGATCGAAAAAAAATATTTCAGCTTCGAGGCTAACGACTACCTGGCTATTGGAAGAAATATCGTCCGCAGCACAAAGTAAAAAGTCCTTCTTCCCACTTCTTTGTAATGCTCTTTTATTACACCAACTGTTTTTTCTCATTAGAGGTAGTTAATGCATGACCAAACCGTTTAATGCGCGGGTAACTTCCTTAGAACAAAACAGTTATGACATTCCGGCAGTCATAACTGTTTAGACTTTACTGTTTTGTAAGCACGAATGTCATACTCTTTTAACTATGGTGTTATACCTCATGAACTGCGGTGTCATCATAGTGTTTCGGCCTATATTCCCCATTATTTCCTGTCCATATAGCTCTAGTGTCATCATGCTCGGTCGAAAATCCTTCGTGACACCGCAGTTCAAACATCACGACACCCTAGCGACAACGCTACGACACTCATGCTTATAACCTGACGACACTCAAGGAGGAATTCGGCCTAAAAACATTGGTGACACTGCAGTTGAAACGTTATGATACCCTAGCGTTAACGCTACGACACCCATGCTTATAACCTTCGCGTTCTTCGTATGTTGCTTTCCGGGGTGTCATAACATTTCTATGGGGTGTCTTTAAATACTAAAGGATGTGTCGTGCTTAAAACTGACCCTGGAGAGCAGGACCGCGACACCCAAGTTTTGTTCACCCAAAAAAAGATCTACGATGTCGTAGGTGAAACATTAAGACACCCAAGCATCAACGCTACGACACCCCGTATGGAGAACAATCCCCGCGACACCCCGCTTTAAAAGTGACATCATCGGTGTCGTCGCCTTAAAACTAGGATGTCGTCAGATGAGAACTGGGGTGTCATAAGCAGCCTGAGTCGGTGATATCGTCGTTTGCGACACCCTAGTTGAAACCTGATGACACTCTAGCATCAATTCTACGGCACCCGTGCTTATAACTGACCACGGAGAGAAGGCCCGCGACACCCAAGTTACAAACCTAAGACACCCGTTCACGCTTAGGAGAAAACTTTAGCACATCCCAGGATAAAATTGGAAAATAGTTACGACATCCAAGCTCCCTTATCCTTCGGTCTGGCAGCAAATACAAAAGTTACTAAAATTTCTTTTTATTCATCACACAAATAAAGACAAGAAGAAAAGAGAAGAAGAAAGTACAGGAGCCCTCACTGGGCCTTTTCATTTTCTCCGGGCGCTGCCAAGCTCCCCCCACGCTGCGGGGCTAACTCGGCGATCTGGCGCTGGAGGGATACTACTTGCCCCTCCAACTGGCAGTTGGCTCGATGCAGGACCTCGATCTCTCTCGTTGAAACGGCCAGGTATTGCTCGGCCGCCCTGTGGAGTTGCTCGCTGTTTGCGAGCGATGACGCAAAGACCTCAGCATCGATGGTTACCGTTGTGCGGAAGCTCCCATGGGTGCCAGTAGATTGCCCCTCGCCTCTAGAAGCCATCTCAGTATCCAAAAGTTTGGAAGATCAGCTGAAAAGGTAATTAACAATCGCATTTCCCCATCCATATTTAAGGTACTCCTAGCGGGTGTTTCGATTGCCCGAGCTATCAGCTCCGACGCCCCTATCGTGGAAACTCGCCACGTGCCACCATCTCAGTGGGCGGTCAAAGGAAACGAATAGATTTTGAACTGGGGTGTCGTGGGTTTCAACAAGATAAGAGTGAATGGCAGCAACCAGGAGGAATTCGCCCCCCTCGTGAACAGAAACCATTAATGAAGAATGAAGAGAGTGTGGGGAAGCCAAATACTGTGACACCCAATTACCAATGCTTCGATACCCATGCTTAAAACTGACCACGGAGAGAATACTCGCGACACTCCTGGTGGAATTCGATCGAAAATCCTTCGCGACACCCTAGTTGAAATCTCACGATACCCTAGCTTTAAGGCATCGACACCCGTGCTTAAAACTAACCACGAAGAGAATCCCCGCGATACCCCTTGTGCAATTTGGTCGAAAATCATTCGCGACACCTCAGTTGAAATATGACGATACCCTAGCTTGAAGGAGATGACACCCATGCTTAAAACGGACCACGGAGAGAATCCCCGTGACACCACCTGATGGAATTCGGCCGAAAATCATTCGCGACACCCCAGTTGAAATTTCATGACACCCTAGCTTTAAGGCGACGACACCCATGCTTAAAACGGACCACGGAGAGAATCCCCATGACACCCCTGGGTGGAATTCAGCCGAAAATCATTCGCGACACCCCAGTTGAAATCTCATGACACCCTAGCTTTAAGGAGATGACACCCATGCTTAAAACTGACCACAGAGTGAATCCCCGCGACACCCCCTGGTCGAATTTGACCGAAAATCCTTCGCGACACCCTAGTTGAAATCTCACGACACCTTAGCTTTAAGGCAACGACACCCGTGCTTAAAATGACCACGGAGAGAATCCCACGACACCCTGGTGGAATTCGGCCGAAAATCATTCGCGATACCCCAGTTGAAATTTCACGACACCCTATCTTTAAGGTGACGACACCCGTGCTTAAAACGGACCACGGAGAGAATCCCTGCGACACCCCCTGGTGAAATTCGGCCGAAAATCATTCACGACACCCCAGTTGAATTCTCACGACACTCTAGCTTTAAGGAGATGACACCCGTACTTAAAACTGACCACGGAGAGAATCCCCATGACACCCCCTGGTCGAATTCAGCCGAAAATCCTTTGCGACACCTCAGTTGAAATCTCACGACACCCTAGCTTTAAGGCGACGACACCCATGCTTAAAACGGACCACGGAGAGAATCCCCGCGACACCACCTGGTGGAATTCGGTCGAAAATCATTCGCGACACCCCAGTTGAAATTTCATAACACCCTAGCTTTAAGGCGACGACACCCGTGCTTAAAATGGACCACGGAGAGAATCCCCGCGACACCCCTTGATGGAATTCGGCCGAAAATCATTCGCGACACCTAGTTGAAATCTCACGACACTCTAGCTTTAGGGCGACAACACCCATGCTTACAAATGACCACGAGAGAATCCTAGTGACACCCCTATGGAATTCGGCCGAAAATCCTTCGCGACACCCCAGTTGAAACCTCACGACACCCTAGCACCAATGCTACGACACCCGTCAGATGAGAACTGCGGTGTTGGTAACAGCATGAGTCGGGGATGGTGTCGTTAGGCCCTTCGTGTCGTGTTGTTTTAACCTTCGTGTCCTAATCTTTGTCAGGATATATTGACAACTAAATCTATGGATATCATTGTTCATGACTGTGTGCCTATATTTCCACAGACGATGCTGAAATTAAAGATCGGAAAGAAATCGATAACACTCCCGGCCGTGCACCTTCACCCGTCGCTCCAAATGCAGTGGATGATACTGTAGTTCCTCAAACTGGAATGGAATTCAATTCAGCAGATGATGTATATACATTCTACAATGTCTACGCGAAATGAGTTGGTTTTGGAATCACAACAGTGTGTAGCAGGGCCAACAACAAAAAACAACTTTGCTTCAAGCACCTGGCGTGTTGGAGGCAAGGAAAATCTAGAAAAACAGAGAAGAGTATGAATCATAGGGATACTGGGAAAGTTGATTGTATGGCATCCATAAAAGCAAGACTGAATGCTACAAGTGGTAAGTGGATATTGGATGAGGTTTCTCTAGAACATAACCATGGGATGTCCATAACATCAACTGGTTATCTACGGTCGCATAGGAGGATCAGCACACCAGAGAAGGCAGAGATCAGCAATTTACATGCCGTGAATGTTCCGACAACTCAGATATACTCTGCCATAGCAAGGAGAAAAGGGGCAGAAGACAATTGGATTTCACCGAGAAGGATGCTCGTAACTTCATTTGTCGCGAACGTCAGTCTAAGCTGAAAGAAGGAGATGCTCAGTCGATGGTAATTCATTTCACCGAAATGCAACTCAGAAATCTCAATTTCTTCTATACCTTAGACCTCAATGATAATGGTCATCTGAGGTCTGTCTTCTGGATTCATCCAAGGTCAAGATTGGCATGCACATACTTCGGTGATGTTCTAAGCTTTGACTCAACCTACTTGACAAACAGATATCAAATGCCTTTTTGTCCATTCGTCGGGGTCAACCATCATGGACAGTCCACCTTGCTTGGTTGCGCATTGTTGTCTGATGAGAGTACTGAGACATATAAATGGGTTTTCCAGGCATGGCTGGATGCAAATGGTGGTCAAGCACCTATTGCCATAATAACTGACCAAGATAAGGCAATCGAGGCTGCTGTCAAAGAAGTTTTTCCTAACACACGACATCGATTTTGTCTTTGGCATATATTGAAGAAGATACCTGAAAAGATTGGCCACATTTGCACGGCAAATCCCAAGTTTATGGTTGATTTCGATGAGGCGATATATGATTCATTGACCATACAGTCATTCGAGGAAAGGTGGGCACATGTTATGGAGAAATATAAAGAATGCAAGTCTATAGATTGGTTCAATGTCCTTTACGAATGTCGGGATAAATGGGTCCCAGTTTACCTAAAGGATACATTCTTCGCAGGTTTGTATGTCATTGTCTTTGGTTCATGTTCGCGTTAAACGCTTTTTTTTGTTGACAAAATTTTGAACAGGGATGTCATCTTCACAAAGGAGCGAGGGCATTAATCACTTCTTCGATGGGTTTATAAATTCGAAGACAACACTAACGGAGTTCATAAGTAAGTACGAAGATGCCTTGGAAAAAAGATACGAGGCCGAAAATGAGGAAGATAATAGGACGTTGCAAACGATTGCTTTCCTAAAGACATCATCACCTTTTGAGAGACAAGCTGCAGGAAGGTATACAAGGCGCATTTTCAAAAAATTTCAGAATGAGATCCTTGAAATGGCTGCATCAAATACTAAATTGATCAAGGAAGCTGGCAACTGTTGTGTATATTCCGTAAAGTCGTATGAAAGGATTGAAGTCGATGGAATCGGCAAGGAGATGATCAAAGATTATATCGTGTCATACGATAGAAATATTGAGGATGTCCAATGCCAGTGCGATCCTTTCAGTTCAAGGGTACCTGTGTAGGCATGCCTTGTTGGTTCTTCATCAAAGTGACGTATTTCGTTTACCAGATAAATACTTCTTGAAGAGATGGTGCAAGGACATGAAATACCAATTCGATGAATTCGACTGCAATACTGAAGGTTATGATAAAAGCACACGAAAATCACGGTACGCAGTGACAATTTTTTAATTGATATGTCTTAATATTTGTTTTCGATTAATATTATGTTAATGATTGTAGATATAGTTTGCTGAGTCATCGGATGATGAAGCTCGCAGAGATAGCCTCCATGTCTGAAGATGCATTTAATGTAGTGATGGATGGTCTAACACCTATATTCAAAATTGCGTGGATGCCAACTGCGCAGCTAAACCAGGTACAGAGCTTGTAATTCAAGATCCTGAACAAATTAGGACGAAAGGTCGCCCAAGAGAGAACAGATTAAAGAGTGGAGTCGAGAAGAAGTCAAAAAGATCAAGGAAAAATCTGGTCAAGGAAACCTGCTTCAAGCATCAGGCAGACTTGTTTGCAGTCAATTAATACCGAAGAGGACAGGAAAGAATTGTACCACCTTCCGAACTTTGATGGACGAATTTGATGCTTATGTATTGAGTCAACTTACACAGGAGCATATATAAAACACGGGTGTCGTAACTTTTGAACTAGGGTGTCTTGGTCGCAAATGAAGTGCTTTCAAAATAGTGTCTATTCAGTCAAATGAAGTGCTTTTAGCGCGACGACACCCCAGCTCTTGGCTAACGACTCCCTAGCGACGGCAAAACCTACGA
>UESW01004976.1:100764-246689 GCA_900491605.1 Calamus simplicifolius | reverse complement strand
ATGTCTTTAGGAAAGCAATCGTTTGCAACGTCCTATTATCTTCCTCATTTTCGGCCTCGTATCTTTTTTCCAAGGCATCTTCGTACTTACTTATAAACTCCGTTAGTGTTGTCTTCGAATTTATAAACCCATCGAAGAAGTGATTAATGCCCTCGCTCCTTTGTGAAGATGACATCCCTGTTCAAAATTTTGTCAACAAAAAAAAAGCGTTTAACATGAACATGAACCAAAGACAATGACATACAAACCTGCGAAGAATGTATCCTTTAGGTAAACTGGGACCCATTTATCCGACATTCGTAAAGGACATTGAACCAATCTATAGACTTGCATTCTTTATATTTCTCCATAACATGTGCCCACCTTTCCTCGAATGATTTATGGTCAATGAATCATATATCGCCTCATCAAAATCAACCATAAACTTGGGATTTGCCGTGCAAATGTGGCCAATCTTTTTAGGTATCTTCTTCAATATATGCCAAAGACAAAATCGATATCGTGTGTTAGGAAAAACTTCTTTGACAGCAGCCTCGATTGCCTTATCTTGGTCAGTTATTATGGCAATAGGTGCTTGACCACCATTTGCATCCAGCCATGTCTGAAAAACCCATTTATATGTCTCAGTACTCTCATCAGACAACAATGCGCATCCAAGCAAGGTGGACTGTCCATGATGGTTGACCCCGACGAATGGACAAAAAGGCATTTGATATCTATTTGTCAAGTACGTTGAGTCAAAGCTTAGAACATCACCGAAGTATGTGCATGCCAATCTTGACCTTGGATGAATCCAGAAGACAGACCTCAGATGACCATTATCATTGAGGTCTAAGGTATAGAAGAAATTGGGATTTCTGAGTTGCATTTCGGCGAAATGAATTACCATCGACTGAGCATCTCCTTCTTTCAGCTTAGACTGACGTTCGCGACAAATGAAGTTACGAGCATCCTTCTCGGTGAAATCCAATTGTTTTCTGCCCCCTTTTCTCCTTGCTATGGCAGAGTATATCTGAGTCGTCGGAACATTCACGGCATGTAAATTGCTGATCTCTGCCTTCTCTGGTGTGCTGATCCTCCTATGCGACCGTAGATAACCAGTTGATGTTATGGACATCCCATGGTTATGTTCTAGAGAAACCTCATCCAATATCTACTTACCACTTGTAGCATTCAGTCTTGCTTTTATGGATGCCATACAATCAACTTTCCCAGTATCCCTATGATTCATACTCTTCTCTGATTTTCTAGATTTTCCTTGCCTCCAACACGCCAGGTGCTTGAAGCAAAGTTGTTTTTTGTTGTTGGCCCTGCTACACACTGTTGTGATTCCAAAACCAACTCGTTTTATGTATCCATTGTAGAACGTATATACATCATCTGCTAAATTGAATTCATTCCAGTTTGAGGAACTACAATATTATCCACTGCATTTGAGCGACGGGTGAAGGTGCACGGCCGGGAGTGTTATCGATTTCTTTCCGATCTACAATTTTAGCATCAACTGTGAAAATATAGGCACACAGTCATGAACAATGATATCCATAGATTTAGTTGTCAATATATGCTAACAAAGGATTAGGATTTAGGACACGAAGGTTAAAACAATATGACACCCCAGTTATCATCTGACGACACCCTAGCTTTAAGGCGACGACACCCGTGGGTTCACTGTTAATGCACGTGTGTCGTAGCATTGGTGCTAGGGTGTCGTGAGGTTTCAACTGGGGTTTCGCGAAGGATTTTTGGCCTTAATCCAATCCTATTGTGGTGTCGCGGGGATTCTCACCATGATCAGTTCTAAGCACGGGTGTCGTCGCCTTAAAGCTAGGGTGTCGTGAGCTTTCAACAGGGGTGTCTTGAAGGAGTTTCAGCTGAAATCCAATTCTCCTGGGGTGTCGCGGGGATTCTTTGCGCGGTCAGTTCTACGCACGGGTGTCATGGCATTGGTTCTAGGGTGTCGTGAGATTTCAACTGGGGTGTCGCGGAGGAGTTTCGGCCAAATTCAAAAAGGGGTGTCGCGGGGTTCTCTCCGTGATCAGTTCTAAGCACAGGTGTCGTCGCCTTAAAGCTAGGGTGTCGTGAGCTTTCAACAAGGGTGTCTCGAAGGAGTTTCGGCCGAAATCCTTTCTGGGGTGTCGGGGATTCTCTGCGCAGTCAGTTCTACGCACGGTGTCGTGGCATTGGTTCTAGGGTGTCGTGAGATTTCAACTGGGATGTCGCGGAGGAGTTTTGGGCCGAATTCGACAAGGGGTGTCGCGGGGGTTCTCTCCGTGATCAGTTCTAAGCATGGGTATCGTCGCCTTAAAGCTAGGGTGTCGTGAGCTTTCAACAGGGGTGTCTCGAAGGAGTTTCGGCCGAAATCCTATTCTCCTGGGGTGTCGCGGGGATTCTCTGCGCAGTCAGTTCTATGCACGGGTGTCGTGGCATTGGTTCTAGGGTGTCGTGAGATTTCAACTGGGGTGTGCGGAGGAGTTTTGGCCGAATTCGACAAGGGGTGTCACTGGGGTTCTCTCCATGATCAGTTCTAAGCACGGGTATCGTTGCCTTAAAGCTAGGGTGTCGTGAGCTTTCAACAGGGGTGTCTTGAAGGAGTTTCGGCCGAAATCCTATTCTCCTGGGGTGTCGCGGGGATTCTCTGCGCGGTCAGTTCTGCGCACGGGTGTCGTGGCATTGGTTCAAGGGTGTCGTGAGATTTCAACTGGGGTGTCGCGAAGGAGTTTCGGCCGAATTCGACAAGGGGTGTCACGGGGGTTCTCTCTGTGATCAGTTCTAAGCACGGGTGTCGTCGCCTTAAAGCTAGGGTGTCGTGAGCTTTCAACAGGGGTGTCTCGAAGGAGTTTCGGCCAAAATCCTATTCTCCTGGGGTGTCGCTGGGATTCTCTGCGCGGTCAGTTCTACGCACGGGTGTCGTGGCATTGGTTCTAGGGTGTCGTAAGATTTCAACTAGGGTGTCGTGGATGAGTTTCGGCCGAATTCGACAAGGGGTGTCGTGGGGGTTCTCTCCATGATCAGTTCTAAGCACGGGTGTCGTCGCCTTAAAGCTAGGGTGTCGTTAGCTTTCAACAGGGGTGTCTCGAAGGAGTTTCGGCCGAATCCATTCTCCTGGGGTGTCGTGGGGATTCTCTGCGTGGTCAGTTCTAAGCATGGGTGTCATGGCATTGATTATAGGGTGTCGTAAGATTTCAACTGGGGTGTCGCGAGGAGTTTCGGACGAAATCCAAATCATCCTTGGGTGTCGTGAGATTTCCTCTTGGGACGTCGTAAAACTTACTACGGTAACCGGGTATTTGGCTTCCTGAAACTCTCTTCTATTCCCCATCCCCGAAACTCATCGAGGGGGGGCGCAACGCTTCGATTCCTTTGAACCGCCCACTGAGATGGTGGCACGTGGCAATTGAAACACCCGCCAGGAGTACCTTAAATATGGATGGGGGAATGCCATCGTTCATCACCTTTTCAGCTGATCTTCCAAAATTTTTGTATACTGATATGGCTTCTAGAGGCGAGGGGCGATCGACTGGCCCCCCTGGGAGCCGCCGCACAACAGTAACCATCAATTTGGAGGTCTATGCAGAGTCGATCGCAAGCAGCGAGCGACTCCAAAGGGCGGCCGAGCAATACATGGCCATTTCAACGAGACAGATCGAGGTCCTGCGTCGAGCCAACAGACGGCTGGAGTGGCAAGTAGAGTCCCTTTAGCGCCGGATCGCCGAGTTAGCCCGGCAGCATGGGGGAGCTCGGCAGCGACCGAAGCAGATAACAAGCCCCAGTGAGGGCTCATGTACTTTTTCCTTTTCTTTCCGTCTTCTCTTTATTTTTGTGATGAATAAAAATAAATTTTAGTTACTTGGATGTCGAGGGCCTTCTTGTCGTGGTCAGTTATAAGCACGGGTGTCGTCAGATGAGAGCTAGGGTGTCGTGAAGTTTCAACTGTGGTGTCGCGAACGACGATAGCACCGACTCAGGCTGTTAACGACACCCCAGTTCTCATCTGACGACACCCTAGCTTTAAGGTGACGACACCGATGTCGTGACTGTTAAAGCGGAGTGTCGCGGGGATTGTTCTCCATACGGGGTGTCGCGGGCCTGCTCTCCAGCGTCGTTTATAAGCACGACACACCCTTTATAGCATTTAAAGACACCCCATAGAACAAGCTACGACACCCCAGAAAGCAACATACGAAGATCGCAAAGGTTATAAGCATGGGTGTCGTAGCGTTGTAACTACGGTGTCGCGAGGCTTTTCTCCAGCATTCATTTGGAGCACGGTGTCCTAGGCTTATAACTACGGTGTCTTAACAGTATATCAGGGTGTCATAGCTTTAACGACGACACTAGAGCTATATGGACAGGAAATAACAGGGAATATAGGCCGAACCACTCTGACGACACCCCAGTTCATGAGGTATAACATCCGAGTTAAAAGAGTTTGACATTCGTGCTTACAAAACAGTAAACTCTAAACAGTTATGACTCCCAGAATGTCATAACTATTTTGTTCTAAGGAAGTTACCCGCGCATTAAACGGTTTGGTCACGCATTAACTAACTCTAACCAGAAAAAACAGTTGGTGTAATAAAGGAGCTTTAGAAAGATGTGGGAAGAAAGACTTTTTACTTCGTTATGCGGACGACATTTCTTCCAGAAGTTTTTGTACAAAGACTCCAGTAGCTAGGTTTTCCAGCCTCGAAGCTGAAATATTTTCTTTCGACCAGACTCTCAGAGCGAGGGCGACGGTTCATGCTCAACTGATTCCGGTGATGCATCCAAAATCCAGAGCGGGGAAGAAAGGGGAAGAAAGAGTTCTTCTTGCACAGATGAAATCCAACGTAAAATGGCGCTAGGATGGAGGGAAAGGGTATTTTCGTCCGCATACTAATTTAAAAAAAAACAAACTGAACGTTCAGAACGTTACATCGTAGTAGAGCCATACCGCCTGGTACCATCATCTACGTAGACTTCATGTGGACGAATATATGTAGGCCTTGCTGCACAAGGAACGATGTACAAAGACTTTTCCTTATTTTTTGTGCGCGTGTTTTCGCATCCATGGGCCGAGCCAAGCCGGCCACTGATGCTCAGGCCCGTCAAATGCTCTCCCGGCTCCATAACGAGGAGACGATGAGCGTTCAGGTTCTCGGCTCCCTGAACTTCCTCTCCCGGCATCGAAGTCGACCGTCCGAAGAAACCGGTGAACGAATCGAAATGGGCAGCGAGGCGAAGTCCAGAAAGCGGCGGTCTTCTCCTTCTCCCTCGGAAGGTTGGAAATTTAGCAAAAATCTCACCCTTTTTTTTCCATCGGTTTTTTTCCTCTGCAAAACCGCAGATTCGCTCTTGTTTTTTTCTCATCCAGACGAAGAGAAGAGGAGCAGAAAGCACCGGAAGAGAGATGACAAAGAAAGGAAGAGACGAAAAGACGGCACCAAAGAGAAGAAGAAAGGCGAGAAATCTCAGAAGCATTCGAGAAGTCGAGAAGGGAAAGGTCGGTTTGTTTGCTATCTTTTTGTGTTCTTCTTGTCTAATTAAGTTTTTCTTTGGGGATTCAAATCCCTTCTATTAGTTTCCTCATGCGGCAGTTCAAAGCCCTCTTTTTTTCCTCTGCTAGGGTTTCATTTGTCCGATATTTACGAGTTTTGTGACGCATTACGTGTTTCAACTCTCTCTCTTTTATTGTTTAATTAGCTATACAGAAAACTAAAAATTCAGGTTTTTCTTTGTTTCCTTAAGCAAAATTCTCTCTTCCCTTTGCAAATCTCTCGAGCATTAGGAATAATTATATCAGATGCATTTGCCCCTATGAATTATATAATTCCATGGAGGTTGTCATGAAGCATTTGAAAAATACTTATTTGGTGTTCTGTCACTGTTTTATAATTTTTCTTGAACTGTTATCCTGGAGCCTGGAAATTTCTGGTTAGTTTTTTTGAATTTTGTGATATATTTCTTCAATTCCGTACACCTAATATCATTTTTTAAAAAAATAGACAAGGACCGTTAATTTTATCTTTGATGTGCGTATTGGCATTCCGTGAACTCAAGGTATGCTGCACTTTTGTATTGTGTTCTCTAACTTCATAATTTGTGGCAGAGAAGAAGTCAAAGGAGAAGCACAAACACAGCAGAAGGAGTTGGATTCAGTGAGTTAACTTTTATCATTTTGGCCGTTTTCTTGCTTGTTTTAATCGTATATAATTGCTCTTTCCATCGATGCAATTGGAACTGAAAGACATTAACACCACAATGTAGTTTAGAGATTTTAATTATAACTATATCATCAAGGAAAATCTTAATTTATCAGTTACAGAAAAAAAAAGGGCTGGAATCGGGACTCCTGAAGAGAATGTCATGCAATCTGTAATATAATGGTCACAGTTGATTCTTTCAAATTAATTTTTGGTTATACATTTGTCTTCATCTCTCTATTAATTGTATCCTTGGTGAACCATGATTTTCTAGATGCACAAGTGAGTTAGGAAAGGTGTCTGCAAATGAAGAGTCCTTACTTCGATATTCTTATACTATACACTCTAGCAATTGAAATCATTTTTGCTACATGACAAGCTGTATGTAAAAGCATCAGTATTTTGATTTTTAAATGCTGCCAAGTTGTTTGTTTGATTTGTTTGTGCATTTTGGGGGAAAATGTTGTCTTATGGACCTATAATGATGTAGCTTAATTTGAAAAATCCTTAAATCTATTAGTTTTTAAACCCATTTTATGATTTGTATTTTTATAGAAAATACAGAAAAAAATTCAAACCAAGCTTGCTATTGCATTTCAGTTCTAATCCTTGATTACTATTGATTTTTTCTTCAAATTGGACTAATTAGACTGATATTTACAGAAAAGTGAGTGGAAGTGGTCTAGCGACTGGTATCACCTAGCCTACCTGAGAGAAGTGTGAGTTTAGGTGGGCACATCAGATTTATTAAGTCATATCAACTGATCCCACCATGTGAAATAGTATATTGGCTTGGGCTTATTACTACCATATGAGACATGATTTTCATACTGTGGGCTCTATATGGCTATACCATGCTTGTGGGGCTATGGCTTGGTACATAATACATGTTGCTATATGTTACGTATAGGCCAAAAATTGAGTTGGATCCATCCATGACCCTGCTAGTTCTAACAATGTTGCACTTGCATCAGCTGTTTTATGGAGTCCTATCAAGTCCAGTCTAAAAGTCACGGATTAAAATACTGGTAATGATGGTGGCATCAGATTTTCCCAGGAATGGCATGCTGTCGACTCATGTTGTTTTGACCCTTGAGATGGTGGTGCATATCGGTACCATATTGGGACGTAAATTTTTAAGTACTTTTTCATTTTTTATTTTTTTGAGATTTTGATGTGCAATTTGGATGCTAGGTCAATTGTGGTGTTTTACATACACTATGGATTGGATTGACCCTCCGCCTTTTAAAAATAAATAAATAAATTGTCATCTTGACCTGGATAAGCTTAGTACTGATCAATTTCTACTGTCTTATAAAAAAGTACTTGCTCGTGTTGGTTGAAACTGATTAGAATTGCCGGTTCATCCTGTTCTTTTACTTGAAAAAATGAAAATAATTGCCATCCTGAAGGGGTCTGCCCTTGTACCAGCTGTATTGGCCTTGGCATTGGTCAGTACTGATAGGGATGGCTAGCTAGTCCCAATTTCACTTGTTTTGGGAAGCCGGCACTTGTTCTTGTGCCCTTTTTGCACCAGAATGATATGATGCTGATGGTACCATCCCCTTTTGATGGTATTTAAGTTCATACTGAAAGTTGAACCTTAAATCCAGGATAGGTCTGGGTCCAAGTTGCACATTTTCTTGGCCAACCTGACATACGCATTGGTTTGTCTACTTTAGTCAAGGGGTGGAGTACCGAAGGTAACCAAAATAGTGCTAACCTGACTTGAAAAATATACAAGAAACAAACCCCTAAATCTCTAAATCTGAATCTTTAGCTCCTGTTAAGCTCTCGTCATCTCTTTTTCCTCCTACATCCCTATCTAACATTCTAATCCTCCCCATCACTCTTCCTCACCTGACCTTCCTTTCTTGTGGCTTTCAACTCCTTGCATCCCTCCTCCAATATCTCCTCCAATGAAAGTCATTGATATACCTCTTCTGCTTGCTATTTAAGGAGTCATACATTAAAGCAAACTTGCTTATCACGGTCATCCTGGCAAGGCCTCGTGAGAGAATCTTATTCATTGAATGATTGTTTATGTAATTGAGGAAGCTTGATTTTATAGTGATGACCTTTTAAATAAGTTGTTTGCTTTCTCTCTCCTATTCTTTCTCCTATATTTTCATAATATAACTTGGAGAAGTTTGAGTTGTTAGACAAAGTTATGAATGATAATTGGATTGATTAAAATATATGAACACGTATTTTGTATGTCATCTAAAACCTTCTCTTTCTTTATCTTTTTACCTTTAGGGTTTGTTTGGTCTCCAGGAAGAAGGCCTGAAAATCTAGTCTTTCCTTGGAAAAACCCCTATCTAGGTGTTTATTTTCAAGAAAAGCTTAACATATGGAAAATCATTTTTTGCATCTCTTGGAATAGTTGACTTTTCTTTTTTTTAGAAAAAAAGGAAAATGAAAACTTCAACTTTCTTAGACCGTTCTGATCCTCAAATCATTAAAATTTCCAAGTAAAATTAAAATTTCCTTTTCTGTGGAAAAGAAATTGCTTTTTCCTTTCTTTTCATATGTTTCCATGCAACCGGACAAGTGCCCATCTTATTCAGTGTAGATAGACTTCAATGTACACTACCACAAGTTATGCATAGTTTTGGACATTATGGTTATCTAGCTTGCTTTCCTTCTTTCATCTATTGGTTTTGAAGCACCAAGGAGATCAATTTAAGAAAAGAAAATGAGTCCCGAGTCCCAATAGACTATAGGATTTGTTCTAATGTGATAGCTGTGGTGACTCCTTCCAACAGCTTTCTTAGTTGGATTTCACTGCCGAAATATGGCAAAATTTGTATCAGCGATGATCATTAATTGCTTGAACTAATCCAAGTCAAAGTGCTTTATTTTATGTTTCACGACAGGATCTTTTGTGAGATTCCTGTTTGGTGAGCTAAATAACATTCTATTTCTTGGCTCTTTTAATAGTGGTGAATTGTTTCTCAATGACGTTGTACTTTTAGCATTTTTCCGACATTCTTTAGATTTAACTATTTATGGTTCTGTTCCTGGGATCATCTGAATTACGGGAGTACCAATTCATACACATTGTTATTGTGTTGTGTCAGTTTGCTCAAGTCACCAGCAGAGTCCGGTTTAGCGCAACTATTTGATTGCCGAACAAGTGACTGAATGATATTTCTTACATTATTTTCTCTTTTCATGTCATTTAGATTCTTCCTATGGATTTCTTTTGGTATGTCTGTGCCAGTTGTATGCTTTTCTGCCATTGGGTGCATTCAATTTTCAGAAGAACCAATTGCTTTGTATGCTGTTCATCTCCAACTATGTTCATCTTTAGAATTCTGACGTGTTAGGTCATCCTGATACGCTATTCCTTCCAATGGTGAATTTGTTTCCTCTGTTTCAACATTGATCCTGATATAATACAAAATCATGTAAAGCCACAATATTGCAAACTCTCTTTGTCTCTCTCTCTTGACCGGCTGTCTAGTTAAATCATTTAGCTTGCTCGCACATCACTTTCCTGTTGTTGTAGATGCTGCATCATTTGTTTGTCTATAACATTCAGAATATCTCTGCATAGATAAGAAGAGTTTCTTTCTGTCTTTTGATTTTGGTAGGCAAGTTTTGTGATGAGAATAAATATTTTCTATCGTAACAGCTAGGTATGGGTGACAATTGCTTTGAGTTTTTATTGGGACAGGCATGGTTTCTTTGTGTTTATGGGGATCAAATACAGCTGTATCTTGGTCTTTGGGGATAAGTTGATCTTGTCAAATACAGCCATATCTTGGTCTTTCGGGTTAAGATTGTCTTTTCTACTCTAGTGTGATGCCAATTTTAGCTCCCCTGCCCCCCCTTCCCTTTTTCTTTGGTTAATTTTCTTTACGCTTATGGTTTAGGTTTAAAGTTTCTACCTTAAAGCCTAGAAAATTTATTTTCTATGCATAATCAACAAAATTATATTTGGCACACTTCTATGGTCTTCTCATTATAGGAAAATGATTGCATTTAAGAGGAACAAAAGGACAGGGCATTGCAACACCTAGAATCTTTAGAATTTTGTAGTTTTGATATAAATAAGTCAAAGCATGAGAACAGGGTAGGTCAACCCTGGGGGTGGCAATGTGTCAGGTTGTGTTGGGTTAAACTAGGTTGAGTAAAATACTTTCAACCCATGCTTGACCACTTTATAAGCAGGTTGCAAATGTAAACCCACATCCAATCCATTTATTTTAGATAGACCCATGTCCACTCGCCAATCGATTTAATTTTTCACATATCAATCATGCATATAAACTAAAAAATTAAGCAAAATGTGTTATGCACAAATTACAAAAATAAAATCAAATTCAATTTCAAATATATTATCATAATCATAATAATCTTATAAAAAATATAAAATATATGGAAGCCATGAACTATATAAGGATATAACTAGTTATAATGCAACTTGATATCCTAAATTCTCATAGCTTATCCTATATTATGACTCTGGTAACTTTTTTAATAAAACTAATTATATGAAAAAATTAGATAACTATCAATTATAATGGTCTAGGAGCAGGTTGGTTTCTCATTGGATTGCCTTGGGAGACCATTGTTTCTGGGTTCCCAACCCAAACCCATCCACTTATGATAAGGTTGGTTTCAGGATTGACCTGGAACTGACCTGATTCCGAAGAAGCTCCACCAAAACTCATTTAGTTTGGATGGGTTTGTGTGTGTTGGCAGGTCCAGAATAGATTTTGCCACCCCCAGTCACCTCCATTTTCCTCAAAAAAAAAGGAGAGGAAAAAGAAAGCCTGATCAGACATTAATGTGAGCCATTGTGTGACAAAGTGGCCTAAATCAGATCTTGATAGCAGTGTGAATTTTTGTGGGGAAAAATGTTTGTGGATTTAGGGCAGTATGGTTTGATAAATTTTATGAGCTTTTAAGCTCCTTTTTTGTTGACTATTCTTTGCTGATGGTTCTGTCTTTTCTGCTTAACATGAGTTTGAAAAGCTCTCAAAGGATGACTACTACTCCAAGAACAATGAGTTTTCAACTTGGTTGAAGGAAGAGAGAGATATATATTTCTCAGACCTTTCATCTGAGGCTGCACGAGAGCTATTCTCAAGCTTTGTCAAGGATTGGAACAGTCGAATGCTACCATCTCGGTACTATGAGGGCATTACTAGTGGACCTCGGACTGCCCATAACTGGAAAATCAAACATAAGTAGGCCTGAGTTTCACAATCAGCAGACTTCCTACCGGAGCTTCACCATGCATTTGATAGTTTTGTTAGTGACAGCATAGCTATATTGTTTTAATTTTTTTTTCTTCTCCTCAGTGAGTGGAGGTTATGATTTGTATTCAACTTGATATAGTAGTTTCCTGGTGATAGGCTGGATACTTTTGGAGGAAACAGTATCTTCTCTCAAATCCATGAAATTACTCTCTCTCTCAAGCTGTTGTTTTGTTGATGGGAAATTTGAATCAATTTTATAACTTTGAAAGCTTATGCAATCAAGATTGGATGCTTGATGGGGATATCTGTGGTATCTCCACATGGTCTTGGAAAGGCTGAAGGGAGGGCAAGGATTTTTCTTCTTCTTCGTCAGCACCGCTAAACAGGGCAGATTGCCATCTAGATGCTGGATGTTATATCCCGTCCACCAAACGGCAGATCATGTTCTTTCACCAAATCACTACCATCACAGAGAGTGGTTTGTTGTTCTAGCTTTAAATTTTGGTATTCCATGCAGGTTGCCTGATCATGTGATAACCTTTAAAGAAATTGAGTGTTAATTTGGATTCTTTTGGCTCTAGTCCAAGGTTCCAGGAAAACTACACGTTCCAACAAAATCGTTACATATCGAAGCTTTCTGCTGTTTCTAGGTGTGGCTTTTGATACACAGGAATGAAGGTGTTTGTAACAGCAGGAAATTATATCTGCACCAATTTTTTTTTTTTTTTTCTATAAGGTGATGGGAGCGCCAAGTCGGCAGTGCTTTGCTATTGTTGTTATGGTTGGACTTCTTTACAAGCATCCATGTTTAATACCATAAACACGAGATAATTGGCTCACTTAGATTATGAGGTGATCAGCATGTCTCTGGACTGCCAATTTATCCACAAACATTACGCATTTGATACACTGATACTACCATCACAAACGAGTCAGTAATGCACTGGCAACTTGAATTCAAGTACCTATCTTGAGAGCGTCACCATCTCCCAATCCAGTATGTGGTAATCATAGCAGAACACCAGAAATCTAAATTTATATCAAAAAAAAACTTTAATAAAATGCTCTTCCAGGAATGACCTTGATCATTCTTTTATGCAATCAGGACAACTTTGGTTAAGAATCAAAATGAAGCCTTAATGAGTAAAATTTTTCCACCATTTTCTCACCTAGACAGCAAGAGAGAAGGTGACTGCTCTGTTCAACATAGGAACCCATCATCATTCATGACTTCGTATTAAACTTGGGATTTGCAGATCAAATCATAAAAATTTCATGGTCTCTAGACTCTCTACTGAAGCAGGTCAAGGATCCCCATGTTGAACTGTGAATCATCAAGACCACCATAACTCAAAAGAATGTCAAGGATAACACCAGAGATTGCACAATCACAGCCTGCAGCTTTGCATTAAGACCCCTCTTCAATCAGAGATTCGAGAGTACATATTTGATGGCACAATTGAAAGCATAAGAAAAAACAATTTACAATCCTCAAAGACAGAAGGACGAAACAGTTGGAAGGTGAATATTCCATAAGTAAAATGCTCACTGCTAGCGCCTGCAAGCACGATGAAGCAATAAGATTTTGAGAAGCATGAACTGAGAATTGGTAGAGTTCAAATTGACAATTTTGTTGCGATAAGCTGGAATTGCCTCAATGTTTAGCATCTTCCTCCTCACAAAATTTTGTATACTGGTCAGAGTCCATCAAGGAGTTCCACTCGCCTGCATCACTCACTTTGACCTTTATGATCCATCCATCTTTGTATGGGCTAGCATTAACCTGATCCAAGATGAAGGGATCTCAAGTTACCATACTAGCAATATTTTCATTTTTCCAATCCAAAAACTTACAAGCAGCGCTAGATGTTGGCTTATTACAGGGTTTTAGGCATGGATATTAAATTTCCTTTTAAGAAAAATATATATGGTGGGAATACCACAATCCAGGTTTAAACGCAGGACATCTTCCCTATGCGTACACTGCCAGAAGCCAACTGCCAGTCCCATGTCCTGTTGGCCCGAATAGCTGCACTTAATATGAAACAAGTAGGCAATCAGGTTGCTGACCACCGTGCTGGTAGAGATATAGAGTTATTCCCAAACCTTTCATCTGGGTTTCAGAACTTCTCAAGTGATTTTCTCAGTAAGGCTAAAACTAATATGTCAACCAAAAAAAAAAAAAAAAAAAGGAAAGCGCACTAGCACAAGCAACATAGAAATTCCAGAATTCAAACATTATCTATCAAAGGATGCTAGAATGATCAAGGTGCGTTTGCTTTTCTTGGAAAAATGACTCAAGCAATTCACACTTATTGGACCCATATGACAGTCAAAGGAGCATGGTAGCTCAGCTTGAATAGCGAACCTGATCGAACCCTAAAGTTCAAACTGTCTCCATTAACTTTGGATGATCGCCTGATGTTGTTAGGCCTGCATGTGTAACTTCAGTGAACATCCTAAAATGGGTCTAGCAAAGTTCTCTGTGGAGAAGGAAGGTCAGAAATGAGATAGTGCAGGAAGAACCTTTACCAAGTCCAAATGATTGTTAACTACTAGTTCTACTGGTCGGCTTTATTCACCCTATGCCACCATACTCAAACAGTAGCAACAACAACAGCAACAACAACAACAAAGCCTTAATCCCAAAACCATACTCATTATAGCATCTCCAAAAAGAATTCAGCTTCAAATGGACTCCATTAGCTTAATTCAAAATAAGTATAATCACCCAAGATCATTAACACATCTAACTCATGGACCACACTATGCTGATTTTGAGCCATTATAGGTTTACCCAGTTCATGCAAGTATCTCAAAGGGACTTGCCCAAGTGAGCCATGATGAAGTACTTGGGCTCAAATATTTACTCAAGAATCCATTTCTACATTGGCTCCTTGTATCAAATACGGGCCTACAAGAGCCAATTGAATTCAGACTGACCTGATTTATGATCCCTCTAAACATATGAATAAATTTTAGATCAATCCAAAAATGAGTATGATCTCCTGATTTATGAGTCCTCTAAACACGTCAATCAAATTTAGATCAATCCACAAATGTGTATGAATGGTTTTAGAGAGGCTCCTTATGTCACTATATGAAACTAGGAAAGGTCAAGTAAGTTTAGATGAGTCCTATGATGATATCAACTCAAACTGAACTTAATGCACCAAGTCCAAAATATTGGACTAAACTGTTTGAACCATCCTTCTAAATAAGGTTAGTCCTCTAATCCATCTCAAGTTCAAATCAAAGTCAATGTTTGAAAAGAAGCACCTGCCTTAAGTGAGTGCTATAAAGGAACTAAAGGCTTCCCCTTCTCATCATCCATCAGAAACAAAAACCTTTACTTTTAGATTGATGTATCTTGTATTTGGAGTTATTTTTTTGATCTTCTTTTGTTTGTAGTTAGGCTCATACATTGATATTTCATTATTAAACGTGCTTAGAAATATTTATTCAACATTAATTAAACTTATATTTTTCCACCTCTCACTTTATTAAGACATTCGCCTTGCATTGCACCTTGTGCCTCGGTACTAAGCAACCTTAGCATCTTAGTGTGCCTTGAGCCTTTGATCACTTTGATCAAATTTACACTTGTGACCCTGATCACATCTTAATTAGAGTTAGAGAACTAACTTATAAAGCCATAGCCCATATCAAATTTGGACTTTGGGACTTAAACATGGAGTACTTGTTGACTCGACACCTTAAGCCCTAATTGGTGACCCTCTTGGATTCATCAGTAATGGGGATGGCTATGGCAACTGGATTCATCATCAGTAATGATTATGAAACAATTGTTGCTTCCAGGGTTATGCTTGTTTTGTATTAACATTTTCCCGGTGAAACTATTTGCTGCATGGGCAAGGGTGACATTCATGATCCAAGAACTTGGAATAAGTCAGCTATGGCTGAAAGGAGATTCATCATCTGCCAGTCCCATGCTGATCTTTCCATTAGTGTCTTTGGGATATATAATGGATACCTCAGCAGTGTACAATTTTTAAAATTTCACATATTCTTCATGAAGACAACCCTTAGTTACTAAATGTGGGCATGGGAGTGCAGGGACAGAGAAGCAGCTCTCATAAAAGAATTAATGAGAAATGCTTAGGAAGCGGGTGCAGGTACAAGTCTCCATAGAGATTCTGCAGTGGATCCACCACCCTTAAAGGAAGACTTCTACCAAGAGGCAACCAACTAGCAGACTGATTTGCAAATTTCGGTCTATATGGTTCCAGGCTAGTCTGTGGACTTCAAACTTCCTCACAGATTTTGTATAATTTTTTAGGGTACATCACATGATTTGTCTAGTTTAAAGAGGGTAGTAGCTACTCTTTTAATTATCAGATTATATATATATATATATATATATATATATATATAGAGAGAGAGAGAGAGAGAGAGAGACTTGGCTACATTCGAATGTAACAAAGTCTAGACCGGTCATCTCCTCCACTCTTGAATTCATACAGTTCACGGATCTTAAAGATGAAAAGGTGGAAAAGATGAGATGGCTTCAAGATTCATATATATATATATATATATATATATATATATATATTATAGACAGAGAGAGAGAGAGACTCATGGCAGTGGAAGAAAAAGGGCATCCTAGAATCTATTTGATAGCTTCAAGTCTCTAACTATTTTTTATATCCATAGCAATATCAAAGATCTACCTTAAGTCCGTATCTTTTTGTATTACTTATTGATGAATAACCAAATATATTCAAGATGATATCTCATGGTGTATGTTATTTGCAGACGATATAGCGTTGATTGATGAAACTCAATATGAAGTAAATGCTAAGCTAAAGATTTGAAGAGAGGCTTTAGAATCTAAAGGTTTCAAGATTAGTAAAACTAAAACTGAATACATGAAATGTAATTTTAGTAGAAATAAAATACAAATGAAGAAACAGTGTAAATTGCAAGCCAAGAGATACCAAGGAGTAAAAAATTTAGGTATTTATGATCAATTTATTAGTAGAATTAACAGCTAGTCAAGGGAGCAGAAATGGTAGACTGATTTGGTGCTCAGAAATGGCAGATTCCAAGGCTGATTTGATATGCAAAAATGACTAATTTGGCAAGCCAAAGGACCAGTTAAGTGAAAGTTTTGAATCTAAATTTTGAAATTCAAATTGGCTAACTAAGGGCGCATCAAGGGGAGAATTGTTTAGGCAAAAAATCAGCATCATTGCCATAAGTGTAGAGTATATTGTATATATGCATAGAATTGATAGACATTTATTCTTACCTTATAATCATGTGTATCTTGTGTAATGGCTGATTTTTAGCCTTGTAATTAGTCCGACAACTTTATATAAAGTGAGCAACCCTCACAAGAAGGGTATTGAGAATAAAACCTAAATTTGACATGGTATCAGAGCCACAAATTATTTTTGTGGTTTTCTCTAGGCTTGTTTGAATTCTTGATTTCTTGAGGGTTTCTTGGTGACCACAAATTATTTTCGTGGTTTTCTCTTGGCTTGTTTGAATTCTTGATTTCTTGAGGGTTTCTTGGTGACTGTTGAATCTTGTTTTTTCTGTTGCTTGGTAGCTGTCGATAGATTCTGAAGAGTAACTGTTGTGATTTCTCTGCTCTATCAATTTTTTTATTATGTCTAGAGAAAATTCTATTATTCGCCTTAATGGCAAGAACTACACCAGTTGGAAATTCCAGTTCAAGATGTTTGTGAAAGGGAAGGAGTTATGGGGTCATTTGGATGGGTCTTGTAAGGCTCCAACTGATTCCAAGGAGCTTAGTTTATGGGAAAGCAAGGATGCTAAAATTGCTTCCTGGCTACTCAGCTCTGTTGAACCTCATATGGTCAATAATCTTTGTAGGTTCACTACTATTAAGGAAATGTAGGATTACCTTCAGCAAATTTATTATCAAAATAATTCCGCCCGAAAGTTTCAATTGGAGTTAGACATTGGAAACTATCGCCAGGGGAATCTTTCTATTGAGCAATTTTATTCTAGTTTTATTAATTTATGGAGTGATTATTCTGGATTGGTGCATTCTCAGGTTCCCAAAGAAGCTTTGGCAGCACTACAAGCGGTTCATTCTGAGAGCCAGCGGGATCAATTCTTAATGAAGCTCAGACCCGAGTTTGAAAGTGCACGAGCTGGGTTAATCAATCGCACACCTGTCCCCTCTTTGGAGGATTGCTTGGGTGAACTCTTGCGTGAAGAACAGCGTCTTGCCTCACAGCTTGGCCTTGATCAAAATACTAGTGGTTCTGAGATGGTTAATATGGCATACGCTGCTCAAGGCAAAGGACGATCTAGATCTCCACCACAATGTTATAGTTGCAAGGAAATTGGGCATATTGCAAAATATTGCAGCAAGAAATTCTGCAATTATTGCAAGGAGGGTCATATCCTTAAGGATTATCGTATACGCCCTCAAAATAAATCTGCTCCTATTTTTCATACTGCTGTTCAATCTGCTTCTGTGCCTGTCTTCCACTCTGCCCACAGTTCCAAGTTCTTCTTTCAACATTACGCCCGAGCAGGTTCAACAGATGATTATTTCTACCCTTTCTGCTCTTGGTCTCCAAGGCAAGAAACATCTCCTTCCTTCTCCTTGGTTAATTGACTCTGCAGCTTTCCAATCACATGACTGAAAGTTTGGCAGCTTTACAAGATGTTCGTAAGTATGATGGTCAGCAACATATTCAGATTGCAGATGGCAGTACTCTTTCCATTACTGCAGTTGAAAATCTGGGGTCTTCCTTTACTGATGTTTTTGTGTCTCCTAACTTATCTGCCAATCTCATTTCTATTGGACAATTAGTAGAAGATAATTGTTCTATTCATTTTGATCATTCTGGTTGTCGTGTGCAGGATCAAGCGTCGGGACAGGAGATAGCGAAGGGACCTAAAGTGGGACATCTTTTTCGTCTTCAGTCGTTTTCCGTTCCTCATTCAAATTTTGTTGGTTGTTCTGCTATTGCTAATAATAATAGTCATCTTTGGCATAAGAAATTGGGTCATCCCAACTCTGTAATTTTGACACATCTTATGAAACATGGTTATTTGAGTAATACAAATGAGTTTTCTTCCTTGCCTTTTAATTGTGCTCTTGTAAACTAGGAAAAAGCAAATCTTTATCTTTTCCTTTGCAAGGTAGTCGTGCTTCTACATGCTTTGATATTATTCATTCTGATGTTTGGGGTATGAGTCCTATTCTTTCTCATGCTCAATACCGATATTTTGTGACATTTATTGATGATTACAGTCGTTTCACGTGGGTCTATTTTCTTCGTTTTAAAGCTGATGTGTTTTCAACCTTCAAAACTTTTGTTGCCTATATAGAAACTCAATTTTCTACCTGTATTAAGATCTTCCGTTCAGATTCTGGGGGAGAATACATGTCTCATGATTTTCAATCTTTTCTCCAACAGAAGGGTATTCTTTCTCAACGTTCGTGTCCTTACACCCCTCAACAAAATGGCATCGCCGAGCGTAAGAATAGACATCTTTTAGATATTATTCGTACATTGATGCTTGAATCTTCTGTACCTTCTAGATTTTGGGTAGAAGCATTATCTACAGCTGTATATTTGATTAATCGTCTACCTTCTCCTACCTTACATCTTGATTCTCCATATTCTCGTTTGTTTGGTGTTTCTCCTAATTATAATTATTTGCATGTATTTGGTTGCATTTGTTTTATTCATTTACCTCCCATTGAACATCACAAGCTTTCTGCCCAATCTATTCAGTGTGCTTTTCTTGGTTATAGTAACTCTCATAAAGGATTTGTGTGTTATGATGCGGATGCTAACAAGCTTCGTATTTCTCGCAATGTGATTTTCTTTGAAAATCAATATTTCTTTCCATCTCGTACTAATCTTGTTTCTCCCTCTATTTTACTTCCTGCATTTGATGATGTATCTCATACTCCTTCTAAGCCCGATATCGTGTATCAGCGATGTCGCCCACTACCTCTTCCTTCCTCTGAACCGCCACCTGATCCTGTCTTGCATGAGCCACGACGATCTACTAGGATTTCCCGGCCCCCAGATTGGTATGGTTTTTCTTCTTCGGCTCTTCAGGCTACTCTTGATACTACTTTTGTGCCTAAGTCTTATTCTCAGGCTTCTACTTAAGAGTGTTGGCGCCAAGCTATGCAGGATGAAATTCAAGCTCTTCAGGACAATCACACTTGGGACATCGTCCCTTGTCCTGCTGGAGTTAAACTTATTGGGTGTAAATGGGTCTACACCATCAAGCTACGTGCTAATGGATCTATTGAAAGATATAAAGCTCGTCTAGTAGCACTTGGGAATAGAAAGGAGTATGGGCTTGATTATGAGGAAACATTCGCTCCCGTTGCCAAAATGACTACTATCCGCACTATCATGGCCATTGCTGTTTCGAAAGGATGGTCGCTTCACCAGATGGATGTGAAGAATGCATTTCTACATGGTGATCTGAAGGAAGAAATATTTATGTCTCCTCCTCCTGGCTTGTTTCCTTCCTCTTCTGTTGAGGTTTGTCGCTTAAAGTGATCTCTGTATGGTTTGAAGCAGGCACCGTGGGCATGGTTTGAGAAGTTTCGTACTACTCTACTAGATTTCATTTTTTCTCAAAGTCAGTATGACTCCTCTATTCTTTCGCAAGACTAGCCTTGGGATTGTTATACTTCTTGTGTATGTCGATGATATTGTGATTACTGGATCTGATCTCCAGTTAATTGAGCAACTCCAACAGCATCTCAAATCTTCATTTCATATGAAAAATCTTGGTCCACTGAGGTATTTTCTTGGACTGGAGGTTCACCATTGCCCAAATGGCATACTCTTACATCAGCATAAGTACACCCAAGAACTTCTTTCTTTAGCAGGCCTTCAAGACGCAAATTCGGTTCTTACACCTATGGAGGTCAATTTAAAATTGCGTCAGGCGGATGGTGATCCCTTATCTGATCCTTCAATGTATCAGCAGCTGGTGGGCATTTTGAATTATTTGACCATTACTCGATCTGATATTTCGTTTGTTGTTCAGCAGGTCAGTCAGTTTATGCAGGCTCCTTGCCAGACACATTTGGCCGCTGTCCGTCGTCTTCTTCGATATCTCAAAGGAACATCTGGTCGTGGCTTATTTTTTTCCTCTGAGAATTCTTTACAGTTGAAGGGTTTTAGTGATGTCGATTGGGCTGGTTGTGTGGATACTCGTCGTTCTGTTATGGGTTGGTGTATGTTTCTTGACAATGCCCTCATTTCTTGGAAGAGTAAGAAGCAGGCTCGTGTATCGAAGTCATCCACCGAGTCTGAATATCGGGCTATATCCTTGTTCTGAAATTATATGGCTTCAAGGGTTGTTAGACGAACTTAGTGTTCCACAGCTTACTCCTACTCCTCTTCATGCTGATAATACCAGTGCTATTCAAATTGCTGCCAATCCTGTTTTTCATGAGCGCACCAAGCATATTGAAGTGGATTGTCATTCCATTCGTGAAGCTTTTGCTCATCAGGAGATTACTCTTCCACACATTTCTACTGAACACCAAACTGCTGATGTCTTCACCAAGGCTCTCTCTCGTCCCCGATATCAGTTCTTAATTGACAAATTAATGCTTCTCAATCGCTCAGCATCAATTTGAGGGGGGATATTAGTAGAATTAACAGCTAGTCAAGGGAGCAGAAATGGTAGATTCCAAGGCTGATTTGGTGCTCAGAAATGGCAGATTCCAAGGCTGATTTGATATGCAAAAATGACAGATTTCATGACTAATTTGGCGAGCCAAAGGACCAGTTAAGCGGAAGTTTTGAATCTAAATTTTGAAATTCAAATTGGCTAACTAAGGGCGCATCAAGGGGAGAATTGTTTAGGTAGAAAATCAGCATCATTGCCATAAGTGTAGAGTATATGTATATATGCATAGAATTGATAGACATTTATTCTTACTTTACATAATTGTATCTTATGTAATGGCTGATTTTTAGCCTTGTAATTAGTCCGACAACTTTATATAAAGTGAACAACCCTCACAAGAAGGTATTGAGAACAAAACCTAAATTTGACACAATTATCCAGCAAGAAGTTAAAATAGGTGAAGATGTGAATCATAGAGTTAAAGTACAATGGATTAAATGAAGAAATGCTTCAAAAATACTGTATGATTAACGCATTCCATTAAAATTAAAAGAAAAATTCTATAAAACCGCTATTAAGCCAGTTATGCTATATGGAACAGAGTGTTGGGCAATATTGAAACATGTGAATAAAACTTTAAAAGATAAAATTAGAAATAACCATATATGAGAAATGATAGGAGTAGCCCCAATCGAAGATAAAATGAGAGCAAATCGATTACGGTGGTTTGGATATATACACCGAAGACCTTTAAATGCTCCGGTTAGAAAGAGTAATCTTTTAACAATCCATGGTAAGGATAAAGGTAGAGGTAAACCTAAACTAACATGGATAAAAAATAATTAAAAAAGATATAACTATTTATAATTTGAATGTCGACTTAATTTTGAATAGAGCAGAATGGAGGAAGCAGATTCATGTAGCCGACCCCATGTAGTTGGAAAAAGGCTTTAGATGAGTTAAGTTGAGTTGAGCAATATCAGGATGACAATTGAAATATTAAATTCTTGATGATTTCTATTGAAGACAGCAAAAGGAGAATGATAAATATGTTGAGAGAAGGATTTTGGTTTTAATGATAATAGAAGAAAGAAAAGTACATGAAATGTCTTTAAGGCCATGAGTGGGAAGGAGGATGCTTCTGACTGCTGAAAACTCATCCCTGATGACACTAAGACTCCCTCTATTGCATACATAATCAAATCTTAAAACTTCCACAAACTTATCATACTCAAAACAACACAAACCAACTTCACTATCAATCTCCTTTTGGTTGAATAAAAATCTTCACCAATTCAAGAAGTTCCAATTTGACCATGTGTATTAGGGAAATACCTTTCAGTCTAAATACCCATATTGCTTAGACAATTTCTTCCTTGTGATACATAGTTCCCCTCAACTTTTGAAATACGACTTTTTCCAATTATGACTCTAGGAACCCTAGATTTAAGTTGCATAGTTACTTTAGAGAAAACATGAAAGCAAAAACTAAATCTATGAATAATTCTATTAATAAATCAAGCACTAAACAAACCTATATGTATAACTAAATAAGCTGAACTTTTTCTAAGAGTGAACAGAGAAATTCACTCCTTCCATTTTCCAAGGAAAGAAAGGAGAAAAACTCCAAGTTTGAAGGCTTAACAATCCTTCATTCCTTGCACTACTAATTTAGGCACGTCACTTTTTAACTGAAGTCCTCTAAGGGGAGCCACAAGCAACTCAAATTGCAGGTGGGCCGACCCATTCATAACTCAAATTGCATGGTAAGTTGTGCTTCTCATTGGACTACAAGTCAAGTTAGGAATATCTTGTGGTAGGTTAACTTGTGATCAAAATGACCATGCCGTGAGTTGCATTCGAAGTCCTTAAAGGCCTACTCGCACCACCACCTACTTCCTCACTCAAATCCATGACTAGGCCCTAGACCCCTTCTTCCAGAACACCATCTAGCCCCTTCTTCCAGAACACCCTCATCTCCATACATCAAGTTCTATGACCCAGCATTTGCTTGCAAGGTATTCAAAGAATGTCTTCAGAGACACCCCTCTTTCCCCCATGCTCTCCTCGAGAAACAAGAAGTGAGCTTCTTTGTAAGTAAACTGCTGCAACTTAAGTTGCAATGTGATGTGCGTTGCAGTGCAACTTCAAATACAGAACACCAAATAGCCCCTAGATATTTTAAAGTCAGCTTGTTAGTGGTTACTTACTTTTCAACACTTCAAATACAGAGCTCCAAATAGCCCCTATATGTTTTAAAATTCAGCTTGTTAGTGGTTACTTACTTTTCAGATTAGTAATCTCTCTTGCATTCATTCTCCCAAGAGGTAGGGACCCATCTATTTGGTGATTCTGTGCGTTATTGCACAAGGGACAATGTAGTAGAGTCTAAGAAAATCTACTAGCAGGCAATCATGCATCAATGCATGAATAAATAAGCTTCAAATCCAATCTTTAAGACACAAATCAATTTTCTAGGACTAAGGATTGAGTGTATTGTTTGGACTAAGGGCGGGAACTAACCTCAAACTAGAGCAAACAATAAGATGATTAATGGTGCCTTCTGCCATTGTCCACAATTTCTATGGAAGCCTTAACCTCCTGTATCCTTCTTTATAATATTGCATGGATGTAGTTAGGAGAATCAAACTAAGACACATCCAAGCATCTAACCCAGCAATTGGGAAAAAACAAGAAATATAATGTTAACTAAATATATTTTGTGAATATTGTATAAAAGGAATATTTAACTATAGTATTGGTCAAGATCTTTAGAGTATATATGATTCTCATCCAAACTTCACGATTAGATTAAAGATATAAGAAAATTGTCATTTTTAGAAGTAATTTACTTTAATACCTACATCCTTGGCTAATCTCTAAAAAGAACAAGAATTATTATGGTGAGTTGAACTATTATTAAGAAGTCCAACTCTCCACTAATCATTAAGTTGGACACAAGCATATTGGAAACATTGCTTTTAACAAGGGTGAAGGACAGAAGGGATAGAAGATGACTAGTAGGGAGGAGGAAAATCGTGTTTAAAATGATAAAAGGGAAGAAAAAGTCAATTGAAAGGGAAAAGGTGGACAAAGAGGGTTGTTGCTCGCAATTGTTTCCTTGAACAGATAAGAACAGAGGGGAAAACAAGGAGGATAACATGGAGAAATAAGGAAGAAAGGAATGTCTGAAAAGGGTGAAAGAGAAATAATTAGTTGTGGTGGATGACAATGAGGAAGAAAGAGAAGAAGGAGACAAATAAGGAGACATAAAGAATGAAAACTAAGATAGAAAAAGGCAGTTGAAAAAGAAAAAGGATAGGGGTACAGTGATAGGATTGTGTTCGTTAGACAAGGAAAGATCTTGGAAGGAAAACAAAAGAGATTCTTGCAAGAAAAATAGCTGAAACAAGACAAATAGCTGCAAAACAGAATAATTCATTTATTCAATTCACCTTTAGGAAGAATAAGATGGAGACTGCCAGAACTTAACAGTCACATCTACTAAATTTCTCCATGAGTGCTTCTAAACTTGCTGTGGTGCTCTTTGAAGAAGTACTAAAAGCTAGAAACTATTGTAAATGGGATATGCCATCTAAACAGGGAACAAGAACCTCTCCAACTTACATGTCCAGAAAAATAACTAAGAAGATAAGCATAAAATATAGAGGTACACCGGATGCAATGAGGGCAAGGATAGCTCTGGTTTTAGACAGACAGCCAGAGCGCATAAAGTTAATTTTGCTTTCAATGCCTCGACTTGAAAAACCAGAAAAAAAAAAAACATTATCAAGTAGCCCTCATGTACAAATGGTACAAACAACAATGAAACAGAGTAAGGCTGGAAGAACCATGATCTACTACCAACTCTAAATTAGAAGAAACATTTACCCTAGTTATTGGATTCGATGCTAGAAGTCTGCCACAGTGGTTACAAACATCCTAGGAATGCCTAGAAAGTCTCAACTGGATGCGATTATGCATTCCATAGAGCATCAAAAGGAGAAAGGAATTAATCGAGCATGGTTTCAAGTTCCTTAGCTCTCATATGAAGATAGGTTAAAACTGGAGGAAGAATTTGTGAAGAGGGTGGCCTGAATAAGGCTCATTTCCCATGAATATGGTGAAATAAGAAAGAAGGTCATCCAATTCCCTAACAAAATGTCTGACAGGTAATACATACCAATCCAGGAGAGCTATTTAGCTCAGTGTTAACTTCAACTATTTCCCCAGACACAGGAGAATAGATGTCACTAGTGGCCTTGACACTCTCAACTGCTCCAAAATTTTTTCCTTGAGTCACGGTGGTACCAACGTCAGGCAATTCCACATATACAACATCACCCAAATGGTCCTGAAAATGAGCAGCATAAATTGAGTTTAGTAAAATTAGGAATGAAACAAACCATTTATGACTTATGATGAACATGATAGATATAGGAAAATTAGTTAATAAACAGCAAACTTCAATGCTTTCAAAGCACAGTGGAGACCATTACTCTATCACTATGAATAAGGAAAATATCTTATACCGCAGCTAAATTTGGCAAATTGGCTTGAAGAGATGACTTTAATAGCAGAACACATCAGTTGCGTGACAAAACAAAACAAGTGAAAAACCTGAGCATGGTCCGTTATTCCAACTGTTGCAGAAGTGCCATCAACTTTAACCCACTCATGTGTGTCAGCATATTTCAAATCCTTCACAACTGCAAATGGATAAGAAAACAAGCTGAGAATAGAATTGGTGATATAACTTCCAAAGTACAGGCTGCAATAACACTCTTACAAGTGTGACAGTCTATTAGCCTTCACCACAATATGTATATGCAGTATTTAGATTTTTTTTAATGCATCTACACAGATTTGCAATTGTTGGGGTTTAGACCTTGATGAACAATAGTGGGATCAACCTCACTGGAGAAGTATCCTTTTATCCTTTGTTGCCAACACTCAGATTGGCATAGTAGTAAAGCGTCTGCTTTTGAATCCCTTGGTCCCAGGTTCAAACCTCCACAGCCCCCTTTTTATTCTTGAATTTTTATTTTAATCCCTTTTAGCTTGGCCTGCTGGAATATTCTCCCCCCTCCACTCACGAAGCCTTCCTGTGATTCTTCTTGAGATTCTACAAAGCCCCCACGGCTTTGTCTCACGCGAGCACCGAAGCTTCCTGTGAGCGGCTAGAACACCCCCCCTCCCACCGTCTTGCTATGAATAGATGTCTTCCACGACGGCAAGAGGGAAGAAGAGGAGGGGGAAGAAGATGGGTGAGAAATTTCTGATAGAAAAGAATCTGTTTCATATATCCATGTACCCTAGAGACTAAAGTTTAAATACATGACCAAGTCCTCTGTCCATAAACTCTAAGGACTAGAGTTTAAATCCATGACGGAGTATGATTGGTCCAGACTTTACAAAAACTCCCATGGACTAACCCACTGAGATTAAACTAACCCCCAAGCCTATGTACATCTATGACTTGATTTAATCTCAACCCTTGGACCCACACCTAGTCTAATACAAGTTAGCCCAACCTGAGCCTTGATAGCACCACACCAGGCCCAACAATCTCCACCTTGATGCTTTCAAGGCCTCAGCACGTCCGTCGTATCCATCAGTTGCAATACCGAGAAGCTATTCTGTGAAAGAACCGTGATGCTGGATTCTCCTTGGTGTGTATCTTCACCAACTCCACTCCACCTTTCATCAACTCTATGAAGTCGATGCCTTGCTTTTGAGAGTATCCTCTGGCCACTAGTCCTGCCTTGTATCCGATACCTATTTGCTCTGAAGGCCCTTTCTTGCGCTGATAAATCCATTGCAATCAATGAATTTCTTTTCTTGTGGCAACTGGACCAATTACCACGTGCCAGTCTTGTGGAGAGACTGCATCTCTTCTGCCATAGCCTGCATCTTTTGCCATAGCCTGAACCCACCTATCTCTGTCCTGGTTGTCCTGGCTTTCTATAGCCTCCTCATAGATGTAAGGGTCTCTATTCGTTATCACCAAGGCATATGACAACGAATCCTCAAAACCGTATCGAACTAATGGTTGCACGTTCCTTCTAGGCCTGTGCTGTGCGAACCCAGTATTAGTCCCCTGCCCAGCTGCATTATGCTGAACTCCCTGGCTTCTGTCTCCTTTGTCAATCCTCTTCACCTGAATCTCAAATCCTTCCGGTCCACTAGCAAATGACATAACTGTATAGGAGGTCATCTGACTAGTGTTATCTTGTTCTACCTTCTGCAGCCCCTGTTATGCATCTGTACCATCTCTGCTCTGGAGGATTGAGCTCTCATCGAAGGTCACATCCCTACTTATGACAACCTTCTTCTCCAAGGGATCCCACAGCCGATACCCCTTAATTCCACGCGGGTAGCCCAGGAACACCATCTTCTTAGACCTGACATCCAACTTACTCCGCTCCCCAGCACCAACATGCACATATGTCGTGCATCCAAACACCCTCAGATAGTTCAGGCTTGTCTTTCCTTCAAACATATCTCCTCTAGAATGCCTTCATCCGACCTGGTGTGCGGTGACCGATTGACCAAGTAACTAGCTGCGCCTACTGCGTCAACCCAGAACATCTTTAGAAGCCCTGCCTACAGCCTCAAGCACCTTGCTTTTTTTCAAGTGTTTTGTTCATCCTCTCAGCCATCCCATTCTGTTGAGGAGTTTTCGTCACCGAAAAGTGCCTTTTGATGCCCCACTCCTTACAAAAACTCTGAAACTCCTTACTGGTGTATTCCCCATTATTGTCTGACCTCAGATACTTCACACTCCTATCTTGCTCCTCCACCTTAGCCTTTCAGATTCTGAACTTGGTGAAGACCTCTGATTTCTCCTTTATGAAGTAGATCCACTGCTTTCTTGAGGAATCATTTATCAGGATCAAGAAGTATCTGGCTCCATTCCTTGCAGAAACCAGGGCTGAATCCCAGACATCCATGTATACTAGCTTCAGGGGTTCTGCACTCCTAGCTGTGCTGACCAAGAACTACTCTCCTCTGCTTCCCCATCTGACATGACTCATAGATCTTCATATCTTCACCATCAGGTCCGAAAACAGTCCTCTCTTGCTCAGTTCTTTCATCTCCTGTCTCCCATGTGGCCAAGGCAATAATGCAACATCTTGTACACATCCCGAGGATCTGTTCCACAGCTACTGCATCAGATTTTTCGATCACCACAGAGCCCTCCAACCTGTATAGGTTGTTCTTCAGCCTTTTCCCTCTCATCACCACCATAGCTCCATTGAAGATGTTCAGAACTCTACTCCTGGCATGATTGCTGAAGTTGTATCCAATCCGCTCCAGGTACCCCAGTGATACTAGATTTTTCTTGAGTTCTGGGATATACTTCACACTGATAAGAGTGTGCATCATGCCATCAAATATCCTCACCCTTACTGTGCCAATCCCTGCCACCTTGCAAGGGTGATCATCTCCAAAAGTCACACATCCCTCATCAATTTTTGTATAAGTGCTGAACCACAACCGGTTGGGAATATAACGATGAGAACAAGCTGAATCCAAAGTCCACATTTCTGTACTGTGCCTGATACTACCAAGAGATCATTCTCCATCTCATGGTCTACAACTATACTCAAAGATTCAGATCCTCTCTTTTCTTCCTTCTGAATTTTTCTCCTAGGACAATCCCTTTTAAAATGTCCTACCTCACCACACTTGTAGCACTTAGCCTTCTTAGATTTTGACCGTCCCCAAAGCCTGCTCCTATCCCTGCCTCTGCCTGATCCTTCCCCAACTGATAGACCCTTCTGGGAACAGCTTCTTTGGTCATCTTCTCCCTCTGCTCATTCGTCCGAAGCACCGAGACAATATCTTCATAGAACAACGTCTCCTTCCTGTAGAGTAGCATTATGACCAATAAGTCATGTGATGTGGGTAGCGAACACAGTAGTAAAAGTATCTTATCTTTCTCCTCTATCTTTATCCCGACATTTAGCAATTCATTGCTCATTTGATCGAACACCTGTATGTGGCCCAGCACATCTCCACCTTCTGACATCCAAAGGCAGTAGAGGCGTTTCTTTAATATCAACTTGTTGCATATATTCCTTCCCATGTAGAGAGTATGCAACTTCAACTAAAATCCCTTTGCGGTCTTCTCCTCCAGCACTAAATAAAGGGCTGAATCTGCAAGACATCCCATGATCGCTGCGCATGCTTTCTTTTCCAACGACATCCACTGTTTGTCTGTCATCCCATCTGGCATTTTCTCCAAAGCCAGATCTAAACCCTACTGCACAAGGTCCTCTACCCGGACCTTCCACATGGAGAAACTTCCCTTCCAATCAAATTTCTCAAAATCTATTTTTATAATCAAGGCCTTGTTGAAATTATTTCAACCCCTTAAAGATCTCCAAATTACTCCTTCCTAAACCCGGCTCTGATACCAATTGTTGGGGCTTCGACCTTGATGAACAGCAATGGGATCAACCTTACTGAAGAAGTACCCTGGGCTTTTACCCTTTGTTATCAACACTCAGATTGGTGTAGCGGTAAAGCGTTTGCTTCTGAATCCTTTGGTCCCGGGTTCAAACCTCCATAGCCCCCTTTTTATTCTTGAATTTTTATTTTAATCCCTTTTACCTTGGCCTGCTGGAATATTCTCTCCCCCCTCCACCTCTCCCCATGAGGAGGCTCACGGTCAATGGGCCAGCTTCCGCTACAATCCTTCTGCTTGAAACCGGAAGGATCAGATTTTCTTGGGAGGCACTCATGGATCTATTGACCCACGGATCAGCTTCCGCTGCAATTCGAAACCGAAAGGATCAGATTTTCCTGGGAGGAACTCACGCTCCGCTCCACTCATGAACTCCCTGGCTCCACTCATGAACTCCCCTGGCTCTGCTCCACTCACGAAGCCTTCCTGAGATTCCATAAAGCCTCCACGACTTCTCTCACGCGAGCACCGAAGCTTCTTGCAAGCAGCTGGAACACCCCCCCTCCCACCGTCTTGCTATGAATAGATGTCTTCCACGACGGCAAGAGGAGAGAGAAGGAAGGGGGAAGAAGATGGGTGAAAGAAATTTTTGGGAGAAAAGAATATGTTTCATATATCCATATACCTTAGAAACTAGAGTTTAAATACATAACCAAGTCCTCCGTCCATAAACCCTAAGGACTAGAGTTTAAATCCATGACGGAATAGGATTGGCCCAGACTTTACAGAAACTCCCACGGACTAACCCAATGAAATTAAACTAATCCCCAAGCCCATGTACACCTGTGACTTAATTTAATCTCAACCCTTGAATCCATACCTAGCCCAATATAAGTTAGCCCAACCTAAGCCTTGATAGCACCACACCAAGCTCAATAACAATGCACATACAATAGTAATTAAATAATGATGAGAATATAAAGGATATCTTTGCCAGCTCAAGCCATTTCACAAAGCAAGGAAACCATACAGCCATATTTTGTCTAGTAACTAATAAAATTCATGATCTAATGCATAATGGTCTTTCACTAAGAAACCTACGAACTAGTTGTAGACCAAATGCAAGGGAAGAAGAGAGTAAGAGGAAAAAAGTGATGATCAAGCTTTAATGTGCTTGTGTGCTCATCAAAAAGCAGAATGGAATAGTCAAGTCATCATAATGGGGTAAGAGTGCTTAGAACAAGCCCCAAATGAAAAATATCCTCCAGAGACAAACTTCCATACACAATTCAAAGAATTGTGAGATATTGACCAAGAATTGGGCTTGTCTCCCAGTGGATAAGAAGGCCCCACGGTAAATGTATATATTAGTAATGGAACATCTACCAGCAAACCAAATCAGCACCTTTAGATATCCTAAACCGTGTGCAAGGGCAGAAGAGTAGAAGAAAGAGAAAAAGCAAGACTACAATTATCATACCAAATAATCCAAAGCAATACTCAACTCAACTCAACTCATCTGAGCCTTTTCCCAACTACATGGGGTCGGCTACATGAATCTGGTTCCTCCACTCTGCTCTATTTAGGACTAAGTCGACATTCAAATTACAAATAGTTATATCTTTTTTAATTATTTCTATCCATGCTAGTTTAGATCTACCTCTACCTCTATTCTTACCATGAATTGTTAAAAGATCGCTCTTCTAACTGAAGCATCTAAAGGTCTACGTTATGTATGTCCAAACCATCGCAATCGATTTTTTCGTATTTTATCTTCAATCGGGGCTACTCCTATAATTTCTTTTATATATTTATTTCTAATTCTATCTTTTAAAGTTTTACCATATATCCATCTTAACATATGCATTTCTGTCACACTTAATTTATTCACATGTTGTTTCAATATTGCCGAACACTCTGTTCCATATAGCATAGCTGGCCTAATAACAATTTTATATAATTTTTTTTTAATTTTAATGGAATGCGTCGATCATACAATACTCCCGAAGCACTCCTCCACTTAATCCATCATGCTTTAACTCTATGATTCACATCTTCACCTATTTCACCTTTTTGCTGGATAATTGATCCCAAATAGCTAAATTTTTTACTCCTTGATATCTCTTGGCTTACAATCTTCACTGTTTCTTCATTTGTATTTTATTTCCACTAAAATTATATTTCATGTATTCAGTTTTAGTTCTACTAATTTTAAAACCTTTACATTCTAAAACCTCTCTCCAAATCTCTAGCTTAGCATTTACTCCAGATTTAGTTTCATCAATCAACACTATATCATCTGCAAATAACATACACCATGGGATATCATTTTGAATATGTTTGGTTAATTCATCCATAACTAATACAAAAGATACGAACTTAAAGTAGATCATTGATGTAAACCTATAGTAATTAAAAACTGACTAATTTCTCTTATTGTTATTTTAACAATAGTTATTGCTCTATCATACATATCTTTTATCAATTCTATGTACCTTTGAATAATTTTTTTCTCTAAAACCTATCATATTATTTCTCTAGGTACTCTATCATATGCTTTTTCTAAATCAATAAAGACCATATAAAAGTTTTTTTTCTTTTTTCTATACCTCTCAATCAATCTTCTTAATAAATAAATAGCTTCCATGGTCGATCTTCCAGACATAAATCCAAATTGATTATTTGACACCAAAGTTTCAGCTCTTATTCGATTTTCTATCACTCTTCCTATAATTTCATTGTATAACTCATTAGCTTAATCCCTCTATAATTTGCATAGTTTGAATATCTCCTTTATTTTTGCATATAGGTATTAATATACTTTTTCTTTAATCATTCGGTATTCTTTTAGTTGCTACAATCCTATTAAATAAATTGGTTAACCACATGATTCCAATTTCTCTTAAGCCTTTCCAAACCTCAATAGGGATCGCATCTGATTCTAATACCATTGCATTTTTATTTCACTCAAAGCCTTTTTAACCTCAAGCATGCTAAATCTACGAAAAAAAAATTATGTTCATTTGTTACTCCTAAGTTATTATATCCTTTTACCCTTAAATTACTAAATTATTTTCATGTAATAAATTTTTAAAATAGCTTTTCCATCGTTATTTTTATCTTTTCTTCTTTTAATAAGACTCTCTCATCTTCATCCTTAGTACATTTAATATAGTTAAGATCTTTTATTTTCTTTTCTCTTAGTTTTGCTAGTTTATATATAGTCTTTTTACCTTCTTACGTATCTAGTCTATATATAAATCATCATAAGCTTTAAGTTTGGCATTACTTACGGCTTTTTTAGCTTCTTTCTTTACATCCCTATACTTTTTAAGACTTTCTTCGCTCCTAGCCTCTTGCCAATTTTGTAGTTTATCCTTTTAAGCTTGATGGCAGCTTGAACTTCCTCATTCCACCACCAAATTTCCTTTCCTGCTAGTCCTACTCCTTTTAATTCTCCTAGAACTTCTTTTGCTATGTTTTTATACATTTTAGTTGCTTTTTCCTACATTAAATTGGGATCACTATTTATATAATCCAAAGCAATGTGATATAATCCAAAGCAATGTGATATAATAAAATTCTAAAGACTCATTCTTTAACTCTTACTAGTATAAACTCCATGTATGAAGTTAGCCTAAAGACAACAAGGAAGATAAGAATACTAGTTAATAATAATGAATAGGATTTGCGAGCTCATATAAGCTGAGTTAAGGATTTGCGAGCTCATAAATGAGGTATATCTTAATATGCTAAAGTATGTTCATTTTCAACAAGATGACGCCGATGGAAGTGAGAGAATAATTTTGGTTTGAATGGTAGACAATCTTTTAATGTTAAAAACCACATGAGCCAACTACAAAGTGCCAACTACAAAGTGGTTTCCTGGTGAACCCCCGCATGCAACAGTAGAGTCTTCATCTTTATGCTAAAAGAAACATATCCTTGTAAAGACATAAGCATGGAATCTTTTAACAACATCAGTTCCATGAGAGCTTTGAAGAAGTGAACTCAATTACTGATACTAATCCCCATTGCTAAATAATTTTCAACATTGGTCTCATATGTAGGAAATACCTGAAAGGTAATTCAAGTTGTGGATTTCCCACACAACATACTTGTTCCCATGGACAATATCACTTTGGACCTCAACTATCAAGGTTCTTACTTTTCTGAATGCTCATCAAAACATCTGAACATAATTAGTGTTCCATCTACTGAAACCATCACCCTGGGTGAACATCTCAAAGGGGGTTAACTTTCTATCTGATGCAGTTTGAGTTGCTGTTACATGCTGCCTGCTGCACTTACCAGCATGTTGCATGTATGATAACCTTTTATTCGAATTGGCTGCCCTGCAGACTCATGATTATCACTTTAATAGTCTAGCTCTTATAAATCACCAATCAAAAAGTTGATTTCTTAACTTCTAATAACTATCACAGGACTGTCTCCATATCATAAGATAAATTATATTAGCTCTTGGATTTCAACCCAAAAGTAAACTTATCCTGAGATTTCTCAATTTTATTGACAGGTTTTGCTTCTGCTTGTTTATGATCAAATAATCCAAACTTGTCTGTGAGAATTTAAACTTCTTAAAAAAAAGGGATAGTTCCTAATGCTCGATGTAAACAATTAGCTGATCTCTGTGAGTGTATGTGTATTTGGTGTCCTGGTCCTTGGTAGCAAGGAAAGAGATCCAGAGTTTTCAGGTGTCCTATGTCCCATTTTCAACTACAGATTGTTGGATAAGTAAGAAGAAAAGATAGTACCCGGGAAGATCTTATCTATTTGAGAAGTTGTTGTGGCGTACAAGGCACTATCCTTAAGAGTAGATTCGTGCCTCTTGAAGATAATATCTCGGTGCAGAAGATCACAGCACGACTACCATCCAGGATACAACAGCAGCGAGTCTTCTAACAGGCGTGCACACACCAATGTCAGAAGAGGATGAACAACCGAATGAGTTCCTTCTTTCTGGATAAGAACAGAGCAAAAGAATGAATCTCTGGACTTCTCTGGACTTGATAAGGACGAAAGAATGGATCTCTGGATAAGGGATAAGGATGAAGTCAAATGAATTTGAAAAATGAATGAATAATCACCGGCATTGCTTCGAATATTTATAAAGAAGCAAACACCAGTTGAAAGCAACGAATGAATCCAATTTCCGTTGGATTCCAAAGGTCGTAGGTCGGTCAACGTCCAACGTTCGATCAATTAGTCAAAGAAGTCCAACAATCAATTAGTCAAACGACTCATCAGGGGTCAATCAGTCAAATGACGAAATAAAAAGAAAAATAAAAAAGGACAAAAATCTTTCTTATCACGCGTGCATCCAACGGACGGGATTTGCACCCCCCTGCGCGCGATGATCACACGCGATGCGCCCGATTAACTGGTTTCCGAATCGGCTCCACCGATTTGCATTGGGCTTGGCCCGGCTCGCGCGTGCGTGAGCTTTCTCACAACAATTCAACCAAGCAAGAGAGTAACACATATAAGTAAGAGTAAGTTTTGTTATGTTTTCCATGTGGGACTAAAAGAGTTGTTTCATGATAAAGGAGGGTAAGCTTTTGGAGGAAAACTTTTGGATATTGGTTTTGGAGGGAAGGAAACTTTTGATATTAGAATATATTATACTATAATTTCCAACAATCCCCCACTATTTCAATATTCAAAAGATGACAAACTTTAGAAGGAACTTTAAGAATGTAATGCATAAGCCATGGTGTCTATGTGACTATGAACCAGGCATAGAGAAAATAAGTGTAATCCATAAAAGGTTGGTGAAACTAAGTTTCTATGAACCAATCCTTCTTTATTGGATCATTGACTTATAACTCACATTTCATCTCTCAGAATTCGGTTGTTCAAGCGGGTTAACACGTTTCGGCCATGCGTCTACCTGGATATTCATGAGTACTCTAGAGATCTTACCCAAGTCTCATAGGAAGCGGCCACCACCTTCATACTCATATAGGTGGATTGTCATCAAGTATACACTGCAGTTTTGTATACCACTCAAATTAGGCTATGACATCCATTAAAAACTTCACATATTAGTTCAACTTAAACACTGCAGAATACTATCTCACACCATAGAAAGGAATTTCATAATATCAATAATTATGATAGTATACTCCAAGTTGTCCAGTGAATTATTTTCCCATATGAACCTTCTTCCCGGGATCTCCGTTCATGAAGGTTGGGTTACCATCACTTCAACTTTTGATCTGAGTATAATCCCATTTCTCTCGATGTATTGCTCACAAGCTTTTTGCTTAGAGGCTTAGTCAGAGGATCGGCCAAATTCAACTCTGACCTTACATAATCCAAGGATATTACTCCATCATTAATAAGCCGCCTCACAATATTATGTCTTAAACGTATATGTCTACTCTTCCTATTATAAATTTTATTTTAGCTTTAGCTATGGCAGCCTGACAATCACAATGTATAGACACAGATGGAGCTGGTCTCATCCAAATGGAAAGATCTTCCAAAAGATTCCTGAGCCATTCGACCTCAGTACCAGCCTTCTCCAAGGCAATAAACTCGGATTCCATTGTAGACCGAGCTATACATATTTGTTTAAATGATTTCCATGACACTGCTCCTCCTTCAAGGGTAAACACATATCCGCTAGTGGATTTCATTTCATCAGAGTCTGAAATCCAGTTAGCATCACAATACCCTTCTAATATTGTAGGAGTCCCACAATATATTAAACCATAGTTCATGGTTCCTTTCAAATATCTAAGCACTATTTGTAATGCAATCCAATGATCCTTGTTAGGACATTGGGTATATCTATTTAGTCTTCCTACAGAATAAGCAATGTCAGGTCGAGTGCAGTTCATCAAATACATAAGACTACCAATAATTTGAGCATATTTAGATTGTAAGACACCATTGCCTTTATTTTTCTTAAGCTGTGAATTGGCATTATAAGGAGTGCTCACAGGCTTACAATCAAAATGTGAAAACTTTTTCAAGATTTTCTCAACATAATGTTCTTGTGAAAGTATGATACTATTTGACTTCTTTATAAGTCTAATTCCTAAAATCATATATGCTTCTCCCATATCTTTCATATCAAAATTCAAAGTCAAGAACATTTTGATGCTAGTAACAATATCAAAATTAGTGCCAAATATGAGCATATCGTCCACATACAAACAAATTATAACATATTCATGGTTAACAACTTTAGAATAAATATATTTATCATCACTATTAATTTGATATCCATTTAAAACTAGCACTTTATCAAACTTATCATGCCATTGTTTTGGTGCTTGTTTTAAGCCATATAAAGATTTAATTAATTTACAAACTTTATACTCATTACTAGGAAGAACACAACCCTCAGGTTGATTCATATATATTTCTTCTTCTAGGTCTCCATTAAGAAATGCAGTTTTAACATCCATTTGATGAATTATCAATTTATGAATAGATGCAAGAGCAATCAAAACTCTAATAGAAGTTATTCTTGTCACAGGTGCAAAAGTATCAAAGTAGTCAATTTCTTTCTTTTGAGAATAACCTTTTGCAGCCAGCCTTGCCTTAAATTTTTCAATAGAACTATCAGGCTTTAGTTTTTTCTTAAAATCCATTTACACCCAATAGTTTTAGCTCCAGGGGTAAAACTTACTAATTGTGCCATGTATGATTGCTCATGATGTATTCTATCTCATTATTTATAGCCTCTTTCCAAAATATAGCATCAGAAGATGAAATTGCTTCAAAATAGGTTTAAGGATCATTGTCAACAAAAAAAAGTATAAAAATCATCTCCTAAATTGGTATCCTTTCTGATTCTCTTGGATCTCCTTAGCTTTTGAATGTCATCAGGCTTTAAATTAGGTTCAATCACTTGTGGTCTAGAAGGTCTTTCTAAGGAGGTTTTCATAGGAAAGATATGTTCAAAAAATTTGCATTTTTTTGTCTCGACTATAGTATTAGGTTTCATGATATTATTTTCACTTTTAATCACTAAGAACCTATAGGCTGCACTATATTTATTTGCAGGACTATTTTGAACATAACCTATGAACATACAATCAAAGGTTTTAGATCCTAACTTTCTCTTTTTAGGTTCAGGAAGCAAGACCTTTGCTAAACAATCCCATACTTTTAAATATTTAAAACTTGACAAATGACCATTCCATAACTCATAGGGTGTTTTATTGGTTTTCTTATAAGGAATTCTATTTTGAATAAAACATGCAGAAAGAAGGGCTTCCCCCCACAAGTTCATGGGTGCACCAGAACTAATGAGCAATGCATTCATCATTTCTTTAAGTGTTCTATTCTTTCTCTCAGCCACTCTATTAGATTCTAATAAATAAGGAGGAGTAAATTCATGAATTATACCGTGTTGTGCACAATACTCATTAAAAGGAGTAGAATCATATTCTCCTCCTCTATCAAATCTAAGTCTTTTTATTTTTCTTGTTAATTGATTTTCAACTTCCGTCTTATATTTTAGAAATATTTCGAAGGCTTCATCTTTTGATTTTAAAAGATAAACCATTGCATAACGAAAAAAATCATCGATAAAAGTAATATAATATTTCTTTCCACTTCTAGTCATATTACCTTTTAAATCTTCTAAGTCATAATGAATTAATTCTAACAATTTGGTTTCTCTTGTATGAATAGATTTGCAACTCCTTTTGGTTAATTTAGATTCTACACATGTTTGACATTTTTCATGATCATAAGAAGTAGACATGTTATTTAGCAAACCTAATTGTTTCATTCTTTTAATATAAAAGTAATTAACATATCCTAATCTACCATGCCAAAGATTAACAGAGTCAAGCAAGTAAGCAAAAGAAGATTATGCATTTTCATTCATAACTTCGAGTACATTTAATACAAACAGACCCTGGTTACAATATCCTTTCCCAATAAATTTTTCAGATTTGGTCATGACAACTTTGTCAGACTCAAATAACACTTTCACACTATTTTTTCCAAGCAAGGCCACAGAAATCAGGTTCACACGGATGTCCGGCACATGTAGCACATCTCCAAGTGAAAGGACTTTTTCAGAAGTTAGCTTTAGATTGACTTTTCCTTTGCCAATCACTGAACAAGACTTTGAGTTGCCCATGAAGACTTGCTCCTCTCCTTCTAGCAGTGGGATATAGGAGGCAAATGCATTTCTATTGCCATATATATGACGAGTGGCTCCAGAATTCATCACCCAGTCATTTGTATGTGCAATAATATTGGCCTCGCTAACAACCACAGCAATCACATCTTCTCCAACCATCAAGTTAGCCTTTGGTTTGGCTAGAGCATCATTATTTTTTTGAACCTGCATTGGGCAGCATGGTATCCTGGTTTCCCACAAACATAACAAGATCCATTTTTCTTCTTAAAATTTTGACTTTTTGAAAATGAGGCTTCTTATCATATTTCTTATAATGGTTTCTATGTTTGGGCTTATAGAACTTATGTTTATCTTTACTAGATCCATCCTCTATTAGATTAGCCTTACTAGTCATTTCCTTAGCCTTTTCTATCTTTTCTCGGGCTCTGTTTTGCTCTTCAATCCTAATATGCACAATAATGTCTTCAAGGAACATAAACTTTCTTTTATACTTTAAATTATTCTTATAATCTTTTCAAAATTCAGGTAATTTTTCAATTAGGGAACCAGCAATAAAAGCATCGGAAAGAATAATATTTTCATTTTTAAGGTCATCTATAAGAACATGGAAAGCATGGATCTGAGATGACACATCTTTATCTTCTGACATGGTAAAGTTAAAAAGGTTTCCTATTGCAAATTTTTGAGAACCAGCATCTTCAAGAATATATTTTCTTCTAAGGCTTTTCCAAATTTCAGAGGCTGATTTAATAGGATAATAAATATCAAATAGTTCATTGGATATAGTACTAAGAATAGTATGCCTACATATTCTGTTAGCCTTTTCCCAGGTTAGAAGGTCTTCTTTCTCAGGTTTAGGATCAGTCAAAACATATCCAATATTATGTACGTCTAATATTGAAAATATTTTCTCTTACCAACGTTTATAATGGGAACCAATAAATTGCTCAATCTTGAATGTATCGGGAAAGGACTTAGTAGCAGCAACCATAATAGAGTCCATATCTACTCTTAAGATTGTTGGATAAGTAAGAAGAAAAGAAAGTACCCGGAAAGATCTTATCTATTTGAGAAGTTGTTGTGGCATGCAGGGCACTGTCCTTAAGAGTAGATTCGCGCCTCTCGGAGATAATTTCTCGATGCAGAAAATCAGAGCACGACTATCCTCCAGAATACAACAGCAGCGAGTCTTCTAACAGGCGTGCACACACCAATGTCAGAAGAGGATGAACAACCGAATGAGTTTCTTCTTTCTGGATAAGAACGGAGCAAAGGAATAAATCTCTAGACTTCTCTGGACTTGATAAGGACGAAAGAATGGATCTCTGGATAAGGGATAAGGATGAAGTCAAATGAATTTGAAAAATGAATGAATAATCACCGGCATTGCTTCAAATATTTATAAAGAAGCAAACACCGGTTGAAAGCAACGAATGAATCCAATTCCCGTTGGATTCCAAAGGTCGCGGGTCGGTCAGCGTCCAACGTTCGGTCAATTAATCAAAGAAGTCCAACGGTCAATTAGTCAAACGACTCATCAGGGGTCAATCAGTCAAATGACGAAATAAAAAGAAAAATAAAAAAGGACAAAAATCTTGCTTATCACGCGTGCATCCAACGGACGGGATTTGCACCCCCTGCGTGCGATGATCACACGCGACGCGCCCGATTAACTGGTTTCTGAAATCGGCTCCATCGATTTGCATTGGGCTTGGCCCGGCTCGCGCGTGCGTGAACTTTCTCACAACAATTTAACCAAGCAAGAGAGTAACACATATAAGTAAGAGTAAGTTTTGTTATGTTTTCCATGTGGGACTAAAAGAGTGGTTTTATGATAAAAGAAGGATAAGCTTTTGGAGGAAAACTTTTGGATATTGGTTTTGGAGGGAAGAAAACTTTTGGATATTGAAATATATGATACTATAATTTCCAACACATATAAGATATATTATATCAGTGTTTGTTCCCTAATCCTAGGATATAACCCAAGGATTAGAGAGCCATTCTGACCTGGTCTGTCCCAGCCATCATGGATCAAACCAACGAAATAACAAGTCTTGGAACAAGTGCAAGACCTTAGGCCTCTCCAGATCAGGTCATCCTGATTGGTCCTAGTTGGGACAGTCCAAGACCTGCGTGTCCTACTACTTGGAATGGCCCAGTGTTTCGGTAATCCATTGGGATGCCATTTGATTAATTTGTTATTGACTAAGATCTATCAACTCAATACTTGGGATGGTTGACATCTTGATCATTCATGAAGATGCCAATTCTTTTATTTATTTTTACTTGTTTACTCTTTCTCTTATTTCTTATTTTCAATGGTTGTCTAGAGAATTTTCTTGCTATTTTATTTAAATTCATGATTTTGTTGCTCATGATTCCATTGATAAGTCGTGTTTCCTTTTTTTTATTGCTTTTCAATTGTTTCAAATCACAGATGTTGGTGCTGGTATTTGCACCATAAACACATCCATCAACTCAGAGGACCTATTCAAGAGTTTAAACATTTATTAAAAGCAACAATGCAATGAAAAATAAAATAAAATAATGAAAAAGGCCATGCAAGTGTTTCACCCATGTGCCAACCCAGCTTGAGTGTTGAGATGGGAGCATCTGGGTACCACATTGCAATGGGTTCTGGTATTAAAATATGATCTCTGGATGATGAAACAATTTGTGTCTCAATTCCTTGCAGATTCATTGTATTTCTGTGTGTTCCCTAACATACATGATCCTTGGGTGGTGGCATAATTTCACCTTTATGCTTCCCTCCCTCCATGAACCAATCTAAAATTATGTGGCCAGAAAATTTTCATGACCAAATTGCATTGCTACATTTTTGTTCTTATCAACATAATATTTGTTCTAAAAGCTTCTTGAGAAAAAAAGGATCACAAAACACAACGACAATGAGATTACTTTATGGTCCTTCCAAAACTCTTTTTGCATAAATTCTTGACTGATAACATCAACCAAAAGAAACTTTTAGATTGCATTTGGCTTTCGAGAATGTTTTCTATTTTTATTTTTTATTTTTATTTTCTATTTTTGATCTCTAGAAAATACATTTGGTAAGCAAAAATAAAACTTATTTTTTTATTTTTATTATAAACGATGAATTTAGGCAAAAAAAAAAAAACTTAAAGAAAATATTGTTTACTCCCATATTTTTAAGTTTTCTAACCTTTACTTTCTATGCTCTTTTATTTTCAATTTTTTATTTTAAAGTTATGTTTTAAAAAAACTATTTTTATTTTCAATCAACAACCACGTTTCTACAAATATGTTTTGTTTTGTATGAAAATAAAATTGAAAAAACCTCAACAACCAAACATATCCTTGAGTTCTCCAACTCACTCCTCCATCGCAAATGGGCGTGGATTTTCTACGGTACAAAGCTTGCGCATCATGCATATTTAGATGGCTGCCATGTGTCTTATTTCAGATATGGACAACTGTAGTATACTTAAGAAATAGAGTAGGATTTATTAGGTGCCATATAGGAATGGAATGTAAATAAGGAATAGCCATCCATCTCCGAGTTTGTGACACATGATGGTCATCGAAACATGCATGGCATTCTGCGATAACAAGGCTTGTACCGTAGAGGATCCTTGTTCCCAGCATAAATATCCACTAAAGAAGCTAACTGAAAAAGAAAACACAGAAAACAAGCATGCACTCCAACCATTGCAGAAGAAAACAATCTCTCCATCGCTTTCAATCTTGAAAATAGACTTTCTCCATCACCTTCGATCTAGAACGATAGATCAGCTAGATTACCAGAACCATCCTTGTAATAACCCCTTTTATGGACCCCCTTTGACGGATTCAAATAGCATGAAACCAAATTAACAGAAAGCGAGATCTCTCGATTCATCCCAGTTTCACTCAAAAAACAAACAAACAAACAAACAAGCTTTTGTTATGAACCAAAGGAGGCACAATCATACAAAATTATAATAAATAAATAAAGTAAATCCCATCAAAAAAATCCAAACTTTCGCACGGTAACCCACAGATCTTTCCACTTCAAGAATCATAACCAAGATCAAAGGAAAAAACAGGACCACCCAGACGTCCATTCAAGCAGAAACCTCCGAGGCATGAAGCAAGAGAAAAGGGGGAAAAATCCGAAGAGACGCAAGAAGGATCGGAATGGAAAGATGGGCAGCAAAGATTTACCACTGGCGAAGCCTCTTGGGAAGGTGGAGATTCTGAGGTACGAGGCGGCTCTCGAAGCCCACAACAACCTCGCTGCCATGATGATCGAAAGCTATACCTTGACCTCCTCTCTCACGCACGGAGGCTCGACCTACTGCAAGTATTTAATGGAGGGACGCAGTCTCGCTAGCACGTGCCCGCGATCGCAGGGAATCTCCGAAAGCACGACAATGCGACACGTGTCCAGGAAATTAATTTTTAACTTTAAGGGAGAGCTGCAAGCCGACCGATCCGGTGGGACTGGCGACTTCCTCTGCGTCCTCTCTAACAGCCGACTTCTTCCTCCGGCGGGATGGGAAAGAAGTGGCCGAGGAAAAGAGGAGAATGAGAAGAACAAAGGAGCTTGCTTGGGCGCCCGCCGGCCGACCGGTCCGATTCTTTTGGCTTCAGGTTCTCTGCGAAAGCAGGGATACGAAGTAGGTGGCGGTGACAACTGACGAGCGGTGGGCTGCGTCGTTACGAAGTGGACAAACCACCGAACCCACCAACTCCTGAACCAGGGGAATTTCTATTTGCGCCGCCCCATTTGCCCTGTGCACCCGCTTCCCCCACTTAAAAAAACATAAACCAAATTTTATCCCTTTAATAAAGGATCAAAATGCCTCTATTTTTTACTCTCTGCGTTTCTCAACAAAACCAGATTTTTTTTTTTTCACCGCACACCCACCCGGCCTTCCCCTTTTTCCTCCCCCTCTTCAAATAAACAAAAAAAATTAATTGCTCAATCAATCCATTGATTCATTGTTTGAAGATATTTCAATCCTTAATTGAACAATAGACAAGCAAGTAGCAATTGAAAAGGATATACGGACGAAAAGGTTCTTTTTTTTTCACTTGAATCATTTTTTTTTTTTCAAGATCCGCGTCTTGTTCGACCACATAGAACCGAACAAAGGCCTTCTGTTCGATCCTCATTGGCCAAACAACGAGCTTCTATTCCACCACGTATGGCCGAACAAAAGGCTTGTGTTCGGCGAGGATGGGCCGAACAGGAGCCCTCTGTCCAGCCCATTTCGATCAAACAGAAGCTTCTGTTCGGTCACACAGGGCCGAACAAGTGGGTGGGATCTAAGGTTTAGTCATAGGGTTTAAATTGATAATTTTTTGACTGTGTAGGGGGATGCTTCAACCGAAAGCAGCATGATTGGCTCTGAATGTGTGATAAATTACACAAATGAATTTACAACTTACGAGGTCTGATAGTTTTGATTGCAATTGTTTTATTAGTACCCCTGGCGATGTGTAAAATTTGTTTATTGGCATAAAACATTTTTTTTGTTGTTATTAAAACTTTTGATTTGGGTACTGATAGTAAGAAACCAAGAATTGTATTTGCTTGTGAAAGGAGTGGTTCCTGCAGAAATAAAAGCATAAAGGAAAAGGGATTAAAGACAAGGGCCAGTGGCACTAAAAAGTATGGATGTCCTTTTGCATTAAGAGAAAAGAAATTGGAGACTACAGATGATTGAATGTTAATGGTCATTTGTGGATTGCACAATCATCCAACTACGAAGCATCTCGAGGGGCACTCATATGCTGGACGATTATCGAAATAGGAGACTTCGTTGTTAGTGGATATATCGAAGACTTTGGTTCGGCCCAAGGCCATATTGTCCATATTGAAGCAAAGGGATGCCCTCAATGTTACGTGCATGAAGACGATCTACAATGCACGACAGATGTGTAAGGTTGTAGAGAAAGCTGGGAGATCTCAGATGCAACATCTACTGGATAAATTATTCGAGTATAAGTACATTGAGTGGCATAGGAATTGTATTGAGTCTGATGTTGTGCGCGACTTATTTTGGGCTCACTCTGGCAGCATAGATTTGTTACGTGCATTTCCTCGTGTTTTGATAATGGATTACACTTACAAGACGAATAGAGATTGTGGGGGTGACATCAACTAACCTCATATTTTCTATTGCTTTTATATACATGGACTCTGAGCGGGAAGATAACTATACATGGGCATTAAAGAGATTGCGCAGTGTCATGGATGATGATGTTCTGCCTGAGGTGATAGTCACAGATCGAGACTTGGCTCTATTGAATGCAATTCAGAAGGTATTTTCTATGGCAACACATTTGTTATATAGATGGCATATTAGTATGAATGTTTTGGCCCAGTGCAAAAAATTATTTGAAACGAAGGAGAAATGGGATAAGTTTATAATGAGTTGGAATATACTAGTATTGTCAACCATAGAAGACGAGTATAACGATCGCTAGAGTAAACTCCAAAGAGAGTTTAGTACCTATCCAGATGCTTTACGGTATGTGTCAGATACTTAGCTGAACAAGTTCAAGAAAAGATTTGTCGCAGCATGGACGGACGCACATAGGCACTACGAAAATGTGACAACCAATAGGTATCACAAGAAATTGATTAAGTTTATAAATTTATAATTTAATTGTGTATTTGTTATCTAACTTTTATTTAATTATCATTACTTTACTAGGGTTGAAAGTGCACATGCAAGGCTTAAAGACAGCTTGGATCATGCCAAGGGACTTTCGAGTCATCTTGGACAAAAATTCATAGTTTGATTGAGTTGCAACATAGTGACATCAAAGCCTCATTTGAAAAAAGTTTGACAATCATGCAACATAACTTCAAGCCTGCTGAATTCAAAGAACTGCGAGGTTTTATATCTATAACTACATTAAATCATATCCTCGCCCAAGTGAAACGAACCAATTCAGTTGGGATTGATAAATCAGTTTGTGGATGTGATATTCGACGCACACATGGATTACCATGGGCTCATGAGATTGTGCGGTATAGAATGGAAGGTCGGCCTATTCCCCTCGAGTGCATAGATCCTCATTGGAGAAAACTTGATATGGTGTCTGCTTCAAATTTGCAAATTATGATGCTGAGCTGTGAACCAGAGTTGGATATAATTGCTAAGAAATTCAAGCACTTAGATGGGGCTTCTAAATTGCAGATGTTAAGAAAATTGAGAGAGATTGCAAGCCCAGATAGTACTTCTCTTGAAGAACCTGAAAAACGGATGACCGATTCACGTGGCCACACTTCATTGAAGATTGATACATCTACTCGCCGTGATCCTTCTACCTTTGAGTTGGTTCTCTCTGGACAAGATAGTTACTCACCTGGTACGGGCACCCCACTGATGCAAGTGCAAAAGAGGCAACTGAGAAAAAAAGGTAAGAAGCATGGAGTATCGTGCTGGTGTGTATCAGGGTGTGTCGATGTGTGCATGGCCCGTGTTGTTTATTATTAGATGTTTATTATTAGCATGCGATAGTTTGTAATATCATTCGATATGGTTTGCAGGTTTTTTGTCCTCGAACCCGTTCTCATAAGCTAATAATCTACATTGATCAAATTCCAGATGGGTTAAAGCCATTCATCCAGCATATCAAGGACGTAAAAGCTGATGGCAACTACGAATTCAGAGCAATAGTTGACTTGCTTGGATTTGGAGAGGAGGATTGGCTCCGTGTTAGGAAGGATTTATTACATGAGTTGCAAAGTCATTCAGAGCACTATCGCGCTATATTTGTTATCGAAGGGAGGTTTGATGAAATTGCTCAAGCATTATCATATTTTGAGAAATGTCCACCATCTAACCGATGGATGACATTGCCGATATAGGGCACCTTATAGCGTCCTGCTATAACATTGTCTTATAGCACCTCTCCTTGCAATAATGTCTTACATTCCTACCTCTTAGATCGGTGCCTCTTCCTCTTCTATCCCAAAAGACATTGTAGTAGCATTCGTAAATGGCAATCATTTTGTGGAGGTATTAATTAAATGTCTATTACTCATCCTTAAATGACTCATAAATCATTTTGTTTACAAATTTATTTATTTTGTAGGTGTTTCTATTGCCAGGTCATCCTGTTCCCCCAATAGCGACCAACTAGCAAAGATATCATTTACCTTGTGCTTCCGAATAGGCAACTTCATATGAATCTAGGATTCAACAGTTCAAACAAATGATCTCATCAGATGTTATTATTAGCGAGACTGTTGAGTTGCAGAGTGCAATTTTTATCAATATACAAAGTTGTATAATGTTTAAAATTTCTATATAAAGTACATTATTTTATTAGTTGACTGAGCAATGTGTACAATTATCAAGGAAATATTCCCAGAAAGTATTTCAGGAGGCATCATTCTGAGCGTGCCGATTGGCCCGTGCTGATGCGTGCCGGCCCATGCCGATGCGTGCCGGTCGGCTTGTGCTAGAGTGTGCCGATGCGTGCCGATCGGCCCGTGCCAGTGAGTGCCGGAGCGTGCTGGGGCGTGCCGGACCGTGACATATAATAGCATGTGATTGTTTACTAATTTAATTAGCGAGACTGTTGAGTTGTATATTTAATATAGGCTCTGACACAAAAAAGGAAACTCAAAATTGCATTCAAAATTCAATGTATTTACAAAAAGATGTGCTAAAAGTTAAAAAAAACACATAAGGTACATCATCAATCCCCATGTTGTCGTCGTCGATGCCTGTACTGCTGTAGAGATACATGACTAGGGTCAGGTATATCAAACTCACCTGATAAAATATGCTGACCCTGCAACACCTATGACATCTGAGAAATAACATCGTACAGGTCGATCCCCTGTGACGAAACCTCTTTCCGACCCATATAGAGAATGTGGTGCTAATGCTAATGGCATCTGCAATACGTCGCCCTTGCACGTCAGCATCAACATCATCGGGACATGATCGAGAATAGATACTGGATCGGCTCTCTAAGGGGTGAACTGCCATGTGCATGATACGAGAATACCAATCCATATATTCTAGCACACAATCTGATGGTCGGGTCACCGGATGGCTCCTGCTCGCTCGGCTCAGTAGGTGATCCTCCCACCTCTCCTATATCTGATTATAGAAGACGTACCGGATGCGGTACAGTGCTGCTGTCGATCCTCTGCTGGCTCGCTCAGGGGCTAGTGGCGTGTGGGGGATCGTATGTATCTTGTCGAACTATCGTAGAACCCTTTTGGGATTATAGGGTTCTACGACATCCAGGCACTTCAAGCATCCACTAAAGAATGCAATATCTAGGAATGGACGATCCTCCCGAATATGACGATGGGGATCCTAAACTACCTGCAACAGATAAATCCTAATCAGTTTGATAATATATGGCAAATCATAAAAATATACAAGTGCATGGTCTAAGGTACATACCTCATCATCCCTCAAAACGTTCAAGGACTCATATAGAATCACTAAATGGTCCATCGTGGTATGTGGTGGACTGCCAGGAATCCATCGGTGCACGCGGGGCCTAGCATCAGTATAATCCAGGACTGGATGAGGAGTAAGAAATAAAAAATGCTCATAAATCCATGCCTAGAGCAGCATCATATATCCACTAATCTGCCGAACGGATGCCCTAGACGCAATCCCCAACTGTCGATATAAATGAGCCAAGGCACCAACACCCTAGGTATATGTGCTCACCCTATCTAGATTTCGAAGTAGAGAAAGATAAGCTATAGGCACCCTCGTCTCGCTCTTATCAACAAAGAGTGTGCATCCTAACAAAAATAGCAAATACCCTCGTGCTGCACACTCTATCCTATGGTGGCTATCTCTATCAGATACAGCATGAAAATGACTCTTCAGCCACTCTAACCTCACAGACTGATTGCGTACTGATAGCACCTCCTGACGCGCGTCTACCTATGACACACCCAACAGCTCCACTAGTAGGTCTACAGCATCCTGATCACTCATCCTATCACATGACAGTGACACTGAGGCACCTATGACACTAATCCCTAATATGGCAGCAACGTCATCCAACGTAATCATCATCTCACCAAAGGAAAGATGGAAGGTATTCGTCTCGGGCTGCCATCTCTCTACAAAGCCTGAGACAAGAATCTTATCAGCGAACCGATAAGAGCAGTGCACTAGTTCAACCAGGCCTGACTGCTGAACTAATGCTCTAAACCTCCTATTCGGTTGCCCGATACCCACCACTACCACTCACCTACCTTGGCAGCATGGCTCATGCACTTCAATGGGCCCATTCCCGTAAAACATAAATGGATAACATGAATAAATTATATAACAACATCGTAATACTACATCAAAGAAAATACACTATAATAACAAACAAAGATGCATGTTACCTCCAGATGGAGGCTGTTATATGTGTCCTGAAACTACTAAGGACATACTCATTCTCTAGACCGCCTAGACAAGGCCCATCCGCTTCATCATCAACATCCATAAATGGGATGTCCTCGTCTACTGTCTTAGCTGGGGGCGATGGTGCAACAGGAACCTCTAGTGCAACAGGAACCTCTTTCTCAACATGCCTGCCACGACGTCTCCTGGCAAACGCTGTGGGTCTAACTCATGAGGGACTAGCATCCATATCTGATACATGACATTAATCAGCATTAACTCACAAGATTAAAATATGAATAAATTAAAAAATATCCAAATTTATTCTCGAAATACTTAACTACTTATATAAAAGTACTTATATAAACTACTTATATAAAAGTACTTATATAAAAAATTAAAATTTATTAAAAAAATTTCAAATCCCATGGTTCACTCTATTCGGCCTAGAGATCCCTCTGTTTGGCCCAAGGCCGAACATGTGTTCTCTATTCGGCCCATCAGGGTCGAACAGAGACGTGACCATGGCTTGTGGAGGGGGGCGGTGGGGACGAAGGGGAGCGAAGGGAGGGATGGAGGAGAGCGGAGACGAGGCTACAAAGGTCGGAAGGAGGCCGCAGGGGCGGGAGGAGGGGCAGAGCCGAGGGAGGAGAGGGAACCGGAGGCAGTGGGTTTAGGAAACCTACCAATGTTGGTTGCTGTCGGTGCTGGGAAGGAGATGCCGGTGCCGGAAGGAAGCTGCAGGGGACGCCGCTCGGTGCCGGGGAAGAAGATCTCCAGAACGATGCTTGCCGGGGACGCCGCTCGATGCCGGGGTAGAAGCACGAAGAGGGGGAAGATGAGATGATCGGGCGATGGAGGGTGCACGGCTGTTTGGAAGGAGGGAGGGGAGGGGTGCATAAAGGGGTAATTTAGGAATATTAAATTTTAGGGGGGTGTAAAGAGTAATTTGGGGGGTGTAGAGAGTAAAAAAAAATTAAAGGGAGGGTGCCCTGAGCAAATGGGGCGATGCAAATAGAAATTCCCCTAAACAAGAGTTGATCGTGCAGTGGCATGCTCGACCCACGAGACATCGTATCACGAGCCTTTAGTCCGCCTTGGCACTCACTCTCCACCCACAACTTTGGTATGCCAAGCTGGACTGCAAATAGAGCGAATCGCATCGAATGGTATTATTGGATTCCGATTCAATTAGTGTTTATATTTAAATTTTAATTTTCAATCTAAATTCAAATTAGTTATCAATTAAATTAAAAAAATAATAATAAAAATTTTAAATTCAACAAATTACTTCGATCTATTCAAATTCAATCCAAAATATGATATTTGAGTTAAACATCTAACTAATATTTTATTATTAAAATCTAATATTAATAATAAAATATAGATTTATTAAAAAATTAAATGATATTAAAAAGAACCAACTTAAAATTAAACTTTATTAAAAAGCTCTTAATTCTATTCAAGAAAATAATTATTCTTAAGTTTATAAATTAAGATATTTAACATATTTATTAACATATTTAAATATTATTATAAATAAGAATTCATTGAAATAAATAATAAAATATAAATATTTAGATATAATGAGAAAAAATAAGAGAAAATCTAATTGTTAAAATGAAAAGAAGAATTAATTTAAATTATAAATCATTCAATAAATTTATAAAGATAATTAAAATAAAAAATAAAATTTATATAATTAAGATTCATGGATCAAGATAAATCGAATTTAGGTTTGTTGGCTTAAAAAATAAGATCCATATTCAACTCAGAATTCAAATCAAGTCTAATTTTTAAGCCCAATCCCACTCAAGGTCTCTAAACACGAATCGAGTCTGATCTAATTGGGTTGGAACCATGTTAGGTCATTTTTTATTTGTATCTTTTCCATGATTGCCAGATCTACATCTATAAATCTAACAAGGACACAATCTAGGGTTTGTTGTTTGGCTAAAAATCATGCCCACAAAATCTTCATTAGATAGTTGTTTAGATCAAAGTTTTAGTATTTGGTCATCTAGCATGCATAAAATCCTTTTAAGCTAAAATGTACCCTAGTCATCATATACTTTCTCCTCTCAAAAAATCTATAGCTCATCAAAGTGATTAACCAAATCTTTATACATAATTCTCAATAAGCTCTTCTTCTTGTATTATGTCAAACTATGGTAAATTTGTGTTCTGATTCACCATTCTATCACGTGTTAAAGAATAATTAAAAGAGGTTAAACTATTTTGATACTCCCAAAGGAAGGTGGGTGAAAATATCAGATATTGAACACGGTTCTTGCCTCCTTATGCATTGATCTAACTATGGTAGTAACTTGCTCCACCTGCTCTTCATTGGAACATGAGGAGAGAAGCACCTTAGCAGTTCCACCATCAGGATGACAACCAGAATCGATCATCTCTTCAAAGATCTCCAGGCATTTCTTGTACTGTTTCTTTCGAGAGTAAGCACCTAACCTTGAAGTCCAAGTCACCACATCAGCCTTTAGTCCTCTACTGACAAGAGACTGAAACAACTCTTCCATTCTACTGAAAAAGCCAGCACGTCCATACATGTTAATCAAAATATTATATGTGCTAACATCCACTTCATATGGGCCATTCTCCATTGCAGTTAACACCTCTTCCATCTTCTCAAACCGGCCTACCTTTCCATAGGCATTGAGCATCGAGTTGAGTACGAATGTGTCAGGCTTCAGACCAAATTTATGCATCTGGTTCATGATTTCCTCACATTTTGGGATGTTTCCAGCCTTTGAGAAGGCAGATAAGAGTAGCATGTAGGACTTCATAGTGGGTGTTACACCTTGCTGCTTTAGTTCTTCAAACATGGCCTGTGCATCTGTGGAAAATTAGATTAAAAAGATGAGCTAATTGATTGAACATGTGATGATTGCTATCATGAACCAAATCGATCCATAATCTTCTTGGATGCATAACAATAGAATTGTGGATCCAAGGAATGATATTGTGATTAGAGCTTGCATACAAATATATATTAATATATATTCTGGTTATCAGCGAGGGACACCCCAATGAAGAATGTTGAAAATTAAAAAAAAAAAATAGCTACATTAAAGATATGGCAATATCTGTTTGCTTAAACCTCAGCAAAGAATGCAAAGTATTACAAATTTAAGAGAGAGAGAACTTCTGTCAAATCCTTTTCACATTTCATTGCATTTAAAATGCTATTGTATTGAAAGTTTAATGTAAGTTTTATATATGCAAGAGGTGTAAAAGATGTAGCAAGTGGAAGCATCTCCAGGAGTTGCTCTGCCAAATCACATTTAAGAAAGTGCTTGCTCTGAAAAAGAAGAAAAAAAAAAACTTTCAACATATTAAGCAGCTATGCATAAGAGGAGACAGCATGTGTTGACATGATTCTAGAACCACCATTGAGAAATTTAATTGAAAAGGAACAGAACCTTTTCCTGTACCTCACAGATTAGTTTCAGTGTATATATTTAAAAAAGGGGTTTCAGTGGTTTGTCAATTTGGCTTTCATCAAACTTTATTAGATCAAATTGTAGCTAAAATATGCTTGATATGGGCATATGTGTCAACTGAATAAATGATAAGGGTGTTGCGATAGACAAAGTTCCCAAATCAAAATGAGATAGCTCAAGAGATTATATTTCTATACATATATTTGTAGGCTGTGAATTTTCCGGTTTTAAAATATCAGAATATTTTTGTGTAGTTATTAGCTGAAATTAGGAGCTTAAGAGTTCAATTTCATTTTACATCTTTAAATATTATTACAAGGTCCAATACTAGCCATAATCAATGAAGGTAATTACGCCAGAATGAGGTGATATAGCTGTCAGTGTATTGTGAATAGAATTTGGGCGTTCTACAAAAGTTAGAAAAATATTTAAATAATGAGATGGAAAGAAAATATATTTTTTTAAGATTGATGCTGATTAGTGTTTAACAAGCTACAACCACATTATCAAGTTCTAAACTATTAATAATTTTGAAGTATACTTAAGTAAGAGTGCATAAAGATCAACACCATTATCACAGTCACCATAAGACTCTTTATCATATTTCATTAAACTGTAGATATGCCTCAACTATTGAATAGTATTTTGTCTACAAGTCACATATATAAGTGATAAAAATTTGGACTGCTTAAGAATATGTGTACTTGGGCACAAGGTTTTTAAATGTGACAGGGAATATTCAAATAAACTGGCACCTTTTCACAAAATCATATGTCATAGTTTTGCGCAAAGGAAAAGAACTGATTAAGGGTGTATGGCTAATTGACGCTACAACTGTACTAACATCAATACCCTAGGAGAGGTACCAAGCAAGATGTTTGAGTGACATAGAGTGATAGAGTCATTACACACTGCCATTTGTTTCTACTTCAATCTTTGTTCTGCCACTTAAATCAATGCAAATACATGGGCATACCCCCTCTCAGAAAAGCTAGTCATCATCGGACCACCTAAGTACATACCTAAGTACAACACAATAACTTTTGTGTTTGAGAATGATGCATGCACTTCCTTTGTCTTAGTTCACAAAGTAAAGAAGGAGGAGGAGGAGGAGAAGAAAGGACGTATACGCTTACCTTCTCTGATATTTGCAGTCATCCTAAGTCTTAACTCTCTAGCTATGCCTTATAGAGGTACAACACAAGAATTAGAGGATAGAAATTGCTTATTCCATTACTTTCTCATTTTATGAATGGTCCAATCCAAGATATGCCAAATTGTACCGAACCGCTCGGTACATTTACTGTTTCAAAATGATATGGGGTTGGTATTGCTTTGAACCACCCTATATAGCCTAAAATTGCCCAATACCAGTCTTATATTGACCTTGTACCATACTGAACTACTCCATACCATGCTGAACTGTAACGACCAGGGCCCACGGGCCTGTTTCGCTACAAGAAAGCAAGATGGACAAGGTCCACACCAACTTGGGCCACCACAACCCAAAAGGGATCCAATTGGTGCATGTCCATCTTCCTTAACTGGTTATAAACCACTCAACCAACTCCCAATTTTTCGATGTGGAACTATTGGGAGGGTCATCACAATCTACCCCCTTACAGAGGCGACGTCCTCCTCGCCAGGGATAATTGATCACAACGACCAGCAGGCAGGGATCTAGAGATGGCCCCCACAGGTCCAAGAGGTAACTCCCATCCCCCATGGATGTAGCACTTTGCCCTGTGTGGCACTTAGATCCTGCACTTTCAGCTGGTGCATAGCTCTAATACCATATTGTAACGATCCGGGCCCACGGGCCCGTTTCGTTACAAGAAAGCAAGACGGACAAGGTCCACACCAACTTGAGCCATCATAGCCCAAAAGGGATCCAATTGGTGCTTGTCCATCTTCCTTAACTGGTTATAAACCACTCAACCAACTCCCAATTTCCTGATGTGGGACTATTGGGAGGGGCATCACATGAACCATCCAATTCGGCTCGATATGGAGCAGTTTACAAGTTAGAACATTATAGTTCACCTAATCGATATGTCGTTAGTTTGGTACAGGATGATCAGTATGCCATTGGTTCAGTATGATACATTCTGTACTGAACCATACCAATTTAATACCGAAATAATACTGGTTTTCGATATGATGAACCTTAGTCCTATCACATGCATTACATATAACTATAAGTCAAATTCACACAAATGAGAAGTTATTATCTCTATTATTTATCTCAATGCCTGCAAGCTATCATCATTGAACTATTAGAAATATATAAATTATAAAAATTGCATGACATTATTTTGCATTTCTTTTCCAGATTCTTATAACAAATAGGCATTTGCTTTTCTTCCCAAGTACAATGCCATTCTGTATGACCTAGGCACCCTTGCACATGCGTCCCAATCCAATTATTACAACCTGCATATTTAGTGTAGAGAGATTAGCATGAAAGAATATTCTAAAATTACTTTTACCTTCATGAAGTCCAGCTCTTCCAAATGCATCTACCATAATGTTATATGAAGCTCTATCTGGCTCGCATCCCATGTGCTGCATCAGAGAGAAGATCTCTGCAGATCCAAATGGAAAACCAGCACGGCTGTCGCATTGAGAAATTGGGGGCATCACTTACCTCATTGAATCCAAAATAAATTATCTGAAGGAGCATCTGAAGGTCAATACTTACCTGTAAGCTTCCATGAGGGCATGTATGTGTACACATCAGGTTCATGCCCAGCTTCCTGCATTTCTTCAAATTTTTGTTCAGCCTTCTCACAAAGCCCTTCCCTTGCAAAGGCATTTATTAAAGCAGTGTAAGTGCAGATGTTTGGCTTGCACTTTTCTGTTTTCATTTCATTAAAAACTTCAGGGCCATAGCTGATTGATTCGCCTGTCAGAGAGTAAGAACAAAATCACATCGAAGGATAAGAAACATATAACCATGAAAAAAGAAGCTGTTCACCTTCCCATATAAATTATCATCATTGTATAAGTTTCATTAGATGGCTGGCACCGATCTTTCTTCATCCTCTGAAATATTTCCACTGCCTTCTGAGTGTTCCTTCCTTTCAATAGCCCATCAATGAATGCATTATATACAAGCACACCTGAGCAAAATACAAACTGAATGAATTCATTATTTTATGGTGATATGAAGAGTTTATAAAAATTTTAGTGAAGAATAAATATGAGCAGAGGATTTCTATTCTAACAACTTTCTTGAGTGCTAAAGGCATCAGAATCGGACTGGGAAAACTATTAGTAAAGTAGATATATACTTGAAGAAAAGCTCCTTTTTCTCATCTCAGTGAAGGCAGCCTCGGCCTTCTCTAGCAATCCAGATATACAGTAAGCCCGCATAAGAAGAGCATAAGTATCTTCAGTTGGGATGCATTGGGACTCCAACAGTTGTAAGTAAACCAACTCTGCATTATTGTGCTGGAACTTTTGGCCATAAGCATCGATGAGCAAGTTATAACAGATTACATCTGGACGGAAGGAACTCTTGTACAGTATCCATTCACAGACCTATGGAACACTTTTATTAAGTTAATAATCAAATTTACAAGAATCTACAACTGGAAACTCACAAATAGATCAGTGATGCAGAAGGATGATCAAAGTTTTGACCACTTTTTCACTATTGCCATGGGTAGTTTCCATCTATCCTGATCAATTAATAAGCATAATATTGCTTTAATGTAATAGAGATTGTTTAGCATGCAATAGAGATAATCACTTCATATATACACTTCCATAACCATTTGTCTAACAAAGTATGTAACATTCACAGAGAAATCAAGTAAGTCCTAGTTATATAATTATGTTCTTGATCATCCAGCAAATGAATCTTATACTTAAGGAAGTAGTATTGTACCATCTTTTTTGAGATTTTAGTAGTATTGTACTGTCAAGAAACAATTTTCAGGAATAATACTGGTCCCATCTCTTACAAAACTATAGCATGCCCATCATGAAGGTGGATATAAATTTTGGCTTTCATTAAACTGATACATTTGGAAGCTTAGAGCAAAGAGGTGTCCATTAAATGAATTTTGTTATATTTTCTTGATACACAATAAAGAAAGTGAATTAATACTTCAAGGAAATTTTTGTGGCTGAGCTAACAATCTGTCATTGCCTGCTGTAGATTCAAATTCTTATTTAAAACAAGGAACACCTCCCCCTTGCCACACCTCTCCGACTCCCACCTCAAACCACCTAACCCCTTCCACACACACACACACACACACACACGTGCTCTCACACACACACACATGCACGCACGCACACACAACAAAAAGCCCCACAGAAACAGAAAGAAGGGGAAAAACCAAAGGATTTGGAAATTGATGCTTTTGAAAGCATCAGGAGATAAAGAACCTTAGAAGCAATTCTCTAGTATAATATTTGATCCCAAAGACACAATAGAACTCCCCATTAGCATTTCAAAATGCATGACATAAATATAGAAAGAAAAATAAAGCCAAAGACCAACTGAGGTAAAGTTGGCCAAGACAAAATGCTTGACAACAGTAGATGATGCTTCACACACAGGGTGCCTGGAGCTCTATATGCAAGTTAGACAGAGAATTGCCCCCCTAGGTACAGAATATAAGATAGCACCATGTCCAATATAGGATTTTAGTTTCTAAATTGGGAAAAGAAAAGAAACTCAAATTGTTCAAGTCCTCAAATAAATACATTATTTCAGAAGAAAATTTGCCTGCGTTGACAAATCTTAAATTCTCCACAATGTCAACTGGCTATAGATGATTAAGTCATAAATCTGACAGTTTCTTCAAAACCAACTGGCCCATGTCACATATTTAAAGCAGTCTGTAAAATGATTGAATGCAAATTTCAAGACATTAAAACCCCAAAAGTTTATCAGCCAAGAATTTTCTAATAAGAAAGAGTAATAGTTGCAACATCTAGATAACTTAATGCAAAGTTGATCCAAAATTCCCAATTCTAGTTCAGAAAAGGATCTAAAAAATGCATATATTTAATATTGAGCTAAAAGCCCATTAAATACAGATTCATATAACATTAGGCTCAATTATAGTTAAGACAATTAATAGTACATGATATGTATTTAACATGCTTAAAGACTACCTAGAATTTGGATGAGTATTCAGATCCAGTCCACATATGCATTTGATTGGACACTGATTTGGTTTGGTTATGGATTGGGATCTGAATTTCGCAATATGAACTGGATTCAACTTTGAATCCAGATTTGACCCATCTAAGATGCATCCTGTATGTGACACACCATCTTTGACCAGCAATCAAGCAAACATTCCAAAAAAAAAAGACGAGGATGATAATTTCTAGACATTTACTGAAAGAAGAAAGTTCATGTGACAAACTCCCATACTTGAAAACAAAATAGAAAGATGAGTAATAATAAAAAAACATGAAGGCATAAGACAGTTCTTACTGATACAATTGAATCCCACATTTTGTTGAGACGAAGTTGAACAACTACATTGATTAGATCATCCCATACATTGTGAGTAGGAGGAAGAGCATCGAGGGAAGCCCAAATTTTGGCAACGTCCGCTTCCATTTGTACAAATTTTAGAATTTGCTGAGCCATGGGACTCAGAACAGGGAAGACTCCATCAACAAAACCAGATCCATACTTCCATCCCCGTGCCCTCAGCTTACCACCTACGCATGGGTTTTAAATAGACAAGACACTGCCTTCACTAGACAGTAAACGGAAAATTAAGAAGAAAGCATGATATAATTGGAAACTAGACAGGTAATATTGTTAAGATTTCAGAATCAAATTAAACATATTGATGCAACCATAGCTATACTTTGAGGACATGAATGATTTTAGTGAATGGTTTTGCAGGGGATGCTTTTTGTTTATTGTGAAGCTTTTTACAACCAAAAATTGACTTTGCTAACAATCTTTGGAGTAGCCTTTAGTCTTGCTTAATTGCAAGGCAAAACATTAACAACATTGATACATGAAAAAGAACATAAAGAGGATTCTTTGGTAAAAGTTTTGCTTTCACTAAATATACTGGTATACCAAGCATAGAGAAAACAAAGATAATCCATATTATTGGCATAGTAGGACATATCGAGTAAAAATTACCCTTTTTTCTTGATAATTTTTTGTCATCAAAGGTTCTCCTTCTCCCACGCTTGTCAAGAAACACACTTTCATGCTTTTCTTCATGAATAGTGCCATTGGAATTCTTGCTTCTCGCTCTTAAAATGTTTGCACAACCAATGCTTTCGGATCTTAAATTTTCAATGGATTGACGCGGTGCAGCCTTCGTCATCATCCTACAAATTTGATAACAAAAAAAAATGATAAAGATCATATACAAATTCCGTATGACCATGTTGGTCCATCAAAATATACATTTCCATTGAAAGATTATATTTTATAGCTGGGATAAATTAAGAAAAATTATTGATATAATATCAAGAATTATGTATGATCGAGATCGGATTCGAAGAAGAAATGCGAAGAGTAGTGGTGAGAAAGGGGGAGAACCAACCTCGAAGTTGAGGTACTGGGCGACGGCGGCGAGGTGGATTGGAGCGCCGAGGCCGACGCCGACGATATCCGCATGCTTGCCGGACTTGAGCTGAGAAAGCCGCAATCTTCGACCCTCACGAGAGCGGGAACGAGGAGGGAACGGCGGAGCCGTTGGTTGCCCCCGGTATATCCGCCGCCTTGGCCTATTCGTGACGTGGACCCGAGATATAATGAGTCAATATGATTTCTTATCTTTGTCGCAAAAATTTTATAAAAAATTAAAAAAATATTTAACTTATTTTCAGTCAAAATAATAAAAAAGAATAACTTATATTTTTAAATTATCATTTTGCCTGTAAAATTAAGGATAACACTTAACCATCTCAAAAATATCTAAAATAATTTTTTATAATTAAATAAAATATTATTTTTTTCCTTTTTCAAATATTCATGCATAATTATAGCTCTTCTTTCTGTTAATACTTTCTAATTACTTTTTTAATTTATCTTTTACTTTCGATGCATTTCAAAAAAAAAGTATAATGTTTATAAAAAATTATAATTAAATAAAAATACCTTTTTATGATATAGCATGTGTTTTATAAAGAGATATATAAAAATTATTTTTATGTTAAAAATAATATATATATATATTAATGTATACATCGAAAGTATAACTGAAAATATAATTAGGTAAGAAAAAATTGAGCTTCAATTATCGAGAGATAGTATATAATTATATAAAGTAGGTCTAGTAGTATAAAAAGTATTATGAAAAGATAAATAGATGTTAGCAACTTATTCAAAAAATTATAATATAAAAGAATATAGTAATTCAAAGATCTGAGTTGTATTCTGTTGATTTTTAGTATTCAACAATACGTTTGGTTGGTATTTCTGAAAACTATTTTTGAACTTAAAAATAGTAAAAACTAAAATATATGAGTTTTGAAGGTTTTGAAAAAATAAAAATAAAAATCTAGATAACATCTGAGATGAATTCGAAGAAAACATTACTTCAACGTTTTTTAGATTCATTCAGATTTTTAGGATGGTATTGAAAAAGTATTTTAAAAAAACGATCCGACCAAATGTGTTTTTCATGTTATAAATTAAATTTTTTATTTTTAAAAATAAAAAATCCAACCAAAATTAGCTACCAAATGGTCCTTAAATTTTTTAATAATTTTGATACCTTTTAAAGAACAAAGCTTTATAAACATATAAGTATATCAAAGTTACTATTCGCTACTTTGCCTTATATGGTTAAAGGTAGATGGGTACTGATGTGGCTGGTGATGCCACATAAGCGCTAACGACTAGAGCTAACTGATGGCAAAGACCAAAAGAAGCGACGGCCTCCACTTCTCCAAGGCGGCCCCAGTGGCCCCACCTCTCCAAGACAACCCCAACAGCCCGGCTTCTCCGAGGTGGCTCCCGCTTTGGAGTCGGCCTCGACGCTAGCTGTGACGCCAGTTCCTACATCAACTCCCGAGCGAGCCAAGGTGCATACATGGCCCTCCACATGAGTCAGGCCCACCAACCACCTGATCCATGCACCCGATGGGACCAGGCCCACCTATCGTCTGACCCATGCGCCCAATGGGATCAGGCCCATCAACCATCTGGCTGATAGGATCAGGACCACCAACCTCTGGCTGACAAGACCAGGCCTACCAACCATCTTCGAGCTCACATAATCATCATGAGTTTAGCAGACATTCTCTTCACGGAACCTCATGTGGCTGGCCCCCTGAATGGGATCCAGGGTTCATAAAAAGGGTAAGAGGAACCTTTGGCAAGGTATGTACACTTAACACTCAAAGAACATTCTCATCTCTAGGCCTTTTTCTCAGCTTCCTCAAGCTTACTGCTGTGACTCCGATCGCTAACTTATAGGGGTGCAACTCAGGCTCATGAAACTCGGGTTTCCCTCAACCCTAACCCTAACCCTATTTGTAAAATGTCAACCCTAACCCTATTTATAAAACCTCAACCTAACCCTATTTTTAAAAATCAGGTTCGGGTTGAGTTTCGGGTTGGAATTCGGGTTGATGAGAAAAAAAATAAAATGCTTTTTCCAAAGTAAATAAACACCAAATTATGGATCCCAAAGATGGAAAATAAAATCCCTTGCCGAACGCATAAGCTGGACTCAGGGCTTTAACATTGTATTAAAAAAAAGTCTTACCTAAAACAAAGATGAGGAGGAGGTGACGTAAACAAAGAAGAGGAGGCGGAAAGTAAAACGAAATGTGCGGGTGGTCTACCTTTATGTTTGTCCTTTCCTCGCCTTTGATCGACGGCCTTACCCTCCTCGCCTTCAAGTTGGCTATCTCGTTCGACCTGATTGGCGCCTTCAATGCCTCCAAAAATTTGATGCCGATAAGCTATCCCCATTCGGGTAACCCGGGTTCGGGTTATCTCGGGTTCGGGTTGTGTCAACCCTAACCCGGTCAATTACAAATCAGGACGGGTTAAACCCGGGTCTTTCGGGTTTGGGTTGAGCAAACATGAGTTTAAACACTGTTGTAAATCGGGTTTGGTGGGCCGGGTTCGGGTTGAACCCAGCCCAAGTTGCACCCCTACTAACTTACCCGTCAAAGGATCCCTGCCGAACTTCCAACCCTGGACTTCTTGCAGGTCCTCCACGACAGAGAGAATTTCATCCACAACCTCATGGAGCCCTCCGATGATCGCTATCAGTGATCGGACGTCAACAGATTGGTGCACCAGTAGGGGGCGGTAGAGAGCAGAGCTCTACGATACAAAGCTACAAGCCCTCACTCTCTCTCTATGACAACAATGGTGGTAACACGTACTCAGGAAGCTTCCATTAGTCATGTTGGGGTGCACCTCCAACCGGCGGAACGGCAAGAGGCCAACCCCCCCGCTGCTAACCCTTCAGCTACTCCTGCATTACCAGCTGCGGCCACTCAAGCTGAGCAACTAGCTGCACTCACTTGGCAAGTCCAGACCTTGACTGGATGGTCCACAGATTACAAGAGCAAGAGTCTGCAGCCACCCAACACCAACCCAGGTCTCCTACACCGCCTGCAGCAAATGCACCAACCAGCCAGCAATCCACTCAGGGAAGACCTCCTCAGCAAGGGACTCACCACCGTCGTACCTCACCCAGAGGATACTATCAAGAGACCCTCAAAAGGTCATGGTCCCCCGTTGTGGCTCGAATGACTCTTCTCTAGAATGACAACACGGGGAAGAGCCCAAGCGAAGGTACCATCACCCGCGCTCTTCCCCTTCTTCGTCTTCTGAGTCATCGAGGAGGGTGTCAGTCATCAACCACCAAGCAGAGAAGCGTTTGGACGAGTACTACCGGAGGTTAGAGGAGCTCAGCAGAAAGATCAATAACCAACCGAAGGTAGACTACAACACCCGTCCTCCCTAAACTCGCCGTATCCTGGAGGAGAACATTCTCTCCAGGTTTCGCCTCCCTCAGCTAGATCCATATGACGGCACAATGGATCCACTTGACCATCTTGAGAGATACAAGGATCTCATGCAAGTTTAAGGGGCAACTGATGCCCTCCTGTGCAAGGCTTTCCCAGCTACCCTATGGAAGGCTGAGCACGCTTGGCACTCCCGCCTGCCCCCACATAGTATAGATTTCTTCCAACAGTTGGAGATGAACTTTTTGGCATACTTCGATGCTTGTTGGAGGATCCCTCAGATGGCAGATAGCCTTTTCTCCATCTGATAGAAAGAAGGAGAATCTCTCAGACTTCGTGGCCCATTTCAAAATGGCTGCCCTCAGATCTACCACTTGGACGATGCGGTGGCAACTCTAGCGCTTAAGCGAGGACTCCATCCTTCTCGTTTTACTTTCTTCCTCAACAAGAAGCCCCCCAGCTCCTATGCCATGCTCTTGCTTTGCATGTAGAAGTACATAAGCACCGACAAAGCCAACTCTACATGTAGGGAGATCGAGGGAGGGTTCAGCAGGAGATCCACCCACATGAATCTAGTAGACCCTCTCACCCTAAGAAGCCCGAGCTGCCCCGCCATTGGACAACCGACGCTAGAGTCTCACCCTCAGGGAAGATAAACTCACCCCTCACCTTGCTCCCCGCTCTCATATTCTTATGGAGATCGAGGGTGAACCGTACTTCTAGTGCCCTCCCCTAATGAAGAAAAAAGCTCCCCGTGACAAGAGCCGTTATTGCTATTTCCATCAGGACTACGACCATGACATCAAAAATTGCTATAGTTTGAAGCATGCCATCGAGGAACTTATCCAGAGGGGTTACCTCGGAAAATTTATCCAGAAGGGACCTCCAGCTGTTCCGGCGTTGATGGGGCCTCCGCCTGCCCAGGCTAATGTCGATAACACCCCAACGGAGAAGACAGTGAGAATAGTTTCTTAAGGGGTAGGCTCCACGTCCAAAAGGCCAAGGGGAGACCGAGGGTTAGAAGATGTAATCCCCTTTCCTAAAGGGGAGTTAGCTGGGGTTGATAATGTAAACAATGATGGCATCATCGTTTCGATGATGATTGCCAAGCATCCTGTAAAATGAATCCTAGTTGACAGTGGAAGCTCGGCTGACATCAATACTTATGACGATTTTGTTCGGATGAACTTGTCTCTCAGCTCCCTCCAACCGGTGGCAGCACCTTTGGTCGGTTTCACAGGGGACTCGGTGAGGGTGGAAGGTGAGATTATCCTTCTAGTTATGGACGAAACACCAATATGTCAAAGCATGATCTTCATAAAATTCCTGATCATCCGAGTACCTTTAGCATACAATGCCATTTTTGGCCAACCCAACTTAAATCTCCTTGACGCTGTTATCTCCACCAAGCAGTTGCTCGTTAGGTTCCCAACCAGTAACGGGATCGGCGAGATACGGGGGGAGACAAACCCGGTCCTGCATGCCATCACATGACTTCAAGCCCTGAGGGGGTGGCGGTCACACCGGCCCCAGAAGCACCCATCCTAGAGACCCTGGCAAGGAGGGAGAGCCAGCTGAGCGGCTGCTGACTTTTTCACTGAGAGACGACCCGACGAAGATAGTGCGGGTCGCAAACTTCTTTCTATGGAGGATAGGGATTGTTTCCTGACCTTCTTACGGGCCAACTCAGATATCTTCGCCTGATCAGCATCAGATATACCAGGCATACCGTCGAAGGTGATTACCCATAGGTTGAACGTTGACCAAAGCATCGCCTGATTCACCAGAGAAAGAGGAGTTTTTCCCCTGAGAGACAGAGAGCCATTGATGAGAAAGTCAACAAGTTGCTCGCTGTCGGCCACATCCAGGAAGCATACCACCCGAATTGGTTGGCCAATGTAGTGATGGTCCACAAGGCAAATGGAGCTGGAGGATCTGCATCGACTTCACCAACCTCAATAAGGTATGCCCGAAGGATAGTTTCCCACAGCCACGATTGACTAGTTGGTGGATTCCACATCCGATCATGAACTCTTCAGCTTTATGAATGCATTCTCCGGATACAACCAAATAAAGATGGACCCGAATGATGAGGAACATACTTCTTTCGTGACTAAGAAAGGCATCTATTTATATAAGGTAATGCCCTTTGGCTTGAAAAATGCAGGAGCCACCTATCAGAGACTGATGAATAAGGTCTTCAAAGACCAAATCAGACAAAACATGGAAGTATACGTAGACGACATGCTGACAAAGAGCATCTGTGCCTTTGATCATGTTTTGGATCTTGAAGAGACCTTCAACAACCTTTGCCGCTACCAAGTGAAGCTGAACCCGCAAAAGTGCGCCTTTGGGGTCACGGTCGGGAAGTTCCTAGGCTTCATGGTGACACAACGAGGAATTGAGGCAAACCCAGAGAAGATCAATGCCATCCTTGACATGAGGCTACCAGCTAACAAGAAAGAAGTGCAGTGGCTCATCGAGAGGGTGATGGCCCTGAGCTGTTTCCTTTTCAAGTCGACCGAGAGATGTCTGTCCTTCTTCAGAGCCCTGTGCAAGGTGAACGGGTTCGAGTGGACGAAAAACTGCCAAAGAGCCTTCGAAGGACTGAAAGAGTTCCTGTCAACCTCGCCACTGCTGTCGAAGCCAAAAGATGGAGAAAGTCTTTTTCTTTATCTCATCACCTTTTCAGAGGCTGTCAGCTCTGTTCTCGTATGCCTCAATACCGACGGAACCTAGAAGCCCGTCTACTATGTGAGCAAAGTACTCCATAACGTCGAGGTCAAATACTCCAAAACAGAGAAAATCATTTTTGCTCTAATCATCTCTACTCAGCATCTTAGGCCATATTTCCAAGCCCATCCAATCGTGGTGCTCACGGACCAACCTCTTAAAGCTATCCTAGCTCGTCCTGATACCTCGGGGCCTATTGTATGGACATGGTATTTTGAATATTTATGAGCATTTACTATTATCATAATTTGCATATTTATTATATAATAATATCCTTGAATAATATTATTAATTATTCTAAATGTCCCTAATCGGTTATTGTTGTGGGAATAACAATAAATTAAGATTAGTATGAAATTTGATTGATATTCATGAGATGAATATGTGTATGAGATACAAATCAAATTTATATGTATTTGTTGAGAACAAATATTGGACAAGACCCACCTTGAGATTAATACATGGATCAAAGTCATAAGTTAATCTTTAGTAGTTGTGTCATTAAATCCTTAGACCTGAGATTGCTATAGTTCTCAACATGAGGAATATTATGTTTTGACATAATCAAACGTTGTCTTTAACCGGATGATTATAAAGATTATGATTGAACATAATACGAATCATGTAGTGAGATATGAGTAATTAAGATGAATTTGTCCTCTTATTATAAGAGAGATATCTCTGGGCCCCTCGATGATTAAGACTGAGAAATGCATGGCGTGCTCAAATGAATTGATGAAGATCAATATCATTTGTTTAGTCAGTCTAATTAGGTTTCGAGAAATTAAAGATAGAGCGATATAAGGTTGACTTTTTCCATGCCTTATATTCTATCAAGATATCATGTGGCAAAAGGATTATGTCATTAGCTACTTTAAGGTTGAGCTTTTCATTTAACTTGGGTAGTCATAATGTCTTGCTAGAGACTACTTATGACTTGTAGGATCAAAATATGATTTAGGCCTACTGCCAACGTTAATTGAACCTATAGGGTCGCACACTAAGAATGGACAATAATGGTTACGGTTTGTTACTCTCTATAGTAATTTAAAATGATGAGATTATTTAAATTACAAATAATAATTAGTTGTTATTTAGATTCGAGTTTAATTTTGAAAAAATTTAAATTCGTAATTTAAATTATGACAAGTAATTAATTTGTTATATTTTCTTATTGGATAAGAAATAATCCATAAAGGTTTTTAGTTAAAAATATAAATTTCTTATTTGGTAAGGACAAGGATTTAAATTATCATTATTTAAAAGGAATTTTAAATAAATATTAATTAAAATCCTAGTTAACCAAAAACCCCTAGCAAACTTGTATATATATATATATATATATATACATTTTTAATGTCTATTGGGGCATTTGAAGGGCCATGTCTTTTGCCTTAAAAATAGATAAACATAGAGTTGGAAACAATGGTTCGTTTTTGTGAAAAATGGACTTGTTGAACTAGTATTCAAAAACTATTTTGGTGTCCGTTCGTGTGTGGATACTTGTAGAGGGTGGTCGTCTTTCTGAAGGCAGCACCTTTGAAGATCCGAGCAAATCTAACACAAGAACAGATGAATTATATACTGATCAACAAAAGATGATGTTTTTGTTTATCCTTCTTTCATTTTTATAAAACGCATGTAATTCTTGGTGGGTTATGGAATAGATTTATTTTGTTTCCGTTGCCATTTTATTCCAATTAGATTGGGATTTTCCATTCCGTAACCCAACACGGGCCAGTTGGCCAAATGGGCTATCAAGTTGGGAGAATTCAACCTCTCATTCCAATCAAGGCTAGCTCTAAAGTCCCAAGTCTTGGCTGATTTCTTAGTCGAGTGTACTTGGACCAAGGAGCAAGCAAAAGAACCCCTAATAATGCAACCAGATGCTGAGCTCGAGGAGGTGGAGGAAACCTGGATCCTCCATGTGGATGGCGCCTCAAACTCTCAAGGAAGTAGAGTCGGTCTCATCTTGATGAGCCCAGAGGGAGAGAGGGTGGAATACGCCCTCCGGCTCCTCTTCAAAGCTACAAACAATTAGACTAAGTACAAAGCCATACTGGCGAGGATAAGACTCGCCCAGGATCTTGGGGTGAAGCATCTCAGAGCCTTCACCGACTTCCAACTCATCTCCAGACAAATCAATGGGGAGTACGAGGCATGAGATCCCGTCATGTCTCGATACTTGGAGAAGGTTCGACTCTTGATCTTCTTGCTGACGTATTTTAGCATTAACTACATTCTCCGGAGTGAGAACGCTAAGGCTGACACCCTTTTCCGCCTGGCCACCTAGGCAAAAATATTCTGGGGAGCACCTACATCGAACATTTGGAGAGACCTAGCATCGAAGACAAGGAAAAAGTCCTTCCGGTCACACAGGAGCCGACGTGGATGGATACCTACATCCGCTACCTCATTGACAGTACTCTCTCCACCAATCGCGAAGAAGCTAGACTGCTTAAGTGGAGAGCTTCCAAGTTCATGTTGCTCGATGAACGACTATATAAAAGGTCTTTCTCCTACCCTCTCCTTAAGTGTGTCGGTCCTGCAGATGCCGATTACATTCTTAAAGAGATACATGGAGGCATATACAGAGACTACCTGGGGGGTAGATCGCTAGCACAGAAAGCTCTCCGCCAAGGATATTACTGGCTTACCATGAGGGAGGACGCCGCCGAGCTAGTCTGAAAGTGCGACGGCTGCCAACGACACTCACACATCCAACGATAGCTGACTTCTTCACTGAGTTCGCTCTAAGCCCCATGGCCCTTCGCCCAGTGGGGAATGGACATCCTTGGACCATTTTTCTCGGCTTTGGGTTAGCAGAAGTTTCTACTTATCGTCATCGACTACTTCACCAAATGGGTTGAAGTTGAGGCGCTGGCCAAGATTACTGAGAGCAAGGTCAAATCTTTCCTCTGGAAGTCCATTATATGCCGATTCGGGCTGCCCCACACCATTATCACCGATAATGGCCGACAGTTCGACAATGCTACATTCAAGATGTTCTATGCCGAGCTAAACATCTGCCACCGATTCCCCTCTATGGCCATCCATAGACCAACGAAGAAGCCGAGGTCCAAATCAAACCATCCTTCGAGGGATGAGAACCCGGCTGGATGGGTCTAAAGCCAGATGGGTGGAGAAACTCCCAAGCATATTGTGGGCATATCACACAACCCCAAGAGCCCCGACGGGAGAGATCCCCTTCAGTCTTGTCTTCGGATACGAGCGGTTATTCCCGTCGAGATCAACTCCCAAGCCTCCGAGTAGAGTCGTACAATGAAAAGGACAACCCCGCTCAACTGATAGTTAACCTTGACCTTATTGATGAGGCGCACAACCGGCACGACTCAGAATGGCCATATTCCGCCAACGAGCATCCAAGTATTACAATGCTCAGGTCCGTTCTAAGACATTTCATCCTAGAGATCTAGTCCTCAAAAAGTCCGAGATATCCAAACCAATGGAGGAGGGCAAATTATCTCCAAATTGGGAGGGGCCTTACCGTGTCATCGAAGTACTTCATAGAGTAGCATACCGGGTCGAAAGACTTGATGGATGGCCCATCCCCATACCTAGAATGCGGACAACCTTCGCTGATATTATCAATGATATACTCCCTCACCTGATGATAATAAAAGGAATTCCAAATGTCATATCTAACTTGTCTCCGAAGCTAAAGACTTACCGGTTCTAAAGGAGCTCGACGGCCTCATGACTAGCGGGTCACCACTCGATCCGACGTGGAGATGCCCCCGAGGTGGTTCAAGACCCCGACAGTTTTGATCCCATTCGAATCACCCCTTAGGCTGGTGCACGAAACCTCCGAGATAGTTCTAAAGGAGCTCTGCGGCCTCGCAACTAATGGATCACCACTCGGTTTAGCATGGAGATGCCCCTGAGGTGGTTCAAGACCCCGATAGTTTCGATCCTATTCGAGTTGCCCCTCGGGCTGGCACACAAAACCCCTGAGGCGATTCTAAAGGAGTTTAGCGGCCTCGCGACTAGGGGGTCACCACTCAGTCCGGTGTGTAGATGACCCCAAGGCGGTTCAAGACCCCGACAGTTCCAATCCCGTTCGAGTTGCCTCTCGGGCCGGCACACGAAACCCCGAGGCGGTTCTAAAGGAACTCGGTGGCCTCACGACTAACGGGTCACCACTCGGTCCGGCATGAAGATGCCCCCAAGGCGGTTTAAGACCTCGACAGTTTCGATCTCATTCGAGTCGCCCCTCGGGTCGGCACACGAAGCCCCCAAGGCGGTTCTAAAGGAGCTCGGCGGCCTCATGACTAATGGGTCACCCCTCAATCCGGCATGAAGATGCTCCCGAGGCGGTTCAAGACCCTGACAGTTCCGATCCCATTTGAGTTGCCCTTTGGGTCAGCACACAAAACCCCCGAGACGGTTCTAAAAGAGCTTGACGGCCTCACAAGTAATGGGTCACCAATTGGTCTGGCATGGAGACGCCCCTGAGGCGATGTTGAAAAACTTCCAAGCCTGCCTAAGCGCTCCTTAGCCAATGCTGGCATCTTGCAGTCATTTCGATAAATGCCTGAGGGACTAAAGACTTGGCCAATGCCATGAATCTGTACAAATCCTATCAGACCGCCAGGAGAATTGCTGACACTTGCTGTCGAACCCAAAGATCAGGATCAGCACACCATTACAGAGAAATTAAGCCATTACAAGAGCCAAGTACAACGACACACTTAGGCAAAAAATTTCTCTTTTTCATTAATGATTCAGATGGAATACAAAAGGCTGATTCAAGTTCAGTTACAATCAAAAAGAAAAAGAAAAGCAAAAAAGGCCTAAGGATCTATGGCTCGGTGGGCCCTAGTTCACTGCTGGCGTTGTTCTCGTCCGACACCTCCTCATTCGGGTCACCGGGTCTGATGCCATCGAGGTCATCAAGCCCAAAGATTGGGTGATCTTCTCCTTGCAATGCTCGAAGCCCCGAAGTAGGCGTCGAGCATTCTAAGCCAGCTCCTCTATCTCCTGGTTGAATGCCGAGGAACTTTTGTATAGTTCGACGACATTCTAAGCCTGGGTCTTGGCCTCCTGAGCCCAGGCCTCAGCATCGGCCCTTTTCTCTTCGGCCTCTCGAGCATCTAATTTCGCCAGGACGACCCTCTCCTCGGTGGCATAAGCATTGGCTTTCGTTGTCTCGGCCCGATCCTCAGCATTCCCCAACCTCTGGGGTCAGCTCTTCGACCTTCCCTTCGGTCAGCCCAAGCCTCGCCAAGGCCTTCGCCAACTTGGCCCCAGTCGCCAAGGTTCAGTTGAACTCAGCCACTACTCTCCCTTCGGCCTCCCTGAACGGGCCTTCCATCTATCACGAGAAACTTTTTGGTCATTTCCGTCTCCCGGGCCTTTGCCTTGGCCAAATCCTTGGCCATCTCATCATATCGGGCTCAATAGGCGACCAACCGCTCCCGAGTGTGCGCGACCGCGCCAGCGGTCCGGATCATGGCATCCCGAAGGGTGAGGACTTCGTTGGCTATCTTTAAAGTTAAGAAGTTAATCAAAACTCAATTCAGATTAACATGAAAAGGAGCGGCTTGAAGGAAAATTACCTAGAGTACCAACACATATGTCGCATCGAGGATGCCGTGATGGGTATGATGCGGAGCTATTCCCGGAACCTCGGCAGGTGAACCCTCTCCAACAAGCGCTCCGCCAATCGCCCGCTATCCATAGCCAAGAATTTCGGCGGCCGTCGTGGCTCCTCGGCACTAGACCCTTGATTGGGCAATGACTGGGGTTGTCGGCTCTACCCCACTTTCGCTCGCCGGCGCCTCTTCATCTCTGGCCCCTGGAGCGATCCCTCCTGCCTATGGCTCGGGGGGGACCGGGTGTCCACCCTTGGCCCCCAAGTTGGCTGCCTTCATTGGTTCAGTGGGGACCGAAGGTTCACCCTCGACCTTCAGGTCAACCACCTCCATCGGCTCGATGGGAGCCGAAGGTCCGTCCTCGACCTATCCCGCCTGGGCCGGCTGGCCCCTTCTCTCCGGTCCTGCCTCGGTTGTGGCGAGGGCATCTTCTCTCGCTGGCACCACAACCGGGATGCTCTCCCTTGGCTCCTCCACGGGAGTGGTCTCCACAGAAGTTGCATAAGCCTAGGCTAGCTCACCATGGGCCTTCCACCGAGGCTTCTTGGCCGGCCTCACCACCTCGTCGGCCTTCTCCCTCCTCCTCCGAACTCCTGCCTTTAGTCGTTCAGTTGGCAACTTCATCGCTGCGCAAGGAACTAGAGGTTAAAAGAAAGAAAACTGACACTAAGAGGATGAGGAGTGTGAGATCTCATGCTCACCGACCGCCGGTGCTAGACCGGCCTCATAGAGGTTGGCCTCTGCCAACAATTCCTTGCAGAGGGGATTTCGAAGGACGTCAAGCGGTCAAAGAGCTCTAAGTCCCTCTCGTCCATGATGGAGTTTTTGTTGGGGCCGACATCGGGATCCCTCCAACTCATCCTCACTCCATTCATATGGGCGAAAAGGAAACAAGATTTTCATCCCTTGACTTTGGAGGGGAGGCTAAGTGGCAGAGTCCTTTGGGCCTAAAGGTAAAAACTCACCAACCGTCTTCACTATGGTGGCATAGTTTATAGAAGGCTCGGAATAGGAAAATCCTGGCGTTCGAGCCATGTAAGTAAAAGAAGACTACAAAGGCGCAGATGATCCGAACTGAGTTCGAAGTCAACTGCGCCATAATGAGTTTGTACATATCTAACAGGTTGAGGATAAACGGGTGAAGAGAAAGGCGGAGCCCACACTTGAAGAACTCCTCGTACAGGGCTACCCGTCCGGACTGGTCAGAGTTCACCCTGTCCTTGTGTCCAGGGACAGACATGCTAATGGTGCTGGGAATTCGATACCTAACCCTAAGGTCCTCTACCTCCTCAGGGGTCATGGTGAAGGCCATCCCCTCCGGCCCTGTCAAATCAGAGGTGGCAACCGGAGGGGGGATCGGACGGACTGGGAGCACCGATGGTACCTAGGTGGAGCTACCCTAGCCGGTGGCACCCTAGTGGAGACACTCTGGGTGGGGGTTGGACAGCCACCGTCGGACGATCATGGATGGTGACACCACCGGTCAGCCGACATTGATGTCGTATCAGAGGGACCTCCTCCTTCTCCTCTTCTAAGGATGGGGGTACTCACTATGGGCCTCTTGCCCTCCCTAATGGCATGGTGATCCATGGACGAAAAAGGCAAAGGAAGGAGAAGACAAGAAGAGACTAACCTGGTGTCAAGAAGGGAGAACGGAAGGTTTGGGACTCTGTAGGTTCAGACTCTGAGTATAAAAATGACAAGAAGGATGATGAAGGCGTAAGAAGCACAAAAGGGCGTACGAGGCGATTTTATACAAAATTTTGAATCGTTCTGTCGATGCGGTGCCACGCGGCCATCCGCGATTGAAGACAACCTCCAAATGTCAATAATTCCTCCTTTACCCGAGATATGAAGCCTCGGTTCTACACAGGAAGCAGATCTACGGCCAATGATAAGACATCAAGAGTAGTGGCTTAATGATGGCGCCTAACTTTTCCGTCCCTCGAGAGATATTTCCTCGATGCGCCCAAAATCGGTTGCTTTTTGTTCTTCTCTTTAAATACGGATGAACTTTGAAGAGACCTCGCCTCAGAGAAGCACACCCCTGCGTCCGATGATCAATGGCGCGTGAAATCAATAATGATAATGAGTTTGCACTCCTTTCGCTCAAGGGCTAATGAATGCATGGCCACTTAAGCTCAGGAGCGGAGGGGCATCTAATGTGGCTGGTGACGCCACATAAGCACTAATGGCCAGAGCTAACTGACGACAAAGACCAAAAGAAGTGGTGGCCCCCACTTCTCCAAGGCGGCCCTTGTGGCAATGCTTCTCCAAGGTGGCCCCAGCGCCCCACCTCCCCAAGGTGGCCCTTGCGGCCCTGCTTCTCTAAGGCGGCCCCAGCAGCTCCGCCTCCCCAAGCGGCCCTTGCGGCCCCGCTTCTCAAGGAGGCCCTTATCCAAGGCAGCCCCAGTGGCCCCGCCTCTCCAAGGCAGCCCTAGTGGCTCCGCTTCTTCGAGGTGGCTCCGTTCTGGAGTTGGCCTCGACGCTAGCTGCGACGCTAGTTCCTACATCAACTCCCGAGCAAGCCAAGGTGCATACGTGGCCCTCCACGTGAGCCAGGTCCACCAACCACCTAACCCACACACCCGATGGGACCATACCCACCTATCGTATGACCCACGCGCCCGATGGGACCAGGCCCATCAACCACTTGGCTGATAGGACCAGGCCCACCAATCATCTCCGAGCTCACATAATCACCATGAGTTTAGCAGACATTCTTTCACAGAACCTCACGTGGCTGGCCCCCTGAATGGGATCCGATGTCCAAAAAAAGGGTAAGAGGAACCCTTGGCAATGTATGCACACTTAACACTTAGAGAACATTCTCATCTATAGGCCTTTTTCAAGCTTTCTCAAGCTTACTGTTGTGACTCTGATCGCTAACTTGCCTGTTGGAGTGTCATCGCCAAAACTTCCGACCCGGAACTTCTTGCAGGTCCTCCACGATGAAGAGAATTTCATCCACAACCTCACGAGACCTCCGACGATCGCTATCGGTGATCGAACATCAACAGGTACAAATAGCACGATAGGTGTCATTTCTTTCTCATTTAACTAGCTAAAAAGGCTATATAAATCCTTTTCTTCTAATTTCAACCAAAAGCAAAAAATTAAAGATATTTAAATTATATTATGTTTAATTTATAAGTAGTTTAAAGGTAGATGATATCTCAAAAGTTAAATATCTATATATTTTTTTTTGTTTTTTAATTTTTGAATTAAATAATAGAGCTGCATATTAATGCTTATCATGCACCCTTTATATATATATATATATATATATATATATAGTTGGAAAAGGCTTAATGAGTTGTGATGTGGCTGATAAGAGCCATGTGTAAATTAATGATCAAAATTACCTAACGGTGAAAATTGTTTGAACACAAGACGGCTCAGAGACGGCCCCAGCTCACAGGTAGCTCATAGGCGGCCCCAGATCCTAAGCGGCCCCAGTTCACAAGGCGACCCAGAGGTGGCTCCTAGATAGCCCCAGCTCATAAGACTACCCAGAGGCGGCTCCTAGGCGGCTCTGACTCCTAAGCGGTCCCAATTCACAAGGCAGCCCAGAGGCAGCCCCAAAACACGGGCGGCTCCTAGGCGGCCTCGACTCCTAAGCGGCTCCAGTTCATAAGGCGGCACAGAGGCGGCCCTAGAACACAGGCGGCTCCAGCTCCTAGGCAGTCCCAGTTCATATATGTTTAATAAGACAAACTCTGCTGATTGTGGCATAAACCCAAGAAGTCATAATCCATCATGAAGCTTTAATTGCTTGAATCAGACAAACTCAAAAAGTCATCATTCATTATGAAGTTTTAATGACTCTGGCAGATAAGCTCAAAGGTGATCATCTACCATGAAGTACCACTCACCACCAGTTCAGATGGGATGAATCCAACCCCTGTAGTTCAATATTCTATTGGCAAAAATTATGGCTTATCATGAGATTTAAATCTTATCCAGCAAGCCACGCAACCCAAAGCAACAACAAAACGGATAAGAGGGACCCCTGATCAAGATATGAACACTCAAGCAAAGCACTTAGAAATTTTTTCTCATTTCTTTCTAGTTCTTTAACGTCGAGCTTTCTCAAGCTCACGGTATGATTTCGATCACTAATTTGAGCGTCAAAGGTCTTCGAAATATTCGGCGTCCGAAACATTTTACAAATCTCGAAGTTGAAGCGAAACTTCTTTGTCAAGGTCATGGTTCGTTCAGTGAGGATATCAGCTCAAAGTGATGAGATTCATGAAGTTAAATTAGTATATATATATATTTGATTATACGCTATACTATGTCCGTTTCAGATGAAAAGGCATAGAAATAAAATATTTAGTTAACAAGTTATAAAATACAATAGCAGTCCACCAAGGCAATCTAAAAATCCCCTATAGTTAAATGGTCAACATCCAGCACCCAAACTCCTACAAAGCTTGCGGAACCGAAGACCTCAGAGTGGAGAAACTGTCTCCAACATAGTCCTGATGACATCGTGTGACGTCTGCTTCGTCCGATAACCCCTAGCAGCCGCTTGATCTCAGATACCAGAATCCAGAATAAATCTTCGGCAATTTTTATTGTGGCCAGCCGAAAAACAGGCTCTCCACCAACCAGTCAAAAGGTCAGGCCGGCAGGGATTTAGACCAGAGATTTAAGAAGAAAATCAATTGGCGATCTTTTCCATCTCGGATTATGCGGTAAAAAAAATCGGAAACAAAACGAGAGAAACGGCGAAGGGAAGAGGCTTTTCGTTGGATTCCGTCAACTATTGCTTTCCCAAATCGGAGACGGTCGGTGTAGTCGGTCGGCTTTGGCTGCCACCCCATAGACCAAGAAGGCACCGCCCTTTTAGGTCCAGTGACTAAACTGCCCATCTTTCAACTTCCCAATAAGCACTCGAAAGAAGGCTCTCGGTAACTCTAAGCTGAGGGAAAAGAACCTAGTGAGGTGACATTTGTAGCCTTTTGTAATGCAAACACGTTGCCAAGTGGTAGTCCACTTAGTGCAGTGCAGGTTGATAGAAAAAATATTATTCATGAATAAATGTACGGAATAGAATTTATCCCCTAGTTATTTCTAGGGATATCTTTTGACTATCCCATTGATCATATCAAATACAAAAAGATAAATCCATGGGATAACTTTTTTTTACTTTTATTTGAAGGGATAACCAGTTATTCCTGCATTTTCTAGGAAATAAATTGAGGGGATATCCAGGATTAACCATGGTTAACCATTGATTATCCCTTTGATTAACTTTATTCCCAGCTATCCTTATAGTTATGGCTTTTGAGAATAAGAGGGGATATCCCCTCTTATACCCTATTTCAAACACTACCTAAGGCTACAAATGGATTTAGTTTGGACTGAATCATGCATGGCAACCCCATCCTAATTTTATATTCGAATTATGATTTTAAACTCAAATCGAATCTAAAGTTAAGTTCATAAAAGAATTTTAGGTTAAGACCAAGTTAGATTGAATCTATATTTAAGTCAAGACTCTAATTAATCTTTTATAATGATAATTTAACAATTAATAATGAATATAGAATCACTAATGATTTTAAAAAAATAAAAAATACTTAAATTTAAATTTTCATTTAAAATTTTAATTTGATCTGAGTAATTGTTCATTCTTAAATTTAAAGAATATGTTTTTTAAATATTTGTTGCTATACTGAAGGGCATTATAAATAATAAAATATGAATGTTTTAATATAACTAGATGAAAATTAAATGAAAGGACATGCAATTATTAAGATGAAAAAAAGGAGTGAGTATAAGAATATATTTACTAGATTAATAAACATAATTGGACTCAAGGAAAAAAAAGAGATTTATATGATTCAGATTTTTTAGACCAGATTGGATTAGGTTTATATCATATCGAGTTTATTTTTTATTGACTCAATTACATATGGATGATATATGGATTAAATTAGATAGGATTCAAAATATACCATCTAAACCTAATTCAAAATTTAGATTGGATCTAACTTTTGAAATCCTTTTCTAATCTATGGGTCATCATTTATGGGTTCTGATCTAGTTAGATTATTGGTCTGTCTAACTTATTAGAGGCCTTAGTATTGATCATGTTGAGGCAATTTTAACTTTAGATTGGATATAACTTTTGGGTTAGTCTATGAGAGCTTTTATTGAGTCTGTGTTAAGCCCATTTGGCCAGCTATTTAAACTCTAGTTTCTAAGATTTGTGGAATAAGAGAAACATATTCCTTGTGCCATCTTCGTGAGAAACCGTCCCAGAAAGGAATGGTTGAACCCATGATCAAGAGGTAAGGAATCCAACATCTTACCACTACGCTACTCTAATCATCAGCCAGGAAAGGTGAAAGCCTAAGATATTTCTTCAGCGACGAGATTCTACTGTTCAACTTCAACATATATGGTTTAAAATAAGTTAGTGCAATGATTTTAAAGAGCCCTCGTTATATTGTGTACAAAAGTGATTCAATTAATGATTAATATATTATGTAAATTAAAAGGTGTCAACTGGTTAAATCAGTCGATATTAGAATCGTAACACCTCGAGCTCATATTAACATGCTAAAATCATATGATATTTAAAACTCGAGTAAAAGTTAATTAGTAGTAAGTGGGCTTGAGTTATAAATACTTAAAACTTTTCTTTCTCATTCAATGTGGGAATATTTGTAAGATATTACAATCTATTTTCCTTATAATGGAGCATCTTGCTCACATACAACAAAATAGTCAGAATCTATTACTAGCCAGATCATTGATGCTATAAGAATAACTCTATACTATAGCAGGACTCTACCCCCATTTTATGGTAGCCCTTTCCTTCTATCCACCAAATTTTGTACACTTTAGAATCTGCTCTGATACCATTTATAATGCTTTAAGCCTACTTGCTAGTCCAATTAACCTATTAGCAGACCAAAATTATATGGTCCTAACAACTCAAGGATAAGTTAATTAATAATAAGTGAACTTGAGTTATAAGTACTTAAATCTTTTCTTTTTTATCTAATATAAAACTATTTTTGGGGTATTACAATAATAGTAGTGATCAGTATTGGATCCAATTCTCATCGAGTATTGTTACCTCCTAATTTCTCCCTAAAAAGAGTCTTAGTACAAAGAACTACCATGTTGGTGAAAAATAATGTTACTATGTGAATATGGATATTATCATTTTCTATTATTTCTTATTATAATTAATGGCCAATAAGGGATATTTTAAAAAATCTAGTTATGTTTGATTAGATAAATCATGGTCTTTTTTTTTGTTATGATGATAATGATTATTTGGAAGTAACTATAGTTTGAGGATGCAATGTTTGAATTTTGATGGCAAAGCCAAGGCTTAGGAGTAAGCCACATATGCTTAATACTTCATTTGCCAAGCTGATTACTGGAAAAGAAAATAGAAATATACAAGGCTAACCAGGCTATTTGAGAGATCTTGAATATATAAAATGGGCTAAATTTATTGTATATAATACAATTACATTAAATAATTTATCATCTTTGTTAAAACTTATAGCTAAGCTTGATATGCTACAAAGCTACCTCTCGCATGGTTTGTCCAAAAGTCATTTGAACTCTAATATTAGTTATTCAATTTGCATATAACCCATGCAATTTGCATGTATGGCATTTTTCTACGTCTTCATTTGTTCTTCAAATAGTACTATCACAATTATAAGAATTTGGAGGCTTACAATAGTTAATTTATAATTACATATTTAGTAATAAATATGGTTAAACAGAAACCTTCATTATTAATATTGATGTCATTAATATTGGTAGTCATGAATGAAGAATTTTGGTATAAATCGAGTGTAGGCTTCTATCATTAATACTAATAACTATAACACATGGAGAACTTTATTTTTTTAACTATTTTTTAAATATAATATAGTAATATAGTAAATGATAATGAATAAAAGGCTTTAATAGCTAAATTTTTATCATATATAAAGAAATAAACTTTAGTATTGGGCGTGCAAAAATTTAACTATTTTTAAAATGTAATGTAGTAACATAATAAATGATAATAAATAGAAGGCTTTAATACCTATTTTTTTCATATATAAAAAATAAACTTTAGCAACAACTATATAAAACTTTCCATCATTTATGCCAATGGAGATTTTTCATAGGTTAAGACTCTATTGTAGAAACTTTCCTTATTAATGATATTATTGTTATTGATTCTGTACAATGCAGGAAGTACTATTTTACTTCTTTTGCTAAGTGCTATTGAAATGTAATATAGCTATATAATAAATTATGAGGGTGTACATTCAAGACAAATAATTTATAAATTATATGTAAATAATAAATTTATGAGGGTAAAGACAATTTTGAATATTTTTAAGGAGGCATGTATTAAAAAAAGTTATAAGGATATACATAGGAATAGTAAATTTTTGAGGATATATATAGAGATAGATTTGACTATGTTCAAATGTAGCCAAGTTTAAAATTCGGTTACCTTGCTCTTAATCCACATAGATTTCAAAGCCAATTCTATCTTGTTTTTTCATCTTTGAAATTTATGAAATATATAGATCAAAGGGTCAAAAAGATGACTAAATCCAAACTTATTTACATTCGAATATAATAAAGTTATCCTCCTCTCTATATATTATAGATATTTATAATGATATATACAAACAAATCTTTATATAATCATCTATATAATATAAATATAATACCAATATTTAATTATAATAAAAAAATTTATAAGCCAAAATTAAAGTTATCACCATTTCTTATGGCTACAATTCCACAATGAGCCCATAAATGAATGTGCAAATAAACAAGATACTCAAAGACGTATGTGGTTTATTAAAGACTGATTTTCAGTAGAGTAGAAAGATCAAAATGTTTAACCATCCTAAGTGACTACTAAAATATAATCCAATCATAAATGAAACTTCTTGTTGGTTTAGTGGATCATGACTATAAACCCAATTATCAATATGAGAAGAGAGTCCAAGGTTGCTTAAAGTAAACCCTTTCAACTTCAATCATTTTAGCACAAGAGGCTTTTCAATGCATCATAGGGTCCTACTTGAATAAACGATGCCATTGAGGCCTCTAAATTTCATATTTTTGACTAAATCTATTCAAAGTCTAATCTTATTAAAATATTACATGAAGAATTTTTTTTAAAAAAAAATTATTTGAACAAAAGTTGACATATAATTTGTTCATATAATTTTTTGTCAAGCTTTCAGAGGGAGTTTCTATTTACACCGCCAAGAGAAGGGGAGGGTAGGGGCAGTGCCAAAAAGGAGCAGGAGAGGAGGGGCACCAGTGCTGGAGAAGAGGGAGAGGAAGAAGATGGGGCCGGAGTCAGGGCGTGCAGAGAGAAAAGGATAAGTATAGTTTAAAAAAAAAAAAAAAAAATAGTGAGATGTATTGAGTAATTTTTGTGGTGTAAATAGACGCTCTTGCTTTCAGAGAATCCGAGGTACAAAATTCCAATGAAACGTTCTCTTCCAAGCAACTTTATTCAAATACCTATGTGGCCATGGGTGTGGCAAATCATATCAAGAAACCCTAAATGTAGTGCATCAATTTAAAAATATGTTTGATTAAAATTCGATCAGCTGATTAAACGTATTAGAAATCTAATTCCAAACCTAACTTATATATTATATGAATTATATGATATTATCTATATAAATTAACAATTAAGTTGTTTTAATTTGGTATGAATGCATGATTCATTTCTAACTTATGTAATTTAAAATTAAATTTTACTTCATCTAATCCGTATAATTTTTATAATATATCTGATACTAATATAATTAGATAATAATTGTATATCAATAATCATAGCTAAAGTATAAAATTTTACATAAATTCTTTCTCATTTGTTAATTAAAAAACTAAAAAAATAAAATTAATTTAAATAAATTAAATAAGTCTCACAAAGAGCATTCCATTTCTAAATGATATTACACGAATTAATTTATTTAATAATTATTTTAATTGCAAAATAAGTTTAAATAATTAATGATTCGAAGAGGTAATTTTTTATTAATTATATTAAATAATTAATGATTCGAAGAGGTAATTTTTCATTAATTATTTAAATTAATTATATTAAATAATTAATGATTTGACCCATGCCGGCGGGGTCGCACGCCGCCTAACCACTCACGTGCGATCCAGATCACAGCAACCCCGTACGCAAATATCCCACAATGCCCCCCGATTCGCCGATTGCGTCCATTCTCGGATTACCCAAATAGAAACCAACCGAGGGCATTTCCGTCCGAAAATTCACCAGGGATTAAATGGGGAGGCCAAGCTCCGTGCTAATCTCGCCCGCATCGCGCAAGCTGTCACGGGGGCATTTCTGGCAATTAAGGCCAAATCAGTGGTCCCGGTGCGCACGCCGTCTCCCACGGGGATCCCAGCTAAGCTTGCCGCAGGCCAAATAAGACACCATAGGTAACCCCACCAAGTGGTGATCGTACCCTAACTCCTCTCCGTCACCTAGCCCTCCACTGCCACCCTCTCGTATAAAAGGTCCCCCTCTCTGTTGGCCGTCCCTCTCCGTCTCGATTTCTTTCAACAAACGCGATAAAAAGACGAAGAAAAGGAGAGAGAGGGAGAGAGAAAGAGAGAAGAAAGAAGAAACCCTCTCGAAAGGCGATCGTCTTTGGATCTCTTAGGTGAGCAGGAGATTTATTAAATTTTATTTTTTTCTGGATTCTTCTCGATTCATTGGAGCACGTTCTGATCTTTTGCCGTTTTTTCTATCATATTTGATTTTTTTTTAAATTTTTCATTGATGGTTTTGGAAACTTCTACTGTTTGAGTTACGCTAGTGCTTTGCTTTGGTTTCTTGCTGATGATCTCTTCGTTATTTATCTCAATTTTCGATCTAGACAGCAAGATATCAGGTTTTTTTGGTCTTGAAATTATGATCCGGTCGATCGTTATGTCGATCGTCATGACTTTACCGATTCAGCGTGTTTTTTTTTTTTTTTTACTTACTTCATTTTTCAACGTCTTTTACTGCGTTTTTTGTATATTTGGATCGATGAGTTTTGACGATGGCTGGATGAATTGGATTTCGTCGATGGATCTCGGAAGAGAGGAAAGAGGGAAAAAATCGATTGAATTCGAATTTTTCTCTATTTTTTCCCGTGCAAATTATTATCCCTGGAATATGCTTGCTTTTTTCACAAAGACAAGTGGATGTGTCGATCATCCCAAAAAGTCGCGATGTTTATTCTCCCGATGCTAAATTCTAGCTGGGACTGGCTCAGCTTTTCCAGGGCCTTCAGGCCTTTTCGTTCCCAAAATGCTCCCATGGTGGTATTTTCCTCCAGTGATTCGAAGCCCAGTCGGCCGCGAAACAGCCGGCGGTCATTTAATTCCGTTCCCTGATCGCCCCTTGGGGAGGAACCGAAAAAAAAGGAAAGAAATTTGCGGCTTTCACTGAATTCGACCCGGGGTACAAGCGGTGGATGGACGAGGTTGTTTTCTCAATCATTCGGGTGGTTTTATCAACCAACCAAGCACGTCTCTTAAAGTTTCACCAACCGTACGGATGCCGAATTATTCGTTCGAGCTTGATTCGATAGAGATCAGCTAGTTTAGCCATACTGTCAAATAACGTGCCTTGCCTCCATGCAGAGGACACGTGTGCACATCAAGGCCTTCTTTAGATCGCAATCGGCATGTTTAAACGAGAGGCTGAGATTGGCTTTGGAGTGATGAGCGTAATCGGATTTACTGGTTCCTGCAGTGCATGTGAATAACATGCTCTGAGGTTCACCGGATCAGACGGCTCTGATTACTTGAAATCATTTGCAAGTTGCCCATTAATATTATTGCTTTTGTTACGATAGTGAATGCAGTCATATTATTTCTACCTATGACACGTATATGCATGGGTCAACTTTGGACGCATAGACTGGTTATAGGGGCATTGATGTCTTTTTTGCATTCTGCAGGAGCTAAAATGGAAGGAGAGAAGCATGAAAGCTCTACAGAAGCGCCAGCAAGCTCTACAGAAGTCGAAGTGAAGCTGCCTCACAAGGTTGTTGTGGAGGTAATCATTTCTTTGTTAAGATATCCAATGAATAATGTTAGTGAATGACAACAAATTCCAAGGAATTGTGGAAAGTTACAACAAATCCTATACGTGAATGAGCTATGCTGTTTAATTTACAGTTAACTATTATCAGAACGGAAGGTTTTCTACTGAAAATTTTTGTTTTGGATTTTTGATTTCAGCCTGAAACAATTGTTTTGTGTCTCTCAATTCAATTTGACTTATTAAATTTTTATATCATTTCATTCAGGGTGTTGGGTGACTTGGCTTGGTGCCACGTCAGATGCCCACATAGAGTCTCAAGTGACGGGGCTCTATACTGATATCGAGAGCATGACTCTTGATACCGAGAGCGGACTCTTTGTATCCTACTCTCAGCCTTATCTGTGCCTATAAGAGAAGATCAGATGGTCTTCTAGGACTGAGGGCTATGAAGACAGAAAAGCCTCCCTTCCTCCTCTCCCTCTTCGGCACCGTGGCTTAGGGGTGTGGATGAACTAGGGACTCTGGTAAAGGTTTTGTGTCTCTCAATTCAGTTTGGCTTATTAAATTTCTATATCATTTCATTCAGGGTGTTGGGTGACTTGGCTTGGTGCCACATCAGACGCCCACACAAAGCCCCAAGCGATGGGGCTCTATACTGATACTGAGAGCGAGACTCTTCGTATCCCACTCTCAACTTTATCCAGTCTCAACCTTATCCCATGCCTATAAGAGGAGACCAGAGGGTTTTCTAGGACTAAGGGCTATGGAGACAGAAAAGCCTCCCTTCGTCCTCTCCCTCTCCAGCACAGCAGCTTAGGAGTATGGATGAACTGGGGACTCTGGTAGAGGTTGTAGGAGAATAGGCTGCTGCCGATATGAGATAAGTCCTGTTTATCCTCGTCGGTCGTCACCACCCATGGGCTGGTAACCGGTAGAGTTTGTAGGGGAACAGGCTGCGACAGCAAGATGCTGTCGCTTGTCCTTGTTGCGGCTATGGGTGCTGCAGCAAAGAATAAAAAAAAAGAAGAAAAGAAGGTTTTGCAGTGGCTATGGGTGCTGCAGCGGACCTCGGATTGCTCGGACCAGAGGGGAGGGTCCATTGGATCCTCACCGGCTGCCGGGAGGTTCTTTTTCGGCCGCCAGGGATCCTTTCTTCTCCTTCCTTAGCCGTTAAAGGCCGGGGATGGTTTTCCTTCCTCTTGGTCGTGGGCTTGTTCGCGTGATACCGGCCATTTTCACGGCTTGGGGTCACCGGACCCGTTTCGGTGACCGGCATCGGCCCTGCCTATCGTCGGAGCACGTCCGGTCGCTTCCCCGATCGTTGGGGGGCTGGAGAAGCCCCTGTTGCCACCGCCCGTGCACTGGTTGCGCGTCCCTATGGCCGCAGTGGCCATCGAGAGCACTTCGGCGGCTGACGACGCCTCGCTCACCGCTGAAGATCCCCTGGGTCCCCCTCCCGGCCATCGGAAGGCTGGGACAGCCCCACGCCACTACCGTGTGGGCAGCGAGCATCGAGACATGCCATCCTATTGACGGGTGGCACCACCCATAAATTTGACAACTTTCAGGGGTATTTTAGTAATTATTCAATCCTAAAATAATAGGGGTGCACAGCGTGGTAGCCACGTCAGCACTGTGATGACGTGGGCACTGCGTGGCGGCCACGTGGCACATGCGAGCCAGCCACGTGGCTATCCATGCAGACATTATGCTGACAAGGATTAAATACTGGCATGGTGGCTGAGTAACTATTCATGTATCACTCTCAGTTGACATCAGCAGCATGCGTGACATTTTTTTGATTTTTAAATTTTTAAAATGATAAAAAAATCAAGAAAAATCAGAAAAAATATCAAAAAATTGTAGGAAATCCAAAAAATTCAGAAAAAATCATAGAAAATTATTGAAAAAAAATCAGAAAAAATCAAGAAAATTCATAAAAAATTATTGAAAGTTTTCTTGATGTGACATTATTGTTTATGCTTTGTGCATGAATATTATTATTGCCATTCTGCTTAAATTTTTTTATGACTAATTTTTTATAGATGATTAATTATTCATGCTTAGTTTATATTATATATGGTTTATGCTTGTTTCTATATGTTTTTCTGCTAACATAATTATTTATGCTTAGTGCATGAGGGGTATTTTTGTCATTTGCCATATATATTCTGCAAGCATGTTGTGTTTATGGATAACATAGATGAGTTCTATGAAAAATTATCAGATTCTGTGTTCTATCATATTAAATGAGTAATGATATGAGCTTAGCAAAATTTTCGATCTTATTTATAAGTAGAAACATCTATAATCTGGTTAGTTTTTCAGATAATGGTATACACTGATATGTACTTGATGTCCATACCTTGACTAAATGCAGTGATGACTTCCAAAATTGTGATAGCTGATCTCAATAAAGGTGAAAAGCTAGATGGACATAACTATGAAATGTGGCATAAAAAAATCCAATACTTGTTGAATGAACTAGAATTCTTGGATATCCTGACAACTAGCATGATACCACCCGAGTCTGGCATTACTGAGCCACATCGTCTTGATCGGGAAGTCTATAATAATTGGGTTAAAAAAAATCATTGCGGATGCTTTACCATGTTGACCAGCATGCATAATGATTTTATTGGCAACTTTGATCATTGTTAGACTGCTTAGGATATGTGGAGCCAGCTCAAGATTAGGTTTGGATAAACTTCGGCGACAAGGCTATGTGCCTTGAACTTGAAATTAATGCAATATATTAAGGATCCCAACCATTCCATGTTCACCCACCTTCGTGTAATAAAAAACATGATTAGAGACCTGAAGGTTGCTGGAGTTGACCTTACTGATGAGCAACAGGTCCTTGCAGTGATTTGTTCACTGCTTGACCCTTAGTGGAGTTAGATGAAGATCTTGATGACTCATAGTGAGAACATCAAGATTTTTGAGGACATTACTCGTCACCTTGAGCTGGAGGCTGAGCGCATTGAGACTTTCCTTCCCTCGGCCTATGTGGTTTATGATGGGTCTTCGAGGCCCAAGAACAAAAAGAGGGGTAAGGCATGTAACAGGAGTGCATAGAGATCTAAAGGAAAAACTGTAGCCAAACCAAAGAGAGGTCGAGGGGGGGGGGGGAGGGGCAAGAAAGATGTAACAAAGGTTACGTGTTACAATTGTGGAGCAAAAGGCCACTTTGCTCGTGATTGCACTGAGTCAAAGAAGGTATGCTCCACATTGATCTCTCTATATTTGTTCATATGCATTAGTTGTTGACACACTCTCTGATTGGATTGTAGACTCAGGAGCGAACGAACATATAATGCAGATTGTAGACTCAGGAGCGAACGAACATATAATGCAAATCGAGCTGGTTTTGTGAATTTTCATCGGATACCTATAGATATCCAGTTTGTTGTACTTGGGAATAGTCTGCGTAAGCAGGTTTTGGGAGTAGGAGCATACCGTGTTATGTTGCATGGTGGACATGTGTTGATCCTACATGACGTTTTGTATGTCCCAAGTATTTGGTGCAATCTTTGTTTTGTTCTTGCCCTATTGGTACTTCACTTTTTATTTTTGTGATGATCGTATGTCTATCTATCTGAATGGTGTTTTGTCCTTTTATGAATATGTCACACATGTTCTTTAGACCTGATCTTTATTTGTGTGATCCTTATTCCTTATTTTCTTATGCTTCTATTTCTGCCTGTGAAGATTGTTTTCTATGGCACGCCAGACTTGGTCATGTGGGCCAAGACCGGATGGCACGAATGGCTAGAGAAGAGCTATTGAGCCCTCTTACCAAGATAAGTCTCCTTGTGTGTGAGTTTTGTCTAGCGGAAAAGGCATCAAGAAAGCCTTTTGGTAAGGCTTCTAAGGGCCTCTCACCCATTAGAGCTAGTACGTTGATATCTGTGGACCATAGTGTCAGAGTGCGCCGTGACACTTCCTATTTCCTCACATTTATAGATGATTATTCATGATTCGGCTTTGTGTACCTGATCTTCCACCGTTATGAAGCTTTGGATTGTTTCAGACGCTTTTTAGCTGAGGTAAAAAATCAGAAGGAGAGGTCTTTGAAGACTCTCCGAACTAATAGAGATCGTGAATATCTATCAGAGCAATTCCAAAGGCTCTATGAGGAAAAGGGGATACGCAGACAGCTTATAATTTCTGGGATACCGCAATAAAATGGAGTTGCAGAGCATCGAAACAGGATTTTACTAGATATGGTTAGGTCGATGATGGTACAAGCAAATCTTTTAATCAGCTTCTGAAAAATGTGCTGTTGACTGCTATTTACATCCTTAATCGTGTATCTAGTAAAATGGTGCCCTCTTCTCCATATGAGTTATGGTATAGTGTGAGACCCTCTGTGGATCATTTGCGCCTCTAGGGCTCAGCAGGATATGTCCATAACGTCTTTCATAAGTTAAAAAGCTAGGTTTTAAGGCCAACAAAAAGGTATTCATTAGGTACCCTGAGAATTTCGAAGGATTACGTGATGTACGATGCACATCCTAATGGAGGGTTGACTGAAGTGGAGTCCAGGGACGTGGAGTTCATAGAGGATGAATTCCTGAGTATTGGTGAGATTAAGAAGGACCTGAGCTTGTATGAGTTACAGAAGGACCTTCCTACTATCTTTAGTGAGGGAGGGGATTTGCGATCTCTCCAAGATCACCATAGATAGTGGGAGTGCTAGGCCCAGTGGGAGTGGCGCACCAGACAGTGGGAGCTCACCCATGATGGTTAATGCACAACAAGAGAGTGGTCTTATTCTACGACGACATTTTAGGATTGAAGGGAATGTGTTTCTCTGCACTCTGTTAATCCAGATGAGCCTGCTTCTGTTGAAGAGGCGCTCGCTTCACCTGCTAATAGTGAGTGGCTAGCTGCTATGGAAGATGAGATAGTATCGATGGCCAAGAACCATGTGTGGGACTTGGTAGAGCTTCCGCTTGGACGCAAATCTATAGGAAATAAGTGGATCCTTAAGATAAAGCGCAAGGTTGATGGGTCAAATGATAAGTACAAGGCCCATCTTGTGGCAAAGGGTTATACCCAGATGAAGGATGTAGACTATGAGGAAACATTTTCTCTTGTCGTGAGATTTGCTTTCATTCGCCTGATTCTAACTATAGTAGCCCATTTAGATTTGAAGCTATATCAAATAGATGTTAAGACAACGTTTCTTAATGGAAGCCTAAATGAAGAGATCTACATGGATCAACCTTTGGGTTTTATGGTCAAAGGACAGGAGGGCAAAGTGTGCTGCCTTAGAAGATCCATATATGGTCTCAAACAGTCATTTAGGCAATGGTACCTTAAGTTTTATGAAGCCATTACATCGATAGGCTTAGACATGATTGAGGAGGATCACTGTGTATACATTAAGAAATCAGACGATAGGATTTTGATTTTGGCGCTATATGTGGATGGCATCCTAATAGCTAGGAGTTCTATAGGGGTGATTAAAGCCACTAAGTAGTGGCTGCCCTTTGTCTTTGAGACGAAGGACATGGGTAAGGCGAATTTTGTACTGTGAGTGAGGATCCTAAGGAATCATGCTAAGAAGTTTCTTGGTTTGTCTCAAGAAACATATATTGAGAAAATCTTAGAACAATTCCGAATGCACTATTCTAAACCTGTTGTTACCCCAATAAAGAAGGGTTGTACTTTGAGCATCGACCAGTGTCCTAGAACTAATAAGGAGAGAGAAAAGATAAGCATGATCCCCTATGCCAGTGCTGTAGGGAGCTTGATGTATGCTATGTTGTGTACTCACTCTAATATTTGCTTTGCAGTCGGCTTGGTTAGCTGATACCAAAGCAATCCAGGTCTTGCTCATTGAGTTGCAGTTAAAAGGATTTTCATTACCTTCGTACTACTGCCAATCTCACCCTAAGCTATCAGGGTGGAGATTTAAGATTAAAGGTTTTTATGACTCTAATTGGGCTAGTGATAGAGACGAGCGTAGATCCACCACAAGATATGTGTTCATCTTTGAAGGTGGAGTTGTCACTTGGTTCAGTAAAAAATAAAGTTGCACTGCCCTGTCCATTATGGAAGCCGAATATATTGCTTGTTCGGTTGCTGTCCAGGAGGCCGTATGGCTGAGGAGCTTCTTAAGACGACTTGAAATATTAGCTAATGCACATGAAGCTATACAAATCAGTTCTGATAGTATGATAGCATTACAATATGCTAAGGATCCTAAATACCATGGAAGACCAAGCATATTGACATTAGATATCATTTCATTCGGAATATGATCAAGCAAGGAGAAGTTACCCTTAAGCATATCTCCACTAGTAGGATACTGGCTAATCCTTTGACAAAGCCCATTCCTAGGGATGTGTTCCAGGCTTATGTAAGAAGTCTAGGTCTGTATAGAGTGTGACGGATCAAGATATGTTTCAGACTTATGTAAGAAGTTTGTGTCTGTATTTTTGTTGTCAGACAGGGATTGTATGAACATCATTGACTGTGTTAAATGTTTATTTTCATTATTATGATGAGTTCATATTTACATGCACATATGTGAATAAATGTCAGGCCTAGATCAGCCCACTCATACGAGTGATTGCCCTGACATTTTTGTAATGGGCAGGATGAGACTATAGTAGCCATTATAGATGTTTGAGTAGCAATGCATGAGTTGCAGATTGCATATATTGTAAAATGAGCTACATAAATTATAATAGAATAGATTATAATCAAAGTGGCCTCATTTTGAACTGATATGAGACTCAGGAGAGTTGAGTACGGAGTACATATATACGTGTATAGTGTATGTATATTGATATGTCCACAGATCCGTACCAAGCCTGTTGTAGCCGAATTGGAAGCATTGGTGTGTGCTCAAGTTAGGCAACTTTGTGATGCCTGGACTTGTGTTCGTGCGGTGTTTGAGTATGACATGGCCCATTGAGTGAGAGCTCCATCGTAGCATATTATATTGCATGTGCTAAAATCAATCCAATAAGGGGTAACGCGATATATTCCCTATCCGTTACCGTGTGAGCCCTACAACTATGTTGTGTTCTTGGACTTGAATATATATCATGAAGTTGGAGTTCATGATGACTTTCTTAGCCTTGTCCTTCGGGGTCATGGAATTGATACGGCCACACGAGGCAATCCCAGGAAGTTAGCTGGACAAAGATGGATTGGTATGAGTGTTCAAGGAAGATTATTCGCGATCATACCTTATGTTTGTGATCCATTGCATGGGCAATCATGTGTATGAGTTGAATATGATTATGGATACAAATATTTTGACTGTGTTTTTTTAAGTGCTGCTCAAGAAAAATCTCTTATGGGATTGAGAGTGCTTGATTAGGTGTGATCGGATTTTCTGGGACAAACAAGATTGGATTGTATCACTTGTTCGCTGCATTAGTTATTTATTAACTTAATGTAGTATATACACTGTCACCGTGTGTGAGTTTCATTGGGTCGCACACCTCATCGCACTGTATGATGAAAGAGTGAGGCTATGTATATTGTTCCTGTGTGGATGAATGGAAGATTGTTGGGTGACTTAGCTTGGTACCATGTCAGACACCCACACAGAGCCCTAAGCAACAGGGCTCTATGCTGATACCGAGAGTGGAACACTTCGTATCCTGCTCTCAGCCTTATCCTGTGCCTATAAGAGAAGACCAGAGGGTCTTATGGGACCAAGGGCTACGAAGACAGAAAAGCCTCCATTCCTCCTCTCCCTCTTCGGCACCACGGCTTAGGGGTGTGGACGAACTGGGGACTCTGGTAGCCCTCGACGATCGACAATCCCCTGCTTTCGTTGCCGCAATACGAGGTAAGTCTTGTTTATCGGCCTTCACAGGGAAAAGGAATGGATGGTGCGCAATCTGCTATCTGTGTAGGTATATAATGTTTGTGAGATAGGATCATGGATGAACAAGTCTCTATGGAGACTTAGATTTGAACAAAATATGCAAAGTATCTTTCTTTCTTTCCCTATTTTGGGTAATCTCATCCAGATTTTTTATCATGTGAAATAACTTTTGTTGAGTATGTCTAGCTGAATAAATAGAATCGTATGGTCTGTTTGTCACCAAATTATAATATATTCTTGATTTGATGGGTGTGACTTCATATCTCTTAGTTACATGCTTTTGTGGGACTGAATGTGTGTAGGGAGACTGGGATGCTGAGTAGATAAAGAAATGATCTGGTGGTTTAAGTTTGTTCTACTTGAATTGCAAAATCTTTCGTATCATGCTCATTGCTGATACTGTTTTAAAGATGCTATATGCTCCTTTGCTTTAAGATGGTTTGTCAAAAAATGATCCAATGTTTATTCTCATTTTTCTCAACCCAGATTTGTCATTATAAATTGATGGTTTCAGAATGAAAACCTACTTGATAAGCGTTGACATCTAAGACAATTTGTCATCATTTGCTCTAAATCAATTATAATTTGCATTTTTTTTTCTTAACTTATCATTGTTTAGTCCTTTAATCATCTAGAGGCTATATTCCTACCTACCTTGCCAGCTGCATGCTTTATGAGGATTACACCTAAGTTTTTTTTTTTTAAGAAATAATTTTATGAATGAAAAAGTTCTAATTATTTGTGTAAACCATAAGAATGCTGAAAAGCTGGCTTAAAAGGATCTTGGAGAAAGAATGGTATTGATGCATATATGGAAAGTACGAAGACCTTCAGTTTCATAAAAATATGTTGAATGCAAACGTTGTAAACTTTGGGTACAAGGTGTAGTTACAAAGGAATAATGACTGGCTTGCAGCATGATTGTGGAAAATCTAAACCAACTCTAAATGACTGTAATGTCTGATGGAAACATGGAAATAGGTTTGGTGATCATTTAGATGATGGGTGAAAAAGGATATAGGAATTGTGGAAAGATACAACAAATCCTGTACGTGAATGAACTATACTGTTTAATTCACAGTTTTAAGTCTGAAACTTGTTGGGGTTTAGAGAACAGCAGTGGGAATCCCCTAGATAAGATCCTTGGCCTTTCCTTCCTTGTTGTCACCAATCAAATTGCCGCAGCGGTTAGTTGCCTCTTCCTTGTTTCCTTTGGTTGCTGGTTTGAAACACAACAGCCTCTTTTTATTCCAGGATTTTATTGATTTTATTTTAATCCTCTTTGCTTGGCTGAAGCCTCTCTTTCCTCTGCCTTTCTCTCTTACGTGAGTCAACACCATGCGTTGATCGGAACTTCCTCTAAGCCACTTCATGTCTTCACACAAGGACGTGAACGTCTTCACGCAAGGCCTCTTCACGTCTTCAAGCAAGGTCTCTTCCACGTCTTCACGTAGTCACGCAAGGCCTCTGCCTCTCGCTTGACTGAAGCAGAGCAGCCTCCCTTCACGCGATCCAGGGAGCCGTGAACACGTCAGCTGAGAACAAAAAAATAACAAGAGAAAGGAGGGAGAAGGAGAGAGAGGAGAGAGAATAATCTTAGGAGAAAAGAATCCATTTCATATGTCCATAAACCCTAGAGACTAGAGTTTAAATACATGACCAAGTCCTTTGTCTATAAACCCTGAGGACTAGAGTTTAAATCCATGATGGAGTAGTATTGGTCCAGACTTTACAAAAACTCCCATGGACTAACCCAATGAGATTAAACTAATCCCCAAATCCGTGTACCTGTGACTTAATTCAATTTCAACCCTTGGACCCATACCTAACTCAATACAAGTTAACCCAACTTGAGCCTTGATAGCACCACACCAGGTCCAACAATCTTCACCTTAGTGCTTTCAAGGCTTCAGCACGTTCGCTGTGTCCATCAGCTGCAACACCGAGAAGCTGTTCCGTAAAAGAACCTTGATGTTGAATTTTTCTTGGTATGTATGTTCATCAGCTCCACTCCACCTTCTTTTACCAGCTCTCTGTAGTCGATGCCTTCCTTCTGAAAGTATTTTCTGGCCACTAGTCCTACCTTGTACCCGATATCCCTTTACTTTGAAGGTCCTTTTTTGTGTTGATAAACCCATTTGCAACCAATGGGTTTTTTTCTTTGTGGCAACTGGACTAACTGCCACGTGCTAGTCCTGTGGAGAGACTGCATCTTCTCTGTCATAGCCTGCATCTTCTGCCATAGTCTGGACCCTTCTCTCTCTGTCCTGACTGTTTTGGCTCTCTATAGCCTTCGCATATGTGTAAGAGTCTCCATTCGCTGTCATCAGAGCATATGACAACGAATCCTCGAAGCCGTATCGAACTGGTGGTCGCACGTTCTTTCTGGGCCTGTGCTGTGCGATCCTAGTATCAATCCTCTGCCCAACTGCATCCTGCTGAGTCCTCTACCTAGTTGCTTTCTGCTGAACTTTTTGGCTTCTAACCCCTCTGTCAGTCCTCTCTATTTGAATCTCAAATCCTTCTGGTCCACTAGCAAATGGCACGACTGTGTAGGAGGTCATTTGACTAGTGTTACTGTATTCCACCTCCTGCAACCCATGCTGTGCTTCCATGCCACCTCTGCTCTGGAGGATCGAGCTCTCATCAAAGGTTACATCCCTGTTGGCCTTCTTTTTCAAGGGTTCTCACAGCTGATACCCCTTGATTCCATGCGGGTAGCCCAGGAACACCATCTTCTTTGACCTGGCGTTCAACTTACTTTGCTCTCCAGCACCAATATGGATATATGCCATGCATCCAAACACCCTCAGATGGTTTAGGCTTGTCTTTCTTTCAGGCTATATCTCCTTTGGAATGCCTCCATCTAACATAGTGTGCAATGATCGATTGACCAAGTAGCTAGCTACATCTAATGTATCACCCAGAACATCTTTGGAAGCCCTGCTTAAACATTTTGCTTTTTTCAACAGTTTTCTGTTCATCCTCTCAGCCACCCCTTCCTGCTGAGAAGTTTTCATCACCGAGAAGTGCCTTTTGATTCTCATAAAATCTCTGAAACTCCATGTTGGTATATTTTTCACCATTGTCTGACCTCAGACACTTCATACTTTTATCATTCTCTCTCTCCATCTCAGCCTTCTAGATTCTAAACTTGGTGAAGACCTCTAATTTCTCCTTCATGTAGTAGATCCACAACTTCCTTAAGAAATCATCTATCAGGGTCAAGAAGTATCTGTTCCTATTTCTTGCAGAAACTGGGGCTGGTCCCCAGACATCTGTGTGTACTAACTCCAGGGGTTCTGCACTCCTAACTGTGCTGACCAAGAACTGCACTCTTCTCTGCTTCCCCATCTGACATGGCTTACAGATCTTCATGACTTCACCATTCAGGTCCGAAAGTAGCTCTCTTGCTCAGTTCTTTCATCCCCAGTCTTTCATGTGGCCTAGGCGATAATGCCACATTATGTACACATCCCGAGGATTCTGTTCCACAGCTGCTGCCTCAGATTTCAGTCACTACAGAGCCCTTCATTCTGTATAGGTTATTCTCCAGCCTCCTTCCTCTTATCACCACTATAGCTCCATTAAAGATATTCCTCTTATCACCACCATAGCTCCATTGAAGATATTTAGAACTCCACTCTTGGCATAACTGCTGAAGTTGTATCCAGTTCGCTCCAAGTACCCCAGTGACACCAGATTTTTCTTGAGTTCTGGGATGCGCACCATGCCATCAAACATCCTTACCTTCACGTGCCAATCCCTACCATCTTGCAAGGGTGATCATCTCCAAGAGTCATACACCCCTTATCAACCTCTGTGTAAGTGTTGAACCACGATTGGTTGGGAGTGTAATGATGAGAATAAGCTGAATCCAAAGTCCACATCTCTGTATTGTACCTGTAACTATCTGATACCACCAAGAGATCATCCTCTATCTTCTGGTCTGCAACTGTACTCATTGACTTAGATCCTCCCTTTTCTTCCTTTTGATTTTTTAACTAAGGACAATTCCTCTTGAAATGTCCTACCTTACTATACTTGTAGCGCTTTGCCTCTCTCTTGCCTTTTCTAAACTTTGACCGTCCCCTAAGCTTACTCCTGTCCCTGCCTCTGCCTGACCTTTCCCCAACTGATAGACCCTCCTGGGGAATTGCATCCTTGGTCATCTTCTTCCTCTGCTCATTCGTTTGAAGCATTGGAATAATATCTTCATAGAACAATATCTTCTTCCCGTAGAGCAGCATCGTGACCAATGAATCATATGATGTGGGCAGTGAACACAATAGCAAAAGTGCCTTATCTTCTTTCTCCATCTTGACTTCAACATTCAGCAATTCATTGCTCATCTGGTCGAACATCTGGATGTGGCCTAGCACATCTCCACCTTCTGACATCCAAAGACTGTAGAGGCACTTCTTCAACATCAACTTGTTGCACATATTTTTTCTTATGTAGAGGGTGTGCAACTTCGTCTAGAGTCCCTTCGGGGTCTTTTCCTTCAGCACTGAATAGAAAGCTAAATCCGCTAGACATCCCCTGATCGCTGCACATGCTTTCTTTTCCAACGACATTCACTGTTTGTCTATCATCCCATCTGGCCTTTTCTTCAAAGCCAGATCTAAACCCTGCTGCACAAAAAGGTCCTCTACCCGGACTTTCCATATGGAGAAACTTTCCTTCCCATCAAATTTCTCAAAATCTATTTTTATGCTACTACCCATGGCTAGATTTCAACAAAAATAGCAAAAAATAAATTTTAGAAAATTAAGAGGCACCTTGATGAGGCCTTGTGGAAATTGTTTCAATCCTTTGAAGATCTTCAAATTACTCCTTCTTAAACCAGGCTCTGATACCAATTGTTGGGGTTTAGAGAATAGCAGTGGGAATCCCTTGGATAAGATCCTTGGCCTTTCCTTGTTGTCACCAATCAAATTGCTGCAACGGTTAGTTGCCTCTTGTTTCCTTTGGTTGCTGATTCGAAACACAGCAACCTCTTTTTATTTTTATTCTAGGATTACGTCTTCACGCAAGGCCTCTTCACGTAGTCACGCAAGGGCTCTGCCTCTCGCTTGACCGAAGAAGAGCAGCCTTCCCTTCACGCGATCCAGGGAGCCGTGAACACGTCGGCTGAGAATGGAAAAAATAACAAGAGGAGGGAGGAGGAGGGAGAAGGAGAGAGAATAATCTTGGGAGATAAGAATCCGTTTTATATGTCTATAAACCCTATAAACCCTAAAGACTAGAGTTTAAATACATGATCAAGTTCTCTATCCATAAACCCTAAGGACTAGATTTTAAATCCATGATGGAGTAGGATTGGTCCAGACTTTACAAAAACTTCCATGGACTAACCTAATAAGATTAAACTAATTCCAAGCCCGTGTACACTCGTGACATGATTTAATCTCAATCCTTGGACCCACACCTAGCCCAATACAAGTTAGCCCAACCTGGGCCTTGATAGCACCACACCAGGCCCAACAAAACTATTTACCTATACAAAAGGGTTTCTACTGTAAATTCTTTGTTTGGACTTTGGATTTCAGCATGAAACAATTGTTTTGTATTTCCCAATTCAGTTTGGCTTATTACATTTCTATATCATTTCATTTAGGGAAAAAGAGCGCATGGTGTGCACAAAATCTGCAAACTGTATAGGTATATAATGTTTGTGAGGTAGGATCATGGATGAACAAGTCTGATGAATCCTTGGATTTGAACAAATTATGCATAGTATCTTTCTTTCTTCTTCCCTTTTGGGTAAGCTCATGCAGATCTTTTATTGTGTGAAATCACCCTTGTTGGGTATGCATAGCTGAATAAATATAATTTTACGGTCTGTTTTCCACCGATATTATAATATATTCTTGATGTGATGGGTGCTACTGCATATATTTTTTGCATATTATCAAACCAATGAAAGAGGTATTGGGGCCACACATGATATTTGCATATTTTTGTTTGTAGGGGTGCACATACCTGCAAATACTTTGAAAATTATTAAAATGTGTCATTTTCAATAAAGCATTGGATCAAAATTCACATGAAGACATTTCATCTATGACTAGAAACTTATCTCTAATAATTATGATCTTTGTCATCATAAGCATCCATCAATCATGAAATCTCACATAACTAAGATCTGACAGTAGACCAGTGCAAATCCTCACTTTGTTGTTTTCTTCACTCGTTTTTACCTTTTGAAGGAAGCAGTTGTTTAGAACACCTTCAATAGTTCTCTACTTGCAATATCTCAATGAATGAGAACTTCTCAGCATCTATGAATGCTGTGAAGTTTTACATCCTGGAAATAGGTGAGGAATTTATATGCACATGCAACATCACATGGTAGATTCAAACCTCTAGTATCTCTTGCATTGTTGTTATACATAATGTCAACATAAGTCTAAGGCATGCGAGTCCAAGGCCTGTGGCAGAGCCAGGACCTCTAGTCAGTGGGGACAGCTACCTACTTTTACAATTGTCCCCCCCAAAATTTTTGTTTGAGGGCGTGGCAATTGCTATAAGAAATTTAGACACTAATAAAAATTTTAGAGAAAACCTTCAAAATCAGAGGGGCAACTGCCCACCCTCGGTTGTATATGGATCCACGCATCTAAGGTCAAATATGAGAAACCTTTGTATTGTCAAATAATGTTAAGCTTCGTTAAAATAGTTAATTTGAACTCAAATACAACCGTGCAAAATCATATAAATAAACATGTTAGAATCCTGCCTGTTATTTCTAAAAATGATCTCATACAGGTAGATGAAAGTGAAAGAGAAATTCTAATCAATGGTGATCCACACCTGCAAAGAAGAGGAGGTAACAAAGAAGAAGAAGAAACTGCAACAGATGTAAAAGATAGCTCCCACCTGCTCAAACCAATAGCAGAAGTAGAAGAAACCCCGCGGGGTGCTAATCTGGATTTGTTAGCCATGGAAGAGAAAATGAAAGCACTTGAGCTCCGGCTTGAAACTGTAGCAAAAGAACTTCATCATTCAGAATCTGAAAAATCCTTTCTAAAATCAGATGTTGACCTAGCAAATGAAAAATTAAAAAAAATGGACAAGCATTGTGAGGAACTTGAACTTGATCGGACAAAGATGAAAGAACAAATTTTGGAAGCTGAACAGAAGTATAATTTGCAGCTTGAGTCACTCCAAGAAGCATTGAGATCACTAGATATGAAGCACAAGGAGCTGGTTGATGTGAAGGAAGCATTCAACGGATTGTCTGATGAGGTGGAGAGCTCAAGAAAGAAGATGGAGAAGCTTGAAGCAGAGTTGGAGTTGTCAGTGGGTGAGATGCATAAATTTGAAGAACTTAGCAACGAGAGAAGTTCACATGCAGAACTGGAATCAGAGAGAGCCTTGGAGTTTCAAAAGATGCTGGAACTGGCAAAACTGAATGCGAAGGAGATGGAAGACCAGATGGGTAATTTGCAAGAAGAGCTGAAGGGACTCTATGATAAGATTACGGAGAATCAGCAAGTTGAAGAAGCACTTAGAAGTACTGCATCAGAGCTTTCAGAGGTTCAGCAAAATTTGCAGCTTTCAAAATCACTAGTAGCCGATTTGGAGCAAAAGCTTGTTTCTAGGGATGCTGCTGTTCATGAGCTGACACAAGAACTAAATCTCAGTAAGTCTTCTGAACAGCAGATGAGGGAAAATGTGCTTGAATTAGAAAGTCTGCTTTCTACCACCAAAGAAGATCTCCAAGCAAAGCTTGTGGATTTGGAGGGAGCAGAGTTCGAGCTTCAAGGGCTGATAAAGGAAAAGGAAATGATTGAATCTAGCTTGGAAAAGCAAAGTATGCAGATATTAGCCTTTCAAGAGGAATTGGTTAAGTTGACAGGAGAAAAGGAGGAGCTTGAACAAAAGCTGAAATCTCTCGAAGGGCTCCATCATGAGTCCAGTGTAGCTGTTGAAACTGCAACCCAGAGAAGCCTTGAGCTTGAAGATTTAATACAGGCCTCACATGCAGCTGAGGAGGACCTGAAAGCACAACTGAAGGAATCTGAAATGAGATTGGCATCTACTGAGAAGCAGAACATGGAGCTTGAGAAACAACTAAACCTTATAGAAGTGAAGTACAACAATGCAGAAAGAGAAATTAAGGAACTCTGTGAGAAAACAACAGAGCTAACTAGTTTGCTAAAAAAAGCTGAAGAGAAAGTGACCTATCAAAATGCCATTTCCAGTCACATGAAGATAGGATCAGCCAATTGGAATCATCTTTGAGCAAAACCTCTTCTAGAAACTTGCAGCTTGAACAGGAACTGAAGGATCTTGCTGAAAAATGTGCAGAACATGAGGATAAGGCTACTACTACACATCAACGCAGTCTCAAACTGGAACAGTTGGTTACTGTATCTCATTCCAAAGCAGAGGATGCTGGAAAAAAAGTAGGTGAACTGGAACTACTGTTGGAAGCTGCTAACAACCAAACACATGAACTAGAACAATTGCTAAGAACCACAGAGGCAAAACATAGGGATGCTGAGGTGGAATCAAAGCAGCACAGTCACAAGGTTTCTGAGATTTCTGCAGAACTGGAAGCATTCCAGACAAAATTGGCAAGTCTTGAAGCTGTGCTGCAAACTGCAAATGAAAAGGAGAGGGAGCTAACTGACAAGTTGAGCATAGTTAATGCAGAAAGGAACAATCTGGAAGACTTAGCAAACATTTCTGGTCAAAAGCACTTGGAAGCTGAAAAGTCGATTGTGGTCTTGCAAAGTGAGTTGAAATCTACAGAAATGAAAATTAAAAGTGTTGAGAAAGAACTTGAGGCTTCAGGTATTAGGGAGAACAACATGCTGGAGAAGCTTCGATCTGCTGAAGAAGAGTTAGAGCATCAACGCAAAGCAGTAGAGCAAGCTTTTGCAAGAAACTTGGAGTTAGAATTGTTACATGAGTCTTCAGTCAAAGATTCAGAATTAAAACTCCAAGAAGCAGGCATAAGTTTTACTGAAAAGGAATCAGAAGCTAAACAGTTGAATGAAAAGCTAAAGTTGCTTGAGGAGCAGGTAGCATTTTATCAGGATCAGACAGCTGAGGCGACTGAAAAAGTGGCATCCCAGAAAGCAGAACTGGAGGCAAATGCCATAAAATTGGTTGCTCTAGAGAGTACTGTTGAGGAACTTAAGCAGAGGGTCTCAGAAGCAGAAATGAAAGCTGAACAGTCATCTTCTAAGAATGATTTGTTAGCTGGGATGAACTTAAAGCTCAAGGAGGACCTGGAAGCTCATCAGTGTAAAGTTAATGAACTTCATGACCTGTTGAATTCAATACATGCAGAGAAGGAGGCTACTGCTGAACAACTGGCTTCGCATGTGAACACCATAGCAAAATTAACTGATGAACATTCAAGAGGCTTGGAACTCCAAATTGCAACCGAATCCCATATTAAAGAAACTGAAATACAACTACATGAAGCTATTGAGAAGTTCACACAGAAAGATTCTGAAGCCAGACATATGAATGAAACACTGCTTGCACTTGAAGCTCAACTAAAAACTTTTGAAGAACAGGCCAGAGAAACAACCGTTGTTGCAGAAAATCGGAAGGTTGAGCTGGAGGAGGCTCTGTTGAAATTACAGAATGTAGAAGGACTTGCTGAGGAAATGCAAAGAATGGTCGATTGTTTGAAATCCGAGAATGAAGAATTACAAAGCACAAATCTGAGTTTATCTCAGAAGCTGACAACATATGATACAATGGTCGATCGTTTCAAATTCGAGATTGAAGAACTAAAAAGTACTAATCTGAGTTTTGATTCTGAGAAAGAGAAACTCCAATCCCAGGTCAGTAAGTATATATATTCTCAATTTTTATGTTGCATCTTTATTGACTCAAACATATGGACATTGAAATTAAAGCTTGTTATATTATCCTAAGAACATGTACCACATAAAGTGTTTGTACAAAAGCATCAGGACAAGAGAAACGTATTAATGTAAGTTGTACCATTGCAGATGACTGCTGTTATGGAAGAAAATAACAGGCTCAATGAAATGTATCAAAATTCTAAGAAAGAACTTGAGGCAATTATAGTCCAATTGGAAGGACAATTGAACGCACAAAAGGAAAGGGAAGTCTCTCTCAATGCTGATGTAGAAAATCTCAAGGCAGAGTTAGCTGACAAGTCTCTAATTCAATCAAAGATTTCACAACTTGAGCAACAACTGTCGTTAGCTGAGAACAAATACATGGAAAAGGTATTATTTTTATTTTAAAACTAATTCTTCTTTCAAAAAGATGTAGGTCTATAACACTAAAGACCAGTTATTGAAACTGCATGTTTTTATGAGTCCCTTTTCAGATTGAAAGCATGCGATTGGCGGCCACTGAGAAGGAAGCAGTGCTAACTTCTAAATTGGACAAGCATGCAAGCACACTCCATGAGCGAGATACCTTGCATGAAAAGCTGAATGAAGTCCAAAAGGAACTAGATCTTGCTCACAAAACCATAACAGAGCAGGTTCCTCTTTCATTACACTATAAACTGATTTTCTGTTGTCTTGGTTGTATATCAAATGTGAGCAACCATCTCTTAGATAGCAAGTCATTTTTAATGTTGATTTTATATGAAAGTTGATAATCTGTAAGAAAAAATTGTTGAGTAGGTAATCTGTCAGCTCTGGTTCTTTTAATCTTAACTGCCTTTGTAGTGTATTCAACAGCTAAGTAGGGCTTTTTAGGGATTTTTGATATATATAATAGCAGGATATATGCTGATTAAATTCAAGAAGCTTTTACTTGAATAAGATTTTTAATACACAAGTCTTTCATGATCAAATGTTTTAAATAAGTAGATGAACAGAAACTAAGAACTTTAACTCAGGCCAGGACTTGTTTTAATGGACTAGGTTCATTGTCAGTTTTTAATTAGTTTCTATTCTCACATTGGAAATACGTTCATTGTTCCTCCTCAGATATCAATGAGTTAGTGATTTAATGTTATAAAGCAAACTTTGCACTGAGTGGGGAAAGAAGTCAAGACTTAAGAAGGAAATTGTCATCAAATGCTTGCAGTAAATTAAAAATAAAATAAGCATATTGTAATGGTGTGTGATTAGCATTAAACTCTTGGGGGGTGGAATTACTCTAAAACTTCTAGAGGCATTGGAGGTCAAAGTGAAACTGTTAATGTTAGAGATGACCCATTCATTTGTCTTATGAGAGAAATCCCCAAGCAACAAACCTAGAAACCCATTCATGTGACATTTTTGGGATGAGTGGATGAATGAAATGAATCCAAGGAATGCTGTATGAACGAAGGATATTTTTTAGGTAGTGATTTATATGGGTAGACATAGAAAAGCAACACTAAAATCCTAAAAACTTTTAGAGAATATGGTTGATAAGAGTTTGGAGATGAGAGATTAGCAGGAGATTTAATAAGCACCAAGGATAACTGAACCATCTTGGAACTAGTACGGTTTGATGGTTCAATTAGGTACAGGGTTCTAACCATCCTGTGCTGTTTTGAATTGCCTTGAGCTGACTCCAAGCGGTACTAAGCAGCCCCGCATTGTGCCAAACCGTTTGGGTTGGCTTGATATGGGGCGGTTCAAGGGTTGGGGCCTATCGATGCAAAATATGTGCTAGGCTATGAGGCTAGAGGACTAGAAGATATCCAACCTAGATGAAGGGCTTTAAATATCAACAAAAGGGTTGGAAAGTGGAGACTTAGGAAAAAGCAAGATGGAATTGGTGATTAGGTTCTGGAGCAAAGCCTGTGATTATCGTGGATTAGCACTGGATAGAAACTTATAAGAAAAGTTTTCAGGGAAATATGGAACAGTTTCTGGGTTATGATCATCATTTTTTGAGTCAGCATTAACTGCAACATAATGTTGCGATAATATTTATTATTTTCTTTTCATTCTCTTTGTGTTTTTTTAAATTCTTTTGAGGTTTATCGACCATCAGCTTATAAGGAAACCTAAAGTTCTTTCTGTTTTTATCAGAAAGAATTGGATTCAATGAAGGAGCTGGAAAGGGAAACTTTGATGAAGAAATCAATTGATGAGGTGCAGGCTAAGCATCAGCATGCCGCATTACTTGAAAAGCAAGTTGAAGAGCTTAAGCAAAAGCTGCAAATGGCTGAAACACAGCATGAGGAAAAGGTTAGTATTTCCCATCTTTAGTGAGCTTTGTTAACTGGCTATCTATAAAGCATCGAATGCAGAGAAACTTATGAAATTAGATTTCTTGTCAACTTTGAAAAGAAGGTTTGTATAAAAAAATAGGACTTATAGTTTCATGTTATCTATGCTTAATAATATACCAGATTGCACAAGTCATTTAATCTATACAAAACCCTGAAGTCCAAAATATCTCCTGAATCTCCAAGCTCATATGTCATTGTCACACTATCCCTTGTTTGCTGCGTTTTGATTATAATTTTAGATGTCAAAAGAAAACTTGTTATATTTTTTTAAATATTATGGGCAGCAAGCTTCCTTAAGCCTTCATAAGACATGAAACTTGATTAGGGATGGAACACATCTTATTTTGGAGTCTCAGGTAAAACACAAAATTCATCTTATGATAAAGTCTACATAAATAAATTAAATTTTACACAAGTAGTTTTCTGGACACTCTAGAAGAGGTAAATCTTTTGAATTTTTATGGCAAGGTATAATTTTGCCAAAAAAAAGGAGTTACTTGTGCCATTCATCATTAGGAGAAACTAAAATGTTATAATTAGTCATAAGGACTCAGGTAAACACAGTTTTACTGTATTTCCACTTTTTCTGTCTTCTCATGTATTTCCTTGTCTTTTTTAACTTTTTTCTTTCATGCATCACACTTTTTTAATTTTTGGTATCAAGGGCTAAGTATGACCTGTTAATTAAATCCTTTATTCCACCTTAACATAACCTAAGTTTTTTGTATCCATTTATCTTCTAAAGTTGCTTTCCTCTTATATTTAGCTTTGTGAGATCAGTGGTATCTCTCGCAAGGAATCCTCTCTGCTAAGGTAACCAGTATAGAAAAAATTGTACAACTACAATTCTTATCATTAGGCCTTTTCGCAAGTTTGAATCATGAACAGCATTGTTTGCATGTGTATAGAAATTCTCTCATCTCAAATTCTTCTGAGATCTGAGACTTGCAAGACTGTAGTATTTATGCCAATTTTCATTCTAAAATTGATGGTCTTATTTAGAAAAATCAAGCAGAAATAGTGGGAGGTAAAGATTATATTTCTACTTTGTTTTATGGGTATAATTTCAACTTCTAATTTGGTGCATGTAGAGTCTCCAATTCAGAAGCATAAGCAAATGTTGTGATAACAACTAGTTAGTCTAACTTTTTAACAATATATATTCCATCAAGAAAATTAGCTAAATCAATCTTAAACATCTCTGATGGCTATCTAAAATATTTATTGTATTAAGAAGAAGTGGACTTGGCAAAGGTTTGACTAGATTTGGGACTTGATCCTGTTGACCTCCCGGCCTTCAGATTTTCACTGATCTCAAGATGAGGAGAAACACTAGAATAGGTTGTTAACTCTGCTTCTATTCTGCTCAGACTTTAAAAGAAAAAGAAAAAAAATAAAAATAAAACCTATGGATGCTTGGAAGGACAACAGAATAGCGTCATACTCCTATCGTACCACATGTGCTGAGAATTGCAAATTGAGTCCCATCCTTGGGCTCGTTGTTGAAGTTACAATTAATGAGGTCTTAGAAAGGATGACAATTGATGGAACAGATAAATCCTGAATACATGCAGCTCCAAGACTGACGCAAGAAAAGATAGAAGAGAGGTTGGGATCTGGTTGTTGTGTGGCTTGTTGGTGTGTTATGATTACAGTGGAATACAAGTATTCTCTCCAAAGAAAACCTCAGCCCTTCAGCTGACTCAGAGAATCAAACAGTTTGCAAAATTGTGGGCAGCACTGGCTTCATATCAAGAAAGGCGATTTTCCCAGCTTTCCATAACCTGAGAAATTAGTGTTGATTTGATGATTTTAAGGGATTTGACTCTTTGACCTACCCTAACATGTATGGTATATTTTATTTACTGCATGGATGGTTTTTCAATCTCTTAATGAATATTCAGTTAGGCAATGCCGAACTTTCCCTCAAAAACAAATAATAATCAGAGTTTGGCCAGCTTGCTTTTAATCTTCTTTATGTATTTTTTGTTTTCTTTATCCATTTTTAAATATACCTTAGCATCTTGAAATCTGCATGCTTCTAATCCAGAAAGCACTTTAGCATTCATACAAGGCACTCTCATTTGTGGCATGCAGGTTATAGAAGAAGGCAAGAAACTTGCCCTAGTCAATATAGAGCTCGATGATTTGAAACATAAACTGAGTCAAACAGTCGAGATGGAAAAGAAGATAGCTGAATTTGAGAACAAGTTGGCAAATGCCACATCTAGGGAGGAGGTAAGCGTAACGCACTAATTTGAATGACAACGTTACCCTTTCATATTGATGAGTGTGGTTCGCACAGTAGTCAGATGACAGAGGAATGAAATATAATTGTTTTTTCTTAGCATCCCCCATTCCTATTTGTCTGCAGGTAAAGGATGGAATCCTAGAAGCTGAACTGAAGGATGAAAAAGAGGTCAAAACTAGAGATCTTGGACTGGATACTTCAGCATCATTAAGAAGGAAGAGCAAGAGCAAGAAACGTAGCGACGAGGCGCATCAGACTGCACAGAAAACTTCCACAATACCAACCGTGAATGCTTCAGAGCCTGCAGGGTTAATGGCCTTCAAGTTCATCTTAGGAGTAGCTCTGGTGTCCGTAATCATTGGCATTATTCTTGGGAAGAGGTTTTAGCATGGTTTGTGAATTTCTTGCATTTGTCTTTTATGAAAATCTAGTGAGGTTTTGTTTTGCTGAAAGTAAAAGAAGGGGAAGCTATGACTGTAACCTAGCTGTTGATTTTGGGATGCCAATTTGATTGTCAGTCATTCTGGGCAGCCTTGATGGTTTTATTGAAAGTCGAGTGATTGAGGTTGAGGAACTCTGCTGGCTTCTTTACAAGCCTAGAATTTTAGCTTGGGTTGGGAATTTGTTTTATTTATTCCTAATCCATTGCGTGCAGTAGGGGACTGCATGCAAACTGGTTTTGCTGCTTTTGGGTTTATATATATGTTTCCTTGTTAATATGAGCAACTGTGCTTGAGAAATGATTTCATGCTGTAGTTGATATTTTTCTTTAAAAGAGTAATGTCTTCAATTCTAGCAATTGGCCTATAGCCAGCAATAGGGGGACTCGAAGCTTGCTGATCATCTTCAAATGGTTCACCCCTCTTCTGCAAGTGGCTTATATGATCGTCCACTACCACAGATTTACTTTGGCATGGGAAATGTAGATTCAGCATACCACGTTTTAGATTACTTGTCTTTCCATTACTAGCTTTAGAAAGAACAATGGTTTAAAATGCCCCGCAGGGGATGATGAAAGAAAGACTGGAAATTATGTTGCTGTGCTTTGTACTCAGCCCTATGATCTGATGGTCTGTGGGTATGATCTTCATCACCTTTTGCTCAGGCACCTTACTTTAGGCCGACTGGCTTGATTCAGTCTGTAACCTCAAGTGGTAAGCTTCTTCTGAAGAGCTTATATGGGTGTGTGGTAAGCTATTAAGTCTGTCAGAAATTTTTTCCTCCTTTTTGGTCGGTAGGCAAAGGACTCTAAGCCATCAGATGTCCTGAACAGGGTTTTCCAAGGGGAACTTAGCAGATCAGAGGACCGCACCGAATGACCGAGCTTGGCTTTGGCTTAGGCATGTTTGAGCTTGGTAAGATGAATAGAAGCTTAACAAAAAGCTTGTTGAAACTCAGTTCACATGATAATTGAGTGGAGCCTGAAGAGGTCCTGCCAGGCCTGGCTCTAGCTTGATCACCCCTTTTACGACGCTAGCTAATCTACAACTTAGCTAAGCTGTGCTTGGCTTGTTTGCAACCCCAAGGCGATCTTACTTCCATCAAGGTAATGCTAAGGATTGCATAAGCTCTGACAATTTGGAGGCAGCAGTCATTGTTTTCTTGTTACCATGTAGCTTGTGAATGCTGTTTCTATAATGGAACCAAACTGCTTACAGAAAAAAAAAGAAATATGGACCCAACTCCTCACATCATTTTGTACCCATCTCTGTCGTTACCCTTTTCAGAAAATATTTGCATCGTTGCTCTCTCATAGCGGACAACATTAGACGCATCAATTAGAATTCAGAACTGATGTTTCTCTTTTACTTTTTTTTATTTTTTATTTCCCAATTTACTGCCTGGTTTCTCAGGTATTAAATACACAAAGGTACATCAATCAAATTCCTTTGCTTGTTAACACTACCATCTCTTAAGGATGATTCCTTGTCTGTAACTCAGGTGTGCCTCTTGGATGTTTAGAATGTAAAGAAATTTCATTTTAGAGTTTCTTGAAGACAATAATGGAGTCCTTTTTATTTTTGGGACTCCCCTTTCATTAATTTGATAAAATTTGGCTAAGCTTTGAATGAGCTGAGTTGCTTAGAAGAATTCTACTTACAAAAAGAAATGGACTACTAAGCGAAGGAACTATTTTGAAAGCCCTCTTTACTGGGCAACGAAGGGAGATCGGTCCCAGCACTTAGAATGACTCTGTTTAAGACTAGAGTAGATCCGTGCAACTTAAGAGAAGTCTTCAAGTATGAAAGTAAATTAAAAAGGATGATTTGACCCAACGTACGGGCCTAGATTTGGAAGATCATGCTTCCCCTAGAAGTGAGTCCTTTCTTGTTGGGAGAACTCTAATCATTAGACTCAATGGAACCTTCTTTAGCAAAAGAAGACCTAACAAAAGAAAAGCACTAGAAATGTAATAGAAAAAGAAAAGAGATCAAATTATTTAGATGAGAGAATTAGCTAATTCGGTCAAAGAAAGAAGGTGTTTGATTCATTGAGTCACAAAATAAGAAGAGAGAAGAACAGGAAAAAGGAAAATGAAAACAAAAGATGGAGCCCAAGCTAGTGGGCTCATATGTGCAAAGGGTCACCTAAAAATGAAAACAAAAGATGGAGCCTAAGCTAGGGGACGTTGTAGGCCTCTTGGAGAGTTGTGAAGCCTCTTCTTCTTCCTCATCTGTAATACCCTAATTTTTGATAAAATAACATGCCATGACTTGAACTTTATATAGATTATTTTAACCTTAAAATATTACAGTAAGCTTAATTATGTTTTGAAATTAAACTTTGGCTCAAGTCAGTATGAGTTTATATGAAGTTGATCATTATGATGAATTTGATAAAGTTTGGCAACCTTGAAAGTTTAACCAATGTTAACTGAGACCTTAGAAACTATATTTTAAAAAAGAAATTTTAGAATTTTGTTCTCTTACCATTTCTAAACTATATTGATATTTTAAAATTTTTATCTTGAATAGAAGTACCTTAACTCACTATTAACCAATATGCTATATTATGATATTTCTTGATTTTGCTCTTGAGAGGAAAAGTTAACTTCCTATCCTTAATTTATTTTTCTGATATTTTTGTCGAATTCAAATAGGATATTCTCTTATTTTCATAAAAAATCTTAAGTTAAAAAAATAAATAAAGATATTTAATATAATAATTTAGAGTGGAAGTAAGTCAAGCAGACTAGGTAAGCTAGTCTTCTAGAAATATCATTCAATACCTAATTTATGAGGTCTAGTTGATTGCTCTATTACAATCTGATCGGTTGCCAAACTATAGTCCCATCGATCAAGTGTCCAATCGATCGCTCCATCAATCAATCACTTGCCTTATGGTTAGAAATGATCGAGCAATATTTCTTACAGAAGAAATTTGGCTTCTTTTCTCTCTCTCTCTCTCTCTCTCTTCTTTTTAACCTTCAATTCTAGATATTTATGACTCTTTTTCTTCTTAATCCTCTTTATTTCTCCTCCTGTCAAACCCTTCTCTACTAGTATTTTCTTTCCATTTCTTAGATCTACACCCTTAGGCCTACTATTTGCTAAATTTTTTCAGATTTGGGGCTACCAAGGTAAAATTTTAAGGGTATACTTATAAATTGTTGAATCCCTCCGATTTAAAGAAGATTTTACGATTTTTGTTATTTTGTGTTGGTTTTCAAGCTAGGCTTTGAGTTTAACCTCGGGATTTTATACGATTGTATAAAATCCTTGTTCCCACACCCAAATAGAGCCAAAATCTTTTCTCTTGTATAGGGTTAACTTTTGTTTTAGGTGCTTTGAGAGATCTACCACTTACCTCCATTGGAGCTACTAATAGTTCGATGAGGCATAGTTTCTTTTGGGGCATCTGATGGTTAAGAGTGAGTAGATAATGACTTGTATAGCATGCTTAATTAGTTTACACAATAAATCTCTTATGAAATAATTTATACTTATGCTTCTTTGTGGGTGAATAGTAAACTATATAGTGTGAATCATTAGAGTACATGATAAAGGCTTCACGATATTAAATATACATATGACTATGTTGGTATATTTATGTATGCACAAAATCAAGTTTAACTGTTAACATAAGAAATTGAGTATATTCATGAAATTAATTTTTTGGTAAGAATCATACTCATAATTTCTTCTACTATTTTTTCATAATATGATTAACATATGGAATACATTTACTTTATACTATATAAGTATTACAATAATGGAGACAAATATAGATGACTAAGATAAATTTTCTACAAAGCTTGCACAAAACTTATTTCTTATGGGCTATTTAATATTGAGTACTGCAAGTTAATTAGTCTCCTTCTGCTCCTATAAATGATTTCTAGAATTGATCAGGTGATATTATGCTTTTATGATTGGTTAATATTTATCTTAAATTTGCTATGCTCTTTGAGCTATGTTATTTGTATTATCTTAGTTCATTACAAGTGGTTGCCAAGATTGGTCATAGGATTATATGTTAATGTGATTAGATGATAATCAGCTCAACTCTGATATAATATTTGAGCTTATGCTATTCATGTTCATTCATATTATTATAAATGACTACTCGAATGAATATTATTTAGAAGATCTTATACATTGCCTTATTTGAGATGTTTTCAGCCCTATGAAGCAGAATATGTGTTAAGAGAAATTCATGAGAGAGTTTGTAAGGATCATATCAAAGGTCGAGCATTAGCATATAAAGTGCTCAAACAAGGATATTATTGGTTGACCATAAACAAAGACGCTATATGATAAGTAAAAATGTATATCATGTTAGAAAAACTCGTTGATAATCTATCAACTTTCTTCTGGTTTTTATCAATAAGTAGTCCATGGCTATTTGTCTAATGACGAGATGGATATCTTAGGGCCTTTCTTATTGGTACCTAGGCTGAGAAGTTTCTTCTATTATCTATTGAATATTTTACTAAATGGCCAGAAGAAGAACCATTAGTCTAGATAACTAGGAAGAATGTACAAAATTTTGCATGGAAGTCAGGCATTTGTCAGTTTTGAATTCCAAAAATACCTATCTTAGATAATAGTAAATAGTTTGACAATCTATAATTTAGAGATTTTGTCAAGATTTAAAAATAGGATATAGATTTTCTTCAGTTGCTTATCCTTAGGCCAATGGACAAGTAGAAGTAATAAATAGGACCATATTACAGGCTCTTAAAACTTGACTTGATAAAGCTAAGGGGTTATGGGCAGAAGAGTTACTAAGTATTTTATGGGCTTATTATACTACAAGTAGAATTTCCACTGGACAAATACCCTATAGTCTAGTGTTTGGAACTAAGGTAGTAATTCCTGTAAAAATAAAAATGTTGAGCTTTCGCATTAGTCATTTTCAAGAATAATAGAATATAAGGGATATTAAGGAAATTTGGATTTAATAGAGGAAGCTCAGGAAGAATCATAATTAAGAATAACAACTTATCAATAAAGAGTAGTTAAATATTATAATTCAAAAGGCAACATTTTTTAAGAGGAGACTTGGTACTTTGAAAAAGATAGCTATTGGATAAGCTGCTGAAAAAAGAAAATTAACCCATAATTGGGAAGGCCCTTACCAAATAATGAAGAAGTTTGGCTAGGAATATATACTAGAAGATCTTGATTAAAAGCCACTTTCTCATAATTGGAATTCAGACAATCTTAGAATCTATTATCAATGATTCATATATCTGATTGCTCATTGTAATTTCTTTCTTTTATCAATGAAGATTATAGAGCAATGGATGTTCTATTTTGGATATAGACTACGGTCTATATTTAAAGTATAAAAATCTTGGTACATTTAAGTAAAATTTAAAAACCCTGATACGTCTATGGGTATAAAGACCTTGGGACGTTTAAGGATAAAAATCTTCATACATCCAAGTAGAATTTAGAAATCCAAGTATGTCCATAGGTATAAAGACCTCTATATGCCTAAGAATGTTGATTGTCTTAATATGTCTGAGGATTTAAAGACTTTGATATGACCAAGTATGAAAGATCTTGATATGATTATAAAGGTAAAGATTTTATCATGCTTTATAGTTAAAAATGATTATGTTATAATTATGCATTCTTATGAGTGGAAGTGTTTCAACATTTTAAGAGAATGGATGCAAAAGGTCCAAAAGAATATTTTTTTAGTTATAATCAATTTAAGTATCTAAACTATTAAGAGGTTTATCTAGTTTTAAAAAGGAAGGGAAAACCTTTAGGCTAATCTTCTTAAAAGGTCATTTTAGGCCGACCAAGTTGATCTTCTAGATCGACTTTTTGAAAAGGTCACTTTAGATCGATGAAGTTGATCATGTAGGCTGACCTTCTTAAAAAGAGATTATTTTAGGCTAACGAAGTTGTTTGGATTAACCTTCTTAAAAGTCACTTGAAGCCAATGAAGTCATTCTTCTACGCCAGCCTTTTATAAAAGGTCACTTTAGGTTGATGAAATCAATCTTCTAGGCTAGCCTTCTTTAAAGAGCATTTTAAGTTGATGAAGTTGGTCTTTTAAGCTAATTATTTTAAAAAAGTTATTTTAATCCAACAAAGTTGATCTTCTAGGCTAACAATTTCAAAAGGTCATTTGAGGTTGATTAAGCTATTCTCTAGGCTAACCATTTAAAAATGTTATCTCAAGTCAAGTATTCTTTAAAATTGATCATTTTTAGCAATTACCAGAGACTGAACTCTTAAAAAGAATTGCTTAGGTTTAATATTGTTGTTTCTCAAGGCCGACCTTTTGAAAAAAATCATTTTAAGACGAAGAAGTTATTCTATTAGAATGATCTTTGAAAGATGAAGGAATCATTCTTTCAAGCTTAACATTTCTAGGTAAAAGGTTAATTTTTAAAAATATCATCATTTTAAGTTAAAGTTATTCTTTTAGCTTAGTTCTTCCAAAAAGATTGTTAGTATTTCAAATTGACCTTCTTAAAAGGTATAATTAACACTTTGTCTAAACTTTAGAAAATTTTCTAAGTAAAGATATAGATAATAAAAGGGTATTGGCATGGATTGAACAAAAAGAACTATTGTATTCAAAGATCTTTACACAATTGATCAAAATAAAAGAAAGGAAAAAAAATAGAAAGTTCAAAGAGTTAGTCTTGATTGTCTTGTTAAGCTTGTTCTTCTTGGCTTCATTTGTTTTGTCTTTCTCTTTATCTTTTGGATCAATCTCCAAATCTTCAAAATTAAGCTCGAAATGAACTTCAGAAGCTTTTTTCTTACAATGATCAAAGCCAAATGAGAAGGCTTCAGTGGTGTAGGTGACTTTATCGTCCTCACATTCCTTTGAAGCCTTGTAGGCTTCAATGATATCAGCTTTCTTCTTTTCCTCAAACAAAGAAAATTGCTCCTAAAGTTTCTTTTTTTCCTCAATCCATTTAGTTCTCTCCTTCTTCAATCTAGATTTCATCTTTACTACCTCATTTTTGAACTTTTGAAGTGATTAGAAAGGAGCTTTATCTCTTCTTTGAACATTCTTTTTTTTTTTTTACATTATAGTTTGTTGAAGCTGTTTATTGCTTTCTTTCTCGTTAGTTAGTTGGTCCGACAAAGATTTGGTTATAAAAACTTGATTAGTGAGTTCGGTATCTCTTACATCGGTCCTCACCTTCAACTCCTCAATGATCACTTAGAGCTGAGTATTTTTACCTTTAATTTGTTTGGATTGCTCAATCCTAGCTAATAACTCTTCAATAGTAGATTCAAGCTGAGCATGCTCACCTTCTAGTTGCTAACTTCTTATTATTAATGTCATAAAATCATGACAATCTTGTAAAAAAGATAGACGTCATAATTAGTTAATTTAAAAAATTAAGAGATAAGTAAAAGAAAGAAAATATAATGCTAGTTATCTTGGCTAAATTTTTACAAATGCCAACCATGAGCTCCTTATTCCTTTTTTGAATAAAGTAAGAGTCATGAGGAAGACAAATGCCTTCCACTAATTTTTAGACTATTGACCTAAACAAAGTTGAGTCAAAAGTCCTCATGAAGGGATATAAATTTTGGAAGCCAAGGAGGTGCTCGAGCTAGAAGGGGGTGGGGTTGAAGATGAAGGTGAAGCTGAGGAAAAGACTTTATTAGTTGTTGGAGCTTATTTGGCAAAAACTCCATCCAAAGAAGAAGGGCAAAATGATTGATCTCTCACTTGATTATTGATGGGTTCTTAAGAATGATGAAACTCCTTAACTATTTGAGGTTGCTGCTTTGAAGAGGTTGGAACAATTTAATCGATCGAGAAAGTCTTCTTTTTTGGCTGCCTTTCCATCCTTTTTGCCACATCTTTTTTCTTTAGGCAAGATAGTGAATGAGCTTAGGCAACCTGCTCAGTAGAAACCTCCTCAACATTTGATAGTATAGCCAAGGAAGATTCACCAGTGCTTTTTCTCTTGGCCACCATTGCCTTCCTTTATTTCTCTAAGTTCAACATCTCCAAAAAGGGAAAATGATCAAGAGTTCATGAGTAAAATTAACAACTAAAAGCTACTCTAAATTGACCAAGTATTATATTATTGACACACCAAATAGGGCCAAGCATAGTCTTACTCGGACTAAATCTTTCTTAGAAAGAAGAACCCCTAATGTAGGAAGGTTTAGTTTTATTGAAGCAATAGCTTCCTCTTTAGAGGGAGAAAAAAGAGGAGCTTAATCAGACTTAAGATCGAGTTGTTATCAGTCCGATCTAAATGATCACTTTCTACCTACTTTTACAATAAAAAATTCTATCCATAGATGGAAGGACTATTGAAAAAAATCTTATGACTATACCGAGTATAAAAGTACCGCCATCTTTTTTCACTTGGTATAAAAGCTAACCTAAAAAGAAACCTATTACTAATCTCCATGAGTTAGGAAGGAGTTGGGTAGGGGCTACATTAAAATAATTTAAAAACCGATCTAATCTATATGCAAACAAATAGGTAGCCTAAAGCCCGTTTTTAAAGCATCTTTATAAAGCATGAGACACTCCTTAGAGGAATTAGATTTTCAATCAAACTCACTTGGAGCTAATAAAGCAAACTATTTAAGAATAAAATAACTTTGTTATATATGAATCATATCTTTAGAAGTTATAACTGAAAGATTACTAACTTCTAGCATAAGTGTGCCTAAAACTAAGGGAGACTTAGGAGCCAAGTAGGTTACTTTTCAATTGTTAACATAACTATCTAAAGTAAGTAAAAAAAAGGAATTAAAATTGAGGAAGCTGGTTAGTAAAACCGATTGAAGAAAATCAAAGGAAAATAACTGAGGAGGACCTAAGAGGCCAAAAAATCTAAAAGAGTGCGAAGGCTAAGAGCAAGTAAAAATGAAAATGATTACCTATCTTTGCTTTATATAGAACAAAGGAAAGAGAAAATAATAAGTGGCACTTTTAAAGTAAATTTTGTAAATGAAGAATGCGCTGTGAAATTTTTCAAAACTTAGGAAAATTTTATCATGAGCCAACATTCCATTAACTAATAAGCTTCATAATCAAGGGAAAAAATTCAAAAATAGCTCTCAACCATTTTAAGATGAGTTAAGTAAATTTAAATTGTACCTAAAATTCAATAAATGCTTTAAAAGCTCACGATGAGTTGGTCGCTTCCAAAAATTATATCCAAAAAACAAGAGATTCATATTAATTAGAAACTTTCTCTTTAACATGATAAGATTAATAAAATTTTAATTTTTGAAAAATACTTTTAAGACTTAAATGAAAAGACTCATTGAGCCCTAGAAAGTGGGGGACATATGATGATATGAAATTTTGATAAGTTAATATGATAAAGACATACACACAAAATTATAGTAAAGACACTTGTAAATAGGTAAATATCTTATTAATTAAATTATAATCAAATTCAGTTAAGCCAAATCAAAACAATCCATTCAAGATTCACAAAAAAAATCATAAACCATTCAATTTCAAGAAAGCCTAAACCTCAAGTTAATATAATTAACTCACTACTAGTGTCTATAAATATGCAGCCAAAAGCCTTTAAAAGGGCTAACAAAAGTGAGGTTTTCATTTGAACCTCTCTCCTTTTCCACTCTTTTATTTTTTTTGAAAATGAAAGAGATTGACATGAACTTCGGAGGGACTTTCGAAGGAGAAATCTCAGGTCTACTGATATTTCTTGGAGGTGGTTGTAAGCAACCTTCATTCGTTTCTTAACTTTTTTGATGTTGATACTTGATTTATTGGGCAAAGGTCTTTATCAGCAAAATATTTCTTAAAGCAAAAGTTTAGTTCAAGGTTTCTTTCCAAATAAATTGCATTCGTTGATGTATTGAGCTAGAACTTAATATCAACAATATTATTATTACTTGACAAATTATGACTGGCATTAATGTGAACTTTTTTTAAGAAAAAATTTGCTCAAATGTGAATATTAGGGACACATATCTTCTTTATTTTAGATAAATTTGTCTTAAATGTGAAATTGGACGATTGAAGATTTGAAAATTGAGACCTTTTACATTTTACTAGTTATAAGCTCTAATGAAATGTAAACTTTGAGAAACAGTAGTATTATGGTTGCTAAATGTTTTTTGTTTAAATGTGATATACCTTAGTTTGAAGTACTATAAAGGTTTTAAATTAATTAAGAAATTGCTATGAAATTTATGTAGATGCATGTTTTGATATAATGGAACTTATTTATAATGGATTAAGCTACAAATTCTTCCTAAAGTGTTATTCCATGATAACATTTTTATTATCTCTATAATGACAATAAAACTATCCCATATTAGGATACGGGTGATAATCCTCAAATTATTAATGATGATAAAATTTATCACTAAACCAATTTTAGCTCACAACAAACTTAGTTGTTACCATAATTAAATTGTGTGACAATAAAGATAGTCACAAATTATGGTATAAGTGACGATCTTTATAACATTAGACTATAGAAGTTTTTCACTAAATTACTTTTTAATGAAGACAAACATAGTTGTTACCTAAAACATGATTTGTATGACAATAAAACTAGTCACAAATTATGACATATATGATGATTCTTATGAAATTTGTGACCATAAAAGTTATCATTTAGTCACCTTTCAATAATAACAAATATAGTTATCACTTAAAATACAATTTGTGTGACAATAAAAGTTGTCACAAATATAGGTGATGATTCATAAGATATAAGTGACAATATAAGTGGTCATCATTCTATTTTTCTACGATGAAAAATGGAATTATCATAATTAAATAATAATTTAGTGGCAAGAAAAGTAGGCATGAATTATATTATATGTGATGAGTTTTAAATTTCTGGTGATAAGATTATTTATCAAGAAATTTCTGTTTTGTGATGATAATTATTGTTACGAATAACTAATTATATGTGATAACTAATGTTGTCACAGAAGAAAAAGACTTTTATTGACAGAGGTATATGTGCCGACCTTGTAACAACTTTTTGTTATCATAATAAACTTTTAGTGATAAGTTTTAATTATGTGTGACAATTTTTTATTTTTGTTCTGAACTTTATTTCATTTGTTTGATTCTCTTATTTTTTATTCAAATTTTAATTCCATGCCTAAACATAAAGCAAATGCGGACTATTTATTTTCCCTTTAATTTCAAGTTGGATAAAATGGACTAGGCTAAGAAAAATTATAGCATATAGATACTCATAAAATTTTCAATCAAAAGTCTGTAATTATGTTAATAAATAAGATTAATTAACTAAATTTATTAATGAGTATAATAGGTATAAGGCACGCATTATGTCTATACCTGCCTTGTGCTTGTGATGAATATTATCATGTATCCTCATATATCCATACCTATTTTTAACCTCTATATCCATCCTAAATGAAGCTAAGGCAGTCATGTACTCATGGGTTTGGTAAAAATTACCATTCGTAATTGATCGAATGGCTAGTGGCATAGCATCATGCAAACTGTGCTAGGCATGACATGAATGCTACCATAATCGTTTTGGACCAAGCATGGCGCTACCCCTTGAGCCATGTTTGCATGATGGCATGTGGTATGCTAGCTCGACATGGGTCATGCATGCAACTTGGCTTGGCATGTTTTGTGGTAGGTTAGCCTAACCTAACATGTAATTGCCACCTACGGCCTTTTACATTTTTTATATTTTTATCTCTTATAATGCCTATAAACAACTAGTTTTAGGAATATTCTCATCTATTTAAGGAATATTCTTATTCATAATTAATTCATTTTATTTAATTTGTACAAAATTATTTTATAAAAGAAAAAAAAAAAATTTCTAACCCATCAAGCTTGCATTAGTTAGCGTGGCATAGTCTGGTTGAGCCATAGGCCTATGGATCATATTGGCCCTTCCATTGTGTAACATATTAAGAACCATGCGGACCAACATAGCATGATGGCCTATTCGGTTACGAGCTGCATCGGCATGACTCAACTCATTCGGCACTTTACATCCAACATAACATGATGGCCTATTGGATGCAAAGGTCCTAGTTGCACTAATCAATATTACTAAAAGTTTTGTTTGGATTAGCTCTTAATAGCCATATAAAAGTTGTCACAATAGCCAATTGAGTCTAAGGTCCTAGTTGGCTAAGTTTTTGAATGCTCTAAAAGTGCTTTTACGGGCTTAAAGTATTTTTAAATTATTTTATAATATTGTATAAGATTTTCAAAATATTTTTTGACTTCATTAAAAGCGATAAAAAACTTTATTTAAAAGCTTCAATTTGAGCTTTTTTTTTCAAAAATTCTATCTATCAAATATCAAGGAACTATTTTTATTAGACTTAAAGATTACATATTTAAATCAAAAATATATTTAATAATAATATAATAATATATTACTATAGTAATATAATATAATATATTTAAATATTATTATCATTATAATATAAGATAATATGATAATATATTAAATACTGTAATATTATATAAATATAATATTATTATACCATATAACATTATAATTTTATAATATTATATTAATCATCTGCGGCTTGATCATCTGCTGCTGATGACGGAGAGGCAAGCCTACCCGATTTTAGAAAATATTAACTTATAAGCGCAGGCAGACATCCCTAGATACCTATGTCTTTTAAAAGTTATAGCTAATGTTCGCTACAGTGATCGGCCCTTCTTCTTCTTTTTTTTTTATTTTAAATTAACAAATAATTATATTAGTCTAGTGCAAATTAATTTAAATAAATTAAAATATAATATTTATTTAAAAACAAAAGAATAGAAATCATTCTGATTTCAAATACAAAAACTGATATACTATTAACAGCATAATTAACTTTCAATAAATATAATAAATTTAGACTCTATGAATATCTTATAAAAAGGTTTATATATCATGAAAAAGTAAGTTGATAGGAATCTGATTATAGTATTTTTTTTTAAAAAATTATCAGATGATAGTAAAAAAATTTTGTTCAATGAAAAGATTATGAGCTTAAAATATTTAAATAACATGAAAAATATCAGTTCAAACTGCGTAAAGCTCAGTCTTTTCGCACATTGGCTTTGGCCCATTGTTACTCTTTGAAAACCTTCTCTCTCACTCGCTGTCACCGTCCACTTCTCCGCGCTCGGCCTTCCCAGCTTCCTCCCTCTGAGGAGCTGGCCCCCTCTATTGATCTCCCAACACTCCGATCCCTTTTCCCATCCACCGAGCCGGCAGCCTCCCCAAAACCTCCGAGATCCCTCTGCGATCCCCGAGTAGACCCGTCTTATGTGCCGTCACTGGCACCCGCTTCAGTGGTCATTAGCTTCATTGTCTCCGATCCTGGTGAGCCTTCTCCTCCTCCTCTTCCTGCTTTTTCTTTCCAGAAACCCCTTAAAAATGGCTTTTTCGGGGTTTAGAGGCAATACCTGTGATACCTGTGCTATATACGAGGGAGCTTTGTTTTCCTGATCATTTTACTTTTTTGGACGGTGTTGGGTTTCCTTGTGAAGTGAAGGGGCGGATTTGAGTTTGATCGCTGCCTTTTCTTTCGTCTAGTTGTTCTGTTTCCAGAACCCTATTAGAATACTGTCTTTTTGGGCTGGGATTAGTTGGGTTTTGGATATTTCAACATATTTTTCTGGTTTCCCGATTCTAATATGCAATTTATGCAGGAAAATTGGAGGAAGAAAAGGTTCTCTTTGCGTCATTTCCTCGTTTTTGTATTACTAGCTTGCGTTTAAATGTAAAAATTGTGGAAAAGAGAGATCTTTTTTCCGTTTAGGAGGATTTTCCCCTTGGTTTTCTTCATTCAGCTGGTTACTTAACTCATCATGGAGCCTCATTTCGGTTGCTCTTGATGTGAACATTCTAAAAGCTGACTGCACATTTGGAGTTTTCAGTCTTTGTTTAACCGATTGAAAGACAGATTTTTAGAAGCTAGCTTTCAGATTAAGTTGCGTACAGGTTGATTTGATCTTAAAGTTGTGGATATATGAACATCGAACAGAGGAGGTGGCATTGTCTTGGCTTTTTTGCTTACAATGACCTCGTTTTAAGTTCAAATTTTGAGTCTTTTCCTTTCACTGCATGGTTCAGCAGAAGGAATTTATTGAATGGTCTAACCATAGTCCTGAATTGTTCATATTTATTACCTTTGCTTTCGAGTTGTCCTCAACGTATCTTTCAAAATGTTTTATTTCCTTCAATAATTAATTGAAGTAATGCTTTTGCCATTTGGAGCCTGGTTGTGTTTTACTTCATTCCGAGTTCTCCCTTGGACCGTGGGAACTGCCATTTATTCCATGCAGTCTGCTCTGTGTTCCCTTTACCTTCTATTGTCCCTGGATTGCATAAGTATTAATCGATCATCTTCCTTCTGTATGGAAAGTTGGTGCCCTAAGTGATATGTACCTCTATGCACCTTGCATGTTTATTTTTCCGATGAGTCTTTAGATTTTGGCCCAATTCTCATGCTCCTCATATTTTACATGTCAATATGTACTTGTTCCTCATTTGTTTTCATCTAATGTTCTTTGCATGCAGACGCTGGACTTATTATTATTTTCTTTGGGGAACAATTAAAACTAATATCACCATGTTTTTTACCTGAAAAATTATTACAATATGCTAGTTGGTCTGTTACGTGTGGATGGTATATTTCAGATAAACCTCTTATGAGGGGTTGTTGCCCTTTCAGTGATTACACCTTCCTCATTTTTAACATTCTTAGCAAAGGAACCCTTTTCAATTCTTCTTAATTACTGAAACAGTTTTCAGAAAAAAATGATGGGATTTGAATTCCAGGTTTCTAGATTTTGCTTTCTCAGGCCCATTACCCGAGCATATTTAAGGGTTCTGAAATCAGCTCGATGTGGGCATAGTACGTAAATCACATCATGAGGTCTTTAGACACTCAAGGGCATCACTCAGGATCATCGCAAACAGAGGAATCAGCCCTGGATATGGAAAGAAATATATGCAATCACACATATCTGCCTTCTTGTTGTCCATCTCCTCTCCAACCTATTGCATCAGGTGGTCAGCACTCTGAAAGCAGTGCTGCATACTTTTCGTGGCCTAATTCTACCTTAATGCCTGGTGCTGCTGAAGGCCGGGCAAATTACTTTGGCAACCTTCAGAAAGGAGTACTGCCAGGACATCTTGGCAGACTGCCAGCTGGTCAACAAGCCACGACATTGCTTGACTTGATGACTATAAGAGCGTTCCACAGCAAGATTCTGCGCCGTTATAGTCTGGGTACTGCAGTTGGCTTTCGAATCAGGAAAGGGACATTAACTGACATACCAGCTATTCTTGTTTTTGTTGCACGAAAAGTTCACAGGAAATGGCTCAACCACAACCAATGTCTGCCATCTGCTCTTGAGGTAGATGATGTTATATAGTCTCTAATTTTGTACCATTTAATTTAGGAAGTAATTTGATATGTTACTTTAGTACTATGTGATATGCTGTCTTACTACTACGTGATACACTCTTGATCAAATTGTTTTGATAACATGAAGTATGTTTTCAGATATTTGCTTTTCCTGTTCATCATAAAATTACTATTTTATTTCATAAATAGGGACCAGGAGGTGTATGGTGTGACGTAGATGTGGTGGAATTCTCTTATTATGGTGCACCAGCACCAACTCCAAAGGAACAATTGTACAATGAGCTTGTGGATGGCTTACGTGGAAGTGATCCATGCATAGGGTCAGGTTCTCAGGTATTTATCTGCCCTGTCTGCATTACTACATTTATATGCCATGTTAATCTGATAAGACTTGTGATGCATACCAGTGGTATGATTTATTAGTTTGAATTGATATATCCGCAAGCATGTGATAGGATATACCAATGGAGACTTAAATATTGATCTACATATATTACTGTATGTTCCTCATAGTTCTCGGTTAGTTGTTCTAATAAGCATCTAATGCTTGTCAAATGTTCTCTTAGTTTTGAGACATTTACACTTTTCTCAAACCAATTTATTAATGTCTTCATCATATGATCCTATCCTCTTTGTGGTTGTATTCTGACTCTATTATATTCTTGTTTCTAGTTTGCCATATTAATAGTTTATATATTTATAGCACATGAAAGTCATTCAGCTGTCCAGTAAAAGGAAAAAAAATCATGGAGGTGACTGAAAGCACAACTGATTGCACGATCATGTTAGTCCCGAAGTATATTATATATACTATAAGTATACTATATGTATTGATCCCTTAGTCCCTTTGATCTTCATATTGCTCTACATTTTGCCATTGTGAGCACACTGCTATTGCATCATATGCATATAAATAGCTGTTGCATTCATCAACAGTTTTGGTTAACTCTATGCCACTTCATCATATAAGTATCATTCTTGTTCAGTTTATTTGTTATTAGACCCCTTCCAAACTTCATCATATAAGTATCATTTTTGTTTGTGAGCACACTGCTATTTCATCTCCATTTCCATACTCAAGTTTGTGTCCTTTTTGTTTGTGATTGTCTTGTTTGTACTCTGGTTGAATGGCCTGTGCGTTCTCCATTGTTGGGAAGTTAGCAGGTTGTCTATAGAAATAGAAGGCTTTCAAAGTTCTTGTTGAGGCAGGTGTTGCACGGTGGCTGGTTTTGAAAAATAAAAATTTGGAATTTTTAGTACTCTCACATTCCTTATTATGGAGCATGCTTGGAATTTGAATTCCTTATTATTGTGGGTTTACGAGCCCATCCCACTTCTCGTAGTTTGTATTTCTAAGGTATTTTTAACCTCTTGAGTGTTCCATCTAGCCCATTTGGTTGGAGCTATGGGTGCCTAATCTCCTTTGTGGCATCCTAGCTGTGCCATGGTTGACCTAGTCCAACCGAAAATCAACTCAAGTTGGCCTACTCTGGATTTCATGAAATCATGCCATTAATGGAGGCACCTGAGAATCTATTGAAGCTGTCTAGTTCATTTAAAATGTTTCCATGTTTTAGTACTTTCTTGTGTTTTTATGAGCTGACTGCTCTTTCTTTGATTTTAGTTGAATTGCTTTGTTCTGAGGCTCATCTGTCTGATGAGTATTTGATTAACTTTTGAAGAACTTTGTACAGCCTCTTTTAATATTTCACATCCTTTTTAATGCCTTTAGACAGGTTTTGATGATTGCTTTTCCTCTAGGTGCAAATCAAGATTATGTCTTAAGGTTTATTAAGTACTTCCTCCTAATTGATGTTAGAGATCCCATACCCCTTGCTTCCTGTCTCTTTAGTTTATTGAGTTTTTTCTGGTGTCCTGTGCTCCCTTTTTTTTGTCACTTTTGGCTTTCTTTGTATAATTTACATTTTGTCACCTTGCTTTTGTTGCACTAGTTTTTATTCTCTTGCCTTGAGCTGCATGTAAGACTTTATCATGACATCTGTAACAGTTGGTGCTCATAGATTGTTAGCTAGTGTTATTCTCATTCACTTTGCTTGATATTGCTCTCCTTGTGCTTGTTTTGTTGAGTTTATAGACATTGCAAGGGCTGTCCAAGCTTGGTTACAAGTGGATTCTCTGTGGCTTCTAATTGTGGGGCTAGTTCCTCACTAAAATAATTTTATGTGATAATTTCTTTCAGTACAGCTCATCTGCGAATAGCTCATTGCCTCTCGTTCAGATCTTATTATTAGCTTGAACTTCTTTATTGCCTAGTCAAATCATTCCTGACCTTGTTAGCCTCTGTCATGCCTTGCTTTCAGTGTTTACTTCAGCCCTCATGCACCATTCTCACATTGTTTCCATGTCTTCCACTTTTGGCATAACCCACACTAACCAGGATTCTGGATTGAGGTGCATTGCTTCATATGGATTTTAACCCATCCATCTTACCTCTTCATTTGTCATCATCTACTCTGCATAAAAATTCTACCCTTGATGTTGTTGTCTAGATTCCCATTAGCTCACCATTAAATCACACTCTGGCACTAATGAATTTTTATGTGCCTGAAGTTCCTCATATTCCTAAAACTTGCCTTGGATTATCTTGTTACAACTTACCAGTCCCATTTAATCCTTCTTGTTTTCTGGAGTATGACATTCTGGAAGTGTGAATCAGTCTTTACCTTGGTAAACTTAAATAGAATAGCCATTACCATCTTTCTTGAATTGCCACTGCAGGAACATTCATCTCTTCTTTGACTTGTGCCATCTTCAAGTGGGCCTCTTTTTGCAATTCAAACTTGCTGTTCTATATGGTCCATTTTGTTTTTTTTTCTTTTACATGTTTGGGAAGATTGCCTGCTAGATTGCATCACCTTGCAATTCACCAAGTAGATGACTCATTTATTGATTTAATCACAACTTCTTTTCTACTTATTGGCTTGATTAAATATGATAGGTCTGTTTCCTTACCTTTCAAGGAAGTGATTCTGCATTGTTACATTGTTCAAAATGTACCATAGATGTTGCAAGATGACTCTTGGCCTCTGGCTAGGTAATGTCGCAGAGGAATAGCGGTTTGGAGTCATCACTCTGTTGTTAGAACATTCTTTTATTTATTTACCCCAACCAGTCTTAAGACCCTTACATATTTGAAAGGCAAGAATAATTATGAAGGGCTAGTAGCTTTGTTGTAAATTCAAAGTCATCTATGATCCGGTTCTCAAGCATCACTGCACTTTTGATCTGAATAGACATGCAAACCATAAACATGAGTGAATCAAAACCTATTGATAAGGACCGCATGCTTCTGAACCAGTGATGAATCATCATATTTTAATTGGATACTGCAGTGACTTGTGTGACAGCATTGGAGCAAGGCAGCACCCACTTCTAGTTCGTTTTCTCTTCCAATTCAATACTTTCTGTTAGAATGCTAATTTGATTTTCTTGGTTTGTTATCTCTTTAATCAGCCACGATTTTTATATGTTTTAGGTGCATGTTCTTTGCATTCTATTGCATCTTCATCTGCTATGTTTATATTACTTATTTCTGACCTTTTGTGTTATTTTGTCAAAGATTGTGTGTAGATTGGTTTGCATATATAATCACCCCTGTGCTCCACCCTACAGCATAATGTCCCTCTCATGCTTCTTTTCACATGAATATGTAACTATGAACATATATGAAAATGCTACTACTATTTTTCTTAAAATATTTTTCAACTTTGAACTTTTTTCAAATTTTTGGTAAATTCTTTTCATTTTATCTGAATTTCAGCTCTTCATCCCCATCTGAATTGTGCCTACACGCTAGACTTTGACCATGATTGGGAAGTTTGTATGGCACAAAGAAGAGTTCTGTATATGGGGTATGAACACATAAATCAATGATATTGATGAGAGTGCTGAGGTGAATGTCTGGTGACTCTAGGAGCAACTGCTTATCTCTTACTATTTCCTCCACATCCATCCTCACAACTTCCATTCATGTCAACTCATTATTGTTTGTCCTTCATTCCTGAATCTAACACTAATCTAAGCTTAAACTTTTGCAATACATGTCTATACCATCTCAATCAATTATCCAACATTTCATCCTCTTGGTAATTGTTCTTCAATGTATTTGTCAAAAACCTAACTTTGTAGCTGTGCATTTAGCATTCTTTAGGATAGGTAGGACTTTCTGCTGGTCTTGTAGGGTTGCAATAGTTACAAAGCAGCTCATGAGCACCTCTTACATCACCAGTCTTGTTTGCATTTGTTCCAGTGTGGTCAAGCAAAATATGACTATTTCATTGAAACCGTGCGTCTAGAAAAAATATTAAATATTATTATTTCATATAATCAAAACCATATTATAGTTTGGTGCTTGCATGAAGGCCTCTTTTCCATATGTTCTTTAAAAATTCAGTTATTTTTGTTTAGGATGATATTTTTCGGTAATGCTCTAAACTACTAATTTCAGTCCCGGCCTTCTTGTTTATGATTTATTGTTTGTTTAGATGGTATATTTTATTAATTGTCTAGCTTTATACATCAAAACATCTTTCGGCATTCTTTAGTTATGGTCATTTTTTAAAATACTCGTATGTGTCATGTCTCAAGAATGTGGCAGCTGCCACATACCCATAAGGTGTTATGGTTCAGTCAACAATGATCCTAGATTATGGTGCAAACTTCTTTCCCTCAACTAGACACTCCTTCATTGGTGCCTCGATAAATCTGCTGCCTTGCATCTGAAAGGATATAAATGATAGAATAATGATCACGACAGCCTAGTAAGCAATGATCACTTTTACTAGATAATCTAGATAAATCATTTAAATACATTTTCTCAATAATCAAATGTAGTAATCAATCAATATATTCATTTTAAAAACTATCAAGAGTAAATCCATATTTTACAAGTTTTCGGTTCACATTTAGATTATCATATAAGTTTGTCATGATGCATACTGACATCCAGTTTGACCATGCTTAAAATCATGATCTCATTGTCAAATTCCATCAATGTGCAACACTTATGGGCAGGTATTGATCAATGCATATCCCTCATCAGTCACTAGGTGATAACCTATGGTTAACCCCCATTGGTACAGGGTCCATCTAATGTATATTCTCAATTGTTCCTTGGCTATGAACCAATATTTAACACCTACTGGTAGGGTATCGACCGGTGCATATTCCCCATCAGCTGTGTGTATTAACTAATGTTTAATCTCCACTAGTATAGGATTCTGACCAATGTATGCCTCCCATTGGCTATGAGTAATTGATATAGTTGGCATTGAAATCTCGGTCTAGGATTTTAGAACTCAATATGTACTATATGTTATTCGCAGTTCGTACATATACGCATACATATGTATCAACTAATAAGTAATAAACATAATAACATATATCAAAATCATAATGCATTGCGTTGTATTTAATAAAATAATTTGCACTTCCATTTCTCTCTTTCAATTAAAACATAATTCCATAAAAATTCATAATTTGCATATTAATCAATGTTTGTCAGAATAACATATGAAAATTTTAGAAGAGGTGAGCCATCACTTACCTTACAGGTAGTGATTTAAGTCTCGGCATGATTGGAATCAAGATGGTTGAGAGATGTCTTGTTTTGGAGAGATTACGTGATTGATCTTGGCTATCTCGTCTTATTTTGGTCATACTACATTATAATATCAATATTTAATAAACCTAATTTATCATAAAAAATATAACTTTTATAGTTTAAATATGTTTAAAAATTAATTAAAATAATAAAGCTTCATAATTTTTTTAAGAAAAAAAGTATTTCAAGTATTGAGATGCTTGACCAAGTCATGGTTCGAGACAGGATGGAATAAGGGGTGTTTGATTTTATGAAAAAAATTGGACATCTTTATACCATAAGATTTAGAATCTTGGTTACAAGTATGAATCATAATAATCCCAATCTACTCTTTTTTTTATTTTTTTAAGAATCTATCACACAATTTACATTTAATCAATACACTTGTGTCTCAAACTAATTTTCTAAATCCCAGATATTTGAACATGAACTAAGACTACCGGTCGAAGAAATTTTCACCAACGAATAAGGACAATAATGTACTAGGAAAATCAACATTGATAGAGAAATTGACATTGATGGGGTTCAACAATATTTGATAAGGCTGTGGTGGGACATTGATGGGGTTCAACGATATTTGACAAGGCCATGGTGGGGATTGACACAACTAGATCCCTTCCTCAGGTCTTCTTGAGACATGCCATTGGGATCTTAAATGGGAGTTGTGACTATTGTCCTAACCTTGTAGAGAGAGAAAATGTAGGAAATAGGAAAGAAGTTGAGAGAGAAAGAGGAGAGAAAAATAGAGGGAAAAAAGTGAAAGTGAGAGGGGAATAAGGGACCCAACCCTTCATCAAAATAGGGGAGGATCCTACCCTCTCCTTGCTTATGATCCTCCCTTACAACCAGAGCTACAGTGGCAGAGAGAGAGATTGTGGCTGAGGGACCCCAATGGCGTTGTGGTCGACGATGGGCTACTATGGCTATTTGCTGTCCAAGAACAGGGAAATGAAGTAGGGCATCCATTATTCATGAACAGAAAGGGAGAAAGTGTTATGGATGGAGCTTAATTTCATCAAGAGAAAGCCCCAAATCAGAGTTCATGAAGGAGTTGGCAAATCAGTCATTATCCAAAAGTAACAAACATGAGATTTGGATAGATTTTGGGGAGTTAGTTGAGGATGTTTTGGCCATTATCCAAAGTCACCGAAGGGAGCTTTTGGAGGAGGATTTGAGGCGTCATCTCAGCTGCAACCGCCGCCACAAAAATCTCGTGTGGGAGTTACGAACGTGTGAAATAAATTGGAGGCTCGGTGAGGACCTTGGTGTGCTGCAGAGAGAGAAAAAAAGGGTTCTGTAATCTTTTAGTGAGATCATAAGAGTTTCTGAGAGAGTGTTTTTGAGGGCTTGTACCTGATTCAACTCTTAGTGAAGCCTTGCAGATCCTGTGCCACCGTGGACGTAGCCCAGTTTGGGTGAATCACGTAAAATCCTCGTCTCGCTGTTTTCTTTGATTTTGGTTCCTATTATTATTCTGTGTTTTTTTGTTGATTATATCGCAACTGCGTGCTTGGCGTACTAATAGCGATCTTATTAGAGGAATATTTGTTGTATTCCCTATCAAATTGGTATCAGAGCTTGGTTTTCTTCATATTATTACGGTCGGACAAATCAACAAAGAGATGACGGAAGACAAGATCAAAATCGAGAAATTCAATGGTCACAATTTCGGATGGTGGAGGATGCAAATTGAGGACTACCTATATCAGAAGGATCTTTACCTTCCATTAGAGGGAAAGAAGCCGGATTCAATGAGCGACTCAGATTGGATGATTCTGGATAGGAAAGCCCTGGCCACGATCAGATTGTCGTTGACACCTCAAGTGGCGTATAATATTGCAAAGGAAAAGACCACCGTGGATATGATGACCGCTTTAACAAAGCTGTATGAAAAACCTTCCACCTCAAACAAGATATTTCTCATGAAAAAGCTCTTCAATTTGAAGATGGCTGAGAATAGTTCAGTGACGGAGCATCTGAACGAGTTCAACTCGATGATTAATCAATTGGAGTCGGTCTCTGTTGCTTTTGATGATTCATTCAGGGCGCTTCTTTTCTTATGTTCCTTGCCAGAGAGTTGGGACAATTTTGTGATGACAGTCAGCAACTCGGTATCAGGTATCCTTACATTCAATGATGCAGTTAGTTGTATATGAATGATGAGATGAGAAGAAAGGTTGTGGGTGGGACTTCTACAAGTAATGCACTCATGGTGGATACCAGAGGAAGATCACAGGAGAGGAAGAAGTCAGAGAAAGGCCAGTCCAAGAGCAAAGGAAAGTCAAAGGGAGATTTTCCATGAAGTGTTGGAACTGCGGGAAGAAAGGTCACATGAGCAAGGATTGTTGGGGTAAGAAGAAGGAAAAAGGTGCAGAGAGCAAGATAAAAGGTCAGAAGCAAATGTTGTGAGTACTATTGAGCGAATTTTGAGGATGTGTGCCTGTCAGCCGGCGATGGGGCAAACTCGGATCTGTGGTTTGTAGACTCAGAGGCTTCTTACCATTGCAGCTCAAAGAGACACCTATTTTCGGATTTTGTCTAAGGAGATTTTGGTCATGTCACAGTTGGCAATGGATAGCAGTACAAAATTGTTGGTAGAGGAACAATTGTACTGAAGCCAGTGACAGGCGGAGAATTGAGACTCGCACAAGTCAGATACATCCTAGAGTTAAAGAAAAACCTAATTTCTATCAGTCAGCTTGATGTTAAGGGTTATGTATCCGTTTTTGGTAATTTTCAGTGGAAAATTACTAAAGGGTCTATGGTTGTTGTCAAAGGGAAGCGGACATGCACTCTCTACTTCTTGGCAGACAGTGAGAGTTCAGTTTCAGTGGCAGCAGAAGACACGGGTATAGTACTACATTATGGCACAGGAGGCTCGGTCATCTTAGTGAGAAGAACTTGAATATTATACACAGGAGAGAGCTTCTACCTGGGCTAAAGAAGGTGAATTTAGAGTTTTGTGAAGAGTGTATCTATGGTAAGCAGAAAATAGTGAGTTTTCAGTTAGCAAGAAATCAGAAGAAGACTGAAAGGTTGGAGTTGGTTCATTCAGATGTTTGGGGTCTAGCACTAGTGGCATCATATGCGGGCAATAAGTACTTTGTCACGTTTATAGATGATTTCAGCAAGAAGGTCTGGGTGTTTGCTACGAAGGAAAAGTCTGAGGTCTTTGGCATCTTCAAGAGATGGAGAGTCATGTGTGAAAGCCAGACTGGAGCAAGTCTCAAGTGTCTCAAGACAGATAACGGTGGTGAATACTGCAGCAGAGAGTTTGATGTCTACTGCGCAGAGCATGGAATCAGAAGGATCAAGACTGTCCCAGGGACACCAGAGCAGAATGGTGTGGCAGAAAGAATGAACATTGCCATTCTTGAGAAAGAGGAGTATGAGGTTTGACTCAGGTCTACCTACATATTTTTGGGTGGCAGCACTGGACACGCAGTGTATTTGATCAACAGGAGTCCATCCAGTGCATTGGATAGTGGGATTCCAGAGGAGGTTTGGACAAAAAAACAGGTAAAACTTTCTTTTCTTAAAGTATTTGGCTACATTGCTTATTCTCTGATTGAGAAAGAGAAGAGGAGTAAGTTAGACTCCAAGTCTATAAAGTGTGTTTTCATTGGATACGGTGGCGATGAGTATGGCTACAAGCTCTAGGATTTCAGAACAATAAGTTTATTCGGAGCAGGAATGTGTATTTGATGAAGATCATACTTACAAAGACAGAAGGATGCAGTGGAAGAAAAGAAATAGGAGTTTATAGAACTCGATCCTGTTAGAGATGAAGAAATTCCCCGAGTGCAAACTGAAGGTGGAAACTCCGAGGATGTGGAGGAGGAAGATGTGGTTGAAACTGACATCCACATGCATACACCGGTACCTCAATCGGTGTTCCCACAGTTGAGGAGGACCACAAGGGTTACCAGGTCATCACAGAGGTATTCTGCTAATGATTATGTTTTGTACACAGATTTTGGAGAGCCAGAATGTTTTGTTGAAGCCATGCAGGATGAAGCTAAGGTCAAGTGGGAGTTGGCTATGGAAGAGGAGATGACTCTTTAAAGCAAAACAAGACTTGAGATCTTGTGAAGTTATTCGCTGGCAAGAAAGCTCTGTTCAACAAATGGGTGTATAAGATGAAGAATGAGGTCGATGGTACCAAGAGATACAAGGCAAGGTTAGTTGTCAAGGGTTATGCACAGAAAGACGGAATTGACTTTCAAGAGATCTTTTCCTAGTAGTCAAGATGATATCCATCAGGGTGATTCTGAGCATGGTAGCAGTAGAGGATCTTCATCTAGAGCAGTTAGATGTGAAGACAGCATTTCTTCATGGAGATTTGGAGGAGCTGTACATGCACTAGCCAGAAGGTTTTCAGGTCAGGGAAAAGGATGACATGGTTTGCAGATTGAAGAAAAGTTTGTATGGTCTGAAGCAGGCTCCGCAGCAATGGTACCTCAAGTTTGACAGTTTCATGCTAGAGAAAGGCTTCACCAGATGCCAGTCAGATCATTGTGTGTACTCTCAGAGGTACATTACAAATGAGTTTATTATTTTATCCTTGTATGTGGACGATATGCTTGTAGCAGGTTCCAGTATGAGGAAGATAGAAGAGCTCAAGAAACTGATGACAAAGAAGTTCTCAATGAAGGATTTAGGAGAGGCGAAGCAGATTCTTGGCATGAGGATCAACAAAGATAGGAAGCAACGGAAGTTGTGGCTATCTCAGGAGGACTATGTAAAGAAGGTATTGAAGAGGTTCCATATGGAGAATGCAAAGGCATGTCAACACCTTTGGCAGCACACTTCAAGCTCAGCAAGTAGTTGTGTCCAACAACTCAGAAGGCAAGGGATGAGATGATTAGAGTTCCATATACCTCAGCCGTGAGAAGTTTAATGTATGCAATGGTTTGCACAAGATCAGATATCGCACAAGTAATGAGCAGTCAGCAGGTACATGCAGAATCCAGGCAAGGAGCACTGGAATGCAGTGAAATGGATCTTGAGATATCTCAGGGGTACATCAACTTACAGTTTGTGCTATGGAGGTGATAGTCTTCAAGTACAGGGATTTGTAGATGCCGATCACTCTGGTGACAAAGACAGTGGAAGGAGCACCACTGGTTATGTTTTCACTGTCGGTGATACAGCAGTGAGCTGGGTATCTCAGTTGCAGAAGATAGTGGCATTGTCAATTATAGAAGCTGAGTATGTGGCGATCACTGAAGCTAGTAACGAGATGATCTGGTTACAGAGGTTGATGAAGGAGCTCGGCAAGGAGCACGAGTGTAATACATTATGGAGCGACAGCTAGAGCGCAGTTCACTTGGCAAGGAATCCAGCATTTTATGCAAGAACCAAGCACATTCAGCTTAGGTATCATTTCATACGTAGTGCATTGGATGAGAAGCAGTTGAAGCTGTAGAAAATTGATGGAGCTAAAAACCCTGCAGATATGTTCACCAAGTTGTGAGCAGAGACAAGTTAAGTCTCTGTTGCAACTTGGTAAAACTTTCCAAGAGATAGATCAGGAGAGTGCGGCACAGAGAAAGAAGGTATATCTAATATTGATGTCATTAATCTCCAAGTGGGAGATTGTTATGGATGGAGCTTAATTTTATCAAGAGGAAGCCCCAAATCAGAGTTCACGAAGGAGTTGGCAAATCAGTCATTATCCAAAAGTAACAAACATGAGATTTGGATAGATTTTTGGGGAGTTAGTTGAGGATGTTTTTTTGTCATTATCCAAAAGTAACAAACATGAGATTTGAATAGATTTTGGGGAGTTAGTTGAGGATGTTTTGGCCATTATCCAAAGTCATCGAAGGAAGCTTTTGGAGGAGGATTTGAGGCATCATCTCAGCTGCAACCGCTCGCCACAAAAATCTCGTGTGGGAGTTACGAACGTGTGAAATAAATTGGAGGCTCGGTGAGGACCTTGGTGTGCTGCAGAGAGAGAAAAAAAGGGTTCTGTAATCTTTTAGTGAAATCATAAGAGTTTCTGAGAGAGTATTTTGAGGGCTTTTACCTAATTCAACTCTTAGTGAAGCCTTGCAGATCCTGTGCCGCTGTGGATGTAGCCCAGTTTGGATGAACCACATAAAATCCTCGTCTTTCGCTGTTTTCTTTGATTTTGGTTTCTATTATTATTCTGTGTTTTTTTGTTGATTATATCGCAACTGCGTGCTTGGCCGTACTAATAGTGATCTTATTAGAGGAATATTTGTTATATTCCTTATCAGAAAGAAGGCTTGATTGCTAACCTCATTAGTTGTCCATCCTGTCCAGGTGGTTTGATGGCTGGTCCAGACACTCCAACAAATTGTCATGGCCACAAATCACCTGCAAATCAAGAAACAAAGGATTTGGGCTGAAACAAGGATCACAATGAATCCAGAAAAATAGAGAGAGGGGCTCTAACCAAGGTGACAGCATTGCTGGTGAAGGCTTGCTGGGCGAGGCCAAGGTGCTGCAGCATCGAGGCCATGGAATCAAGGCCTTACCCTCACTTTGACAAAAAACAGAGCCATAACCAATAGGAAAATAGGGGAGTGAGTCTTCTTGGGATAGTTGTCTAATGCTGACCAACCATAACCACCAACGACTCTATGGAATCATGGCAGTCGAAAGGGGACTTGATACCAAGGCTTGACCAAAGGAAGGCAATATCCAATGATGGTTCAACTCAGGGAAAAGAATGGAGGTTGATAAGGAATCTCGGCCTTCTCCAATAGCAATCATTGGCAATGGTCAGCAATGATGATTGGCAAGGGGTTGGTGATGAAGGTTGAGAATGGTGACGATTGAGGACCTTCAGTTGTTCAAGGTAGAGGAGAAAGCTTCATGATGGGCAGCAACTTCCGATCAAAGCAAGGGATTGGTCATTGTGTTGAAAATTCATGAATAAGGGGAGTTAAATAGAGAGATCTGGTCAATATTGAACCTCCTACTCCTAGTTGGATTCCTCCCCAGATGCTAGTGGTGTTTAGTTTTTTTCTTTCCTACTCTGATAACGACTATATGTCTTGGTTCTAGTGAGTTAGCTTGGCAAGACTTGTCGAGTTGGCTAGTCTGAGTTCTTCATTCATTTTTTTTCAAGGTTGGTCCAGTAAATGGACTTCACCTGGTTTGGGCTTGCCCTTAGAGTATCGTTGTCTTATCTTGGTATCATCTATAATCTAGGCTCTTGACTAGATATTTGTGTTCCGATGTGACTTTAGTCCTCTGCTTTGCTTAGGCCCTACTTGGCATTACTTCCTGTTTCCAATTTTCTTTTTTCTTTAAAAACACAAAAGTTAAGGCAATAATGATGTTTGATAACTTTATATCTACTTTTATGTTTTAAAATAATTGCTATGCAGTTTCTAAAAATTATGGAAGCTAAAAATTTAGGCTGCATTTGGTTTTCGAGAACATTTTCTATATTCATTTTCTAAGAACAATTTTTATTTTCTATTTCTGATCTCTAGAGAATGGGTTTGGTAAGTAATAACATAAATTATTTTCTATGTTTTATTTTCGTTATAGACAACACTTTTCATAAGGGTAGGTTAAAAAAACTAAAGCGAATATTGCTTCTATATTTTCAAGTTTTTTGGCCTTTATTTTCTATTCTCTTCTTTATTTTAATGAAAAATAGTGAAAATATTTTTAAACTGTTTTTAGTTTTCTACCATTTGGGAGTTGTGTTTTCTAAAAAAATCTTGCATTTTTTATCATCAAATGTATTTCACGTATGTTGTTTCACAAGTGTTCTCTGCTTTCTATAAAATGAAAATGAAAAACAATACAGTTTTAAAAAACCAAACATGCCCCTAGTTTCTAAAATTTTGAAAAACAAAACTGATTCCACTGCCTCTTGCTGCTTCTATTGCCGTACCACAACCAAACAGAATCAACGCCACTGCTAAACAGGACTCAGTTTTCCAGTTTTCAGAAAGGGAAAAAACAGAAACTAGGTTTCAGTTTTTATAGAACTTGAAGCTGAAACATGGAAGCCATGTCAATGTCTGTTTGATTTTGAGACACTGTAAAACCAAACATTTGATTTTGTTCACTCAGGATTCATGCATTGGTGACATATCTTCGTAAACAACCTTCCTCACTAATTTTATGAGATCTGGAAGAGTATTAGGATCCATTACTACTTTATGTGCATTGAATTCTCATATCATAATGGTCCATGAACTTATATTTGCTTATTGAAATACTTCATGACCATTTCACCATGTTTGAGATCAATTGGTATATTGCTGCCTATCTGTATTATTTGTGTCAAGGATTGACTTATGGCATGCTGGTGGCATGATGACCTGGCTTTCGCACAATGCATGCCATGTTGTGGTGTGCCATATCAGTTCATGTCAGTGTTTGGTGGACCCTAGCATTATAGCATGCCATATACGAGTATGTAGCTGGTACTGTGGAAGTGACACTGCAAGGAAGGAATTGGCAAGGTACGTGTCATGCCATGCTGTGCTGATTGGCACTTAAATCCATGTAAACATCCTTGTTATTTGTCCACAGCTCTGCCTAGTACTCTATTCTTTGGCATCCAATCCTTTTGATGCTACCTTCTTCATTGGCCATATTATTTCCTGCCAATTATTGATTTAATCCAAAGTAAGGGCCATGAAATTCTAGGACGTAGAATAGTTATAGTTTCATTGTTTCATATCTCAATCTAGGAAGAGATATGCAAGGCATCTTTAGAGATAGAGAGGTAAAAGTTAATAGAGAGGTATGCGTTGACTTAACTTTTACCTCTACTCATTTTGTAATGTATTTTAGTGAATTCTTATCTAGATGTGATTCTTTAATTTTTCATTTGCTAGCCTGATGCAGTATAGATTGCAGGTCATGCTCTTAAAGCAAAAGGGGCCACTTTGCATGTTATAGATCAAGTTTGAACCCTAATTTGTTTGTTTGCAGTTGGAGTCTCCTTCGTGAGTATTAAAACTCTTTTGGTCCAAAAAATCATTAGGTGCCCATATTTGCAGAGAGTCCATTTTAAAAAGTCTTATCGGGTACAGCTTATCCATGTCAATAAGCAGTGGTTACTGGAATAAAGGTGGGCCTTCTCAACTTTAAAGAAGGCATTGCATGGACACAGAACCCATGTCATGGAAGAGAGGAGGCATCTGTCTGTCTCCTTGGTCAAACTAGATTTTTTTTACTCAATTCCATTCTTTCCTTCCAAAACCAAATGTGGTCTGATAAGCTTGTTTCTACTGACATCAGATCCTAGCAAAGCAAGTTTAGCATATGAATCTTCCCCTTAGGTTTCATAGCCTAGCCGAATTTGCACTTATTACTTGATGAGTAAATAAATCTAGGACTCAGAATAATTTAGATCCGAAACCAGCTTGAGTGGGATGCGGCAATATGGGCCATGACATGCCTAGAGTTGACCCTGCATGGGCCACTTGCACCCCTGGTTCAAAAGCTGCATCAAAATCAATGCCCTTTGACCAATCCTACAACCTTAAATTTTTTGGCAGCATTGCTCTACTTCATTTCTAGCTTGTGAACTGACATGCCAGCTTTATAAGCATGCAATTTTGCATTGTTCTCACATTATTATCTGCATTGCCTCTTGAATTTCATGAACAGTACCACTCTTGAATTTAGCTTGGCAGGATCACCATATGCAACTTCATTGGTTTTCAACTACTTTTAATTGAGGTTTTAAGCATTGGTTTTTGTACCTTATTAGTACCCTGCTGTGTCTGTATGGTACATTTTTTTGGTAACAACACTTGGTATGGGGGTGTGCTAGGTATATTAATTCCCCACTGGTATGATATGGGGGATCAGTATGGTTTGTTGCTTAAAAAGACTGCTATTGACTGTCTTTGCAGCAGCATGCCATCTTCATTGTTAATATTCACATCTCATTGATGTACTAGTACTTGCAATCCTACTTATGGTATTTAGCATCATCTGAGCAGATATTTTGTATTCAACCATGCCCACTTGTTTACCTTTCCTTCCGGTATGTTACCTAGCATGTGTTCACACTTCATCATTAGATACCTTGTAAACCTTTTGGCAACTAAACCTCACTCACAGTTAAATTAGGTGTATGATACACCTCAAGGTTGAAGAGGAATGATAAATAAATTAGTATAGGAGAAGAGGAATGATAATTTAATTAGTATAGCAGCTTACAGTCGTTTATTTTTATAGAGCATAGAATAATCATTATGTTGATATTTTATATTTTTTCTCGATGGTATGTATGATCTCGTGCATTTTCTTCTACTAGTTAGGTTACGATCATGGATTCATCCAATCACCTGTTAGCATGCTTAGGTATAGAATTTGAATCCCTTTTAACCATACATATCTGATTTGATTCCCTGGTGGGATATAACAGACATTCCAGCACTTGCTCAAGTGTTTTTTTGGGTTTTGGTTTTTGTTTTTTTTTTTACCCTTGGTAAACACTTGTTCAAGTTTCAAAGGCACTTTCGTTATCAATAAAATATTTGACTTATCAGAATGAAATTTTATGTAAATATAGTTAGACTTGATACTTAGATAAATCATCTAGGAAATGTAGATTTCCTGGTGTCAATGAGATAATAGTGATACAATATTAATCTACTAGCGTCTGCTTAAGCAGTCGCGCATGATTCATTGACCTGCATGTTGGTGTCAAGGTTAATCATTTAAGGAAGGTGCGTTCTCCATGGGGCTAACAAGACTATCAAGTTCACGATAACTTTAGGAAATTGAACAGTTGGATAATATTATCTGCAAAGCTCTTGGTAATTGCCTGCTATTCCTGTAAATGAATTAGCATGGTTTTGAAGTATCTGAACCAATGCACTGGTATGGGTTGTTATGGTGTGGTATGCCCCTGTTCCACTATACTGATGCATGATACATGGTTCGAGTCGGCAGAGCACCCATATCATGTGTTAATATAGGGGTTTACCCAGCCTCTGCATCATCTAGTGCAAGACTGAATTGGTATGATACATCCTACACTGGCTAGTATGGGTCAGTGTTTAAATCGTTGATGTCAACTAAGAGTTCACCTTAAGTTTGTACTTTACGTGAAGATGTAGGTATGACTGTTTCATGATGGTGCACTCTGAGCATTAACCACTGCTACTGTTACTTTGCATTGTTCTTGATTGGTGATTTGGCCTGGAATCCTCCAAACAATCATGTCCTTTGTAGGAGTAAGTTTTCCTTAATTATCTCTGCCATCAACAGTTATGTCCTTGATTTCATGTATCATGGCAGATTGCCTCTTGATTAATAGAACCTTTAAGCTACAAACAAGAAGACCACCAAAGTTGTGATTGGCACCTAGGTTCTTGACTGCTTTGTAGAAGCCTTGCAAAGGCCACAGCTGAGTCCCTAAATGAGTCAAGCATGCTGCTAACTACCAAGAATGGAGCTTGGACATTGTTCATAAGGCATGAAAAAAAAGCATGTTATCTCTTTGAACTAGAGTTGCCCCATTAAGAAGATAATCCTCTTGGGCAAGTTCAATTAGTTAATTAATAAATTATTTGTTGATTATTATGTAGATTAATATTTCTAATTATTGATGTGTAGTTACTTTTTTTGTTGTTTTCTAGATTTTTGGCCGAATATTGATCTGAGGATGAAATATTTTTTCAGTGTGTATAAAATAGCCATGGTAATAACAATTGAATTCTTCATTGAAGTTGCAATCTCCACCATCAAGTATCTTCTACTCATGTTAAGTTGCTTACTTTTGCTCTCCTTATTTTAATGCGAGCTCTCAATTGTTCCGGCTCTATTGTTATGGTCAGGTGGCAAGCCAAGAGACATATGGAACCTTAGGGGCCATTGTGAAAAGTCGCTCAGGGAACAAACAAGTTGGCTTCCTCACAAATCGGCATGTTGCTGTTGATTTGGATTACCCTAACCAGAAGATGTTTCATCCATTGCCGCCCAACCTTGGACCTGGAGTTTATCTGGGTGCGGTTGAAAGGGCAACATCCTTTATCACAGATGATGTTTGGTATGGGATTTATGCTGGAACAAATCCAGGTAACAGAGTTCCAGATTTTTTATGTTATAATATTATTATGTGGATTTAACATCTCAAATCAATAGGTCATTTATGGGACTTTCAATCTAATTGGAAACAAATATATCCCTAGTGCTTGTTAGAGCATAAACAAAAATTTTAGTTTGATTCTGCTAGATGTTTGTTCATGTTCCTACCATTTTTTCTGGTTAAAAACCTGAACAGATGATTATGATATTTGGATCGATCACTCTCTTGCCACACATATTTATTAATCGAGCAGATTCTCTTCACAGCCACACAAAGTCCATGTGATGCAAATGTGTTCTCTATGCCAATTATTGAGAATGAACATTGTGGTGTTAACATCAGTGGATGTTAACAATCTTTGTTAGCATGTAGGATGGCATGACCAAACACCTTCTGTAATAATTTCTGCTATTGGTTTCATGTACTTGATTGTTGAATGGTGTTCTAATTTCCAAATGTATCACTTTCCTTCTGATGCACCTGCAGAGACTTTTGTGCGAGCTGATGGCGCATTTATCCCTTTTGCTGATCACTTTGACATGTCCACTGTTACCACTTTAGTCAAGGGAGTGGGTGAGATTGGAGATGTTAAGATTATAGATCTTCAATCAACAATCAATAGCCTTATTGGCAGACAAGTGGTGAAGGTTGGAAGGAGCTCTGGTTTGACGACTGGAACTGTAATGGCTTATGCTCTGGAATACAATGATGAGAAAGGAATATGCTTCTTCACTGATTTTCTTGTTGTGGGGGAGAACCAACAAACATTTGATCTGGAAGGTGATAGTGGGAGCCTCATCATTTTGACTGGCCAAGATGGTGATAAGCCACAACCTATAGGAATTATATGGGGTGGGACAGCTAATCGGGGAAGGTTGAAACTCAAAAGTGGTCAGGGTCCAGTGAATTGGACAAGTGGAGTTGATCTGGGTCACCTTCTTGATCTTTTGGAGCTTGATCTTATTACAACCAGTGGAGGACTGCAAGGTTGGTAGATTTCTATATTTCACCTGAACTGTAAAATATCTCATATTACATTGTGATGCTGTCCTTTTTGTTTCCTCTACTGAAATGTTTAATTATTTTTTGTTTCTTATTTTGTGATCAAAGATGCACTGGAGGAGCAAAGAATTGCTTTAGCTGCATCTGTTAATTCTGCAGTTGGGAAGTCTTCTCCTACTGTAGGCACTCTTCCAAATGACAAGATTGATCAGATCTATGAACCTTTAGGTCTTAACATCCCACAGTTCCCTCCTGAAGGTGCTTCTGGCTCAGCAATGAATCCACCATTTACACATGCTGAATTTCAGGTGGACACAAATCACACTACAAATAACGTTGAAGAGCATCAATTCATTTCAAATTTCATCACCATGTCACCCATACATCGCAATCAAGAGGACAATCCAGAACTGAAAAATCTATCTGAACTAAGAAATTCCACTGATGAAGATCTCTGCTTCTCTCTACATTTGGGAGATCGAGAACCTAAAAGACCACATTCAGATCCAACATTGAGCTTGGATTTGCCAAAATAAAAGGAACTTTCAATCATGCAGCAGCTACCCTGTCGTTGTCAATCAGGGTCCAAGAAGATTTTTTCACCATATGGAAATGCATTGTAATGCAGGCATGGTTATGAAATTTTTGAAAGAGATTGTGCATGGCCGGTTCAAATAGGGATCTTACTTTTTAGCTTACCAGCCTGCATAGAACTGATGAATAGTACACATTGGAGAACTAATTATTTTTCTTTAGTGATCATGTCTATAAGTTGTGAAATGGCACTGTGCTTGAGTTTAAAGGCTAGACATTCAACCAGTCAGTGGTTTTGCAGTTTTGCATGTCCAAGTGATTTACAGATGCATTGATCCTCAATTATATAGAAGACAGTGTTCATGGTATATTATTGCTACCCCTGTTAGCTCAATCTATGTTTTGTATTTAAGTATTAGATGAATTTTTAGCTTGGTTCACTTTCTTTTTTCTTAAATATGAAATATCAATCAAGGTTATATTCTTGAAGTATGAAATTCTCCTAATTTGTTCTGTGGGCCAAATTCTGTTTATATTGTTGGAAAATCTCGAGGGTTTGTGTAACTAGCATACTTGGGATGGAAATCTAGATTTGCATAAGGTTTTCTTGGCATGTTGCTTGTAAGTTGTAATGTACCATAGTTTGTACTTTGGAAATTCATCTCAGATTCAAATTTGCAGGACCATAGATAAAAAAAAAAAAACACGGACAAGAATTTGTGATGCATCTTACATTTTTACATGGAATGTCTGGTTCTATGTGTCTATAAGATGAAATAGCTTGCTAAGCAAATTCAGAAGAAAAGTTTTAAATTTCCTTATTTTTTAATTAGATATATAAATGACATGTTAATACTTAGGCACCAATTATTTTCAATTTAGAACAATAAAAATAATGAGTTTTAGTTGCAAAGGGCAACTTCCTTAGAAGACCTCTTGATTGGTGAAGTGTTGGTGTTTGGGTTGTGTACTTACTGATGCAAAACTAGCGGTTTCTGGATCAGGTAGTTGAGGAGAATCTGCACATAGCCAAATCAGTGCTCTCCTGCACTTATTGTTCAGGCAAGTATAGCAATATACCTAATATTATTATAATTAAATAATTATAACTATTAATACAATAAATATTACAAATTATTATTAAATACTATATAGTATAATATTAATAATATATAATAATAATAATACTATATATATTTATATTAACATAAATTAATAATTTATAAATATATATATATATATATTCATATATATGCTATTATTATATTATGAAATAAATATAATATAAAAAATAATGTAATATTACTACAACAACAATAATAATTTAGTAATATTATTAAATTATATTAATTATAGGATAATTTAAAATTATGATATATTATATAACATAATATTAAATTTTATTAAGATATTATTATAAAATGTTATAGTAATTAGAATAATATATAAATATTATATTGAAATTAATTATTATATAATTTAAGATAATATTTTTATTATTATATTATGTAATAAAAATTAATTAAAATTTTAATATATATATATAATATTGAAATTATTTTGAAGAAATTGGTTCCGTCACGAATGATATTTTGTTTCTGGGGCTAATTTTGAAAAAAAAATTATTTGTTGGCAATTTGAGATTATCTAACCCCTTGGTGAATGATGGATTGCTACATTTTATAGTAATATGATCCCTAAAATAATCTTGAACCAAACTAAATGTGTCAACGTCATAGTACCATCAAAAGATTGTCAAGCACTTTAAACATTTCACAAACCAAATGCCTTCTTAATATTTTTCTTCACTTTCAGGTAGTATAATTTTTGGTGTTCTATTTCTTTATTTTTAATTTTTTTTACTTTTTTATAGACTAAGAAAAATAATCATATATGAGATGTGCATTATAAAGTTAATGTAATCTAATAAATATATAGAATTAAAAAATTATAAATATAGCTTATGAAGAAGGTTTATTTTTTTATTTTTTAAATTAGATTAAAGCATATGCTTTTTTTTGCCTTATGTTTGTTAAGACGAAAATGTCTCACTTAGGGTAAAAGCACTAGCTCTTAGCATCTTGTGCCTTATGCGTTCTTGGCGTCTTGTGCCTTATGCATACTAAGGGTATTAAAGGTGCATAACCTTGGTGCTTTGTGCCTTATGCCTCGTGCCTTTGGCATTCTTTTGACAACATTAATCTAAGTGAATGGAAGGTTTGGCTCAATTGCATATTCTTTAAATTCTTGTATGGTTTTAAAGGTTTGGAAATCCACCAAAGGAAGAATAATCATCACAGAGATTTTGATGCTTGAGAAAGATGGGGGAAAAATGCCAAAAAAAAGAGTGACTAATTTAACAGTAGAAAGAAGATATGTTTGGTGGTTAGATAGAGCATCACCAGAAATTGAGGAGTTTGTTATCTTTGTTCTCTATCTATATGTGCGAAACTAAATATTAGCTAAAATTTTGGGCCTTCATTTTTGTGATTGAATATCTAAGCTATAGATCTTTTAGCTTGATACAGTAGTACCAACTAAAGAAATATCATAACCGCTAGCAAGGGCAAGCAGCAAGGACATAGGCCTTGTAGAGTTGATGCAGGCAAGCCACTTTGATATTAAATTTGATGCAAGCAAACCAAAGTAGGGGAATAACTGCTAGTCTCACACTAACTTCTTAAAGGTCTTCAATGCAGTGGCTTTAACCACTTTGGAGAAATTTGTGGCATTGTATAACTCAAGCAAGGAATTATTCCAAGCTAGGAAAAGAATAAACTGGCATTTGCATTGACAACTCAAGCAAGAAATGACTTCAAGTTAGGAGTAGTAAAAATTCACAAAAATTTATTACTCAATTAATTGGTTTAATGCGGTATACTAAGAGCCTATTTATTGAGTAAAATTAGTCCAAATGAAATTAGATTAAAATCATAATATTTCAAAAATAAGAGGCCAATAATTATAGACTTATTCAACATTAATAAAAATAAGACTCCTATTAATAAAAATAAGACTAATGAAGAAACACTTATTAAAGTTTCCTTTTCTTAACCAAAATTTCTCTTATTCTTACTTTTTTGGATTGCATGACTCCTTACGGCTCAAAGAATTTAGTTGGTAATCCATATACCATCTTTAAAAGCATAATGTGAGCCTCTAAAAGCATACATTCTTTAAATCATTTTGACCAAACTCTCTTTCGCCTTTTAGTTATATTATGATTTTTTTTTTTTTTTTTTTTTTTTTTTTTTTTTTTTTTGCTCCTTTTCAATAAAATCACTTCCAACAGAATAGTAGCCGAGATTTTTGTGCTTTTTAAGATTAAGCTCAATTGATTTGTCTACTTGGCTGAGGTTGACATTGTTTGACAAGTTTGTTTCGAAATGATACTGATTTATATTTTTTAAACTTTTTCATCTATTAAAGGCCCATTAGTTCTTTTTCCTAGGATTGGAAAACTGAATTGACCAATGAGGGATTCTAGAAGTCTTCGTTTCATTTTTTCTCTTCCCAATAGGAGCATGGTTGGTGGAAGTTACTTATCAAAGGCATGGTTATGGACTCATTAATAGCAAGATTAGATATTGGGGTGTTATCAACCTTCTTGCCATTGTCTAGATCATAACTTTCTTATCTTTGCTTCTATCTTCTCTTTAAAATTTAAAAGAATGGCCTTTATGGTTACTTATGTTTTGTTCTTCCAAGACCTTTGCCATCATGGTTTTAGAGTCAAGATTTCCTTTTGAATTTGCTGCTTCACTCCCTAAATTTCTAGTGCATTATTTTCTATGCTTTTGACTGACTGCGCTTTAACTATACTAAGCAAAGACAGTCTCTCATTTGCTGTTATCTTCTCTAGTTCCTTCAAGTGATCCAACATCCTAGGGATACCTTTTCGTGACTCTTTAGTTATCTACCTTTCAGCTCTTTTATCAGCATTCTTCAAACCAAATAATAGCAGTATATTGAAAGCATCAGAAAAAAGCTCATGCTGATGGAACTCCTTATTCAAACTTGTATTTATGTCATCTCCATGTTTTGAATTCTTTCCTTCCTCATTAGTTATTTGCTTGACTTTCTGATAAGCTTTTTGCTTGCTAAGATTAGGAAAGCACTCTTTGAAGATAGAGTGAGATCTATCCCATTTATCTTAAAAGCATATAAGTTATCTCTTTCTCAGTGAATGACATTCTTATTATAAATTCAAGAATGACTTAATAAACATGGTTGATGTTCATTAAGACATCAAATCAAGCTTCATCAATTTAATTTTTTCCTATCCAAAAGTGTAGAATTATTAGACTAGGAGACCTTGTAGGGCTTCAAATACAGTATAGTCTTTAAGTTTCTCTCCAAGCTTCATGGATGTGACATTTATATCACTTCATCAATGTCAAAAAAACTTTCATACTGATGACGCCAAGTCACCTTCCTCAAACATCGGGGAAGACGGACGTCCTTCTCCTCGGAGCCCTGCAAGAAAAGTCCCGGAGACCGATGATACCGGTAGGGACCCTCCGACGATCAAGTCAGTCACTTGGGCTCAGACAAAGAACCGCTCAGCGGAAAAGAACTGAGGCGGTTAGGGTTTTGCTGGGAGGAAGAAAGCTCAGAAAACCAGAGTTCAGATCCCTACTTACAGCGCGAGCACGTGCTTTTATACCTGTCCGAATATCCTATCTTACTGTTTCGGAAGATCACCGTCGTACCATCGCTGCGCGTGCCGGAGACATCCCGTACCACTTGCCGACGTGATGTCATACGTGTCCAACAGCCGCGAAGGCATTCAGTGCGCGCCGTCGGATGATATGACCGAGCACAGTCGCAAGTGGTAGCGAATCGTACGCCGTAGTGAGGCATGGCCATGCACAGGGACATGCAATGCACCATACGCCGTTATGAGGTATGGCCCTCCGTAACGGGGTGCAATCACGGGCGTACTGAGAGTCACGTGGGTGCGCCGTGCGGCCTGAAGTCGTCATTTCTTTCGACGATTGAACTGCATGCCAATTGCTGATGACCCCACCCTGAGACCAGAAGGGGTCCCGGGGGTGGGGAGATGCCGGTGCACCCCGAGACCGGCGGGGGGTCTCGGGGTCAAGAGATGATGACCCCACCCCGAGACCGGAAGGGGTCCCGGGGTGGGGAAATGCCGGTGCACCCCGAGACCGGTGGGGGTCTCGGGGTCAAGAGATGACCCCACCCCGAGACCGGAAGGGGTCCCGGGGGTGGGAAATGCCGGTGCACCCCGAGACCGGTGGGGTCTCGGGGTCAAGAGATGATGACCCCACCCCGAGACCGGAAGGGGTCCCGGGGGTGGGGAAATGCCGGTGCACCCCGAGACCGGTGGGGGTCTCGGGGTCAAGAGATGATGACCCCACCCCGAGACCGGAAGGGGTCCGGGGGGTGGGAAATGCCGGTGCACCCCGAGACCGGTGGGGGTCTCGGGGTCAAGAGATGATGACCCCACCCGAGACCGGAAGGGGTCCCGGGGGTGGGGAAATGCCGGCACCCCGAGACCAAGAGATGATGACCCCACCCCGAGACCGGAAGGGGTCCCGGGGGTGGGGAAATGCCGGTGCACCCCGAGACCGGTGGGGGTCTCGGGGTCAAGAGATGATGACCCCACCCCGAGACCGGAAGGGGTCCCGGGGGTGGGAAATGCCGGTGCACCCCGAGACCGGTGGGGGTCTCGGGGTCAAGAGATGATGACCCCACCCCGAGACCGGAAGGGGTCCCGGGGGTGGGAAAATGCCGGTGCACCCCGAGACCGGGGTCTCGGGGTCAAGAGATGATGACCCCACCCCGAGACCGAAAGGGGTCCCGGGGGTGGGGAAATGCCGGTGCACCCCGAGA
>UESW01004976.1:0-98675 GCA_900491605.1 Calamus simplicifolius | reverse complement strand
CTACAAGTCAACTAAAGAAAGATATTGACCTTGCTGTTTCTCAGATTGAAGCATGTCTTGAAAGCTTTAAGAAAACCCAAAAAGATGATGTTATGGAGATGATCGGACATCTAAAGAAAATAGTGTACAAGCATATTTGATCCTAGGTTGTATCTTAGGATTTCTTGTTTTCTTTCTTAGCATGTATATAGGACTTAAATACTTAAATCTGTCTTTTTGAATACATGTAATAGATCTTGTTTTGGAGTACAAATGGTTGAATGAATATTACACTTTTATTACAAATTTGTCTTTGATTGAATGTCAATGAATGAATTTTCTATCCTTATGTCTATTCGAACCAACATCCTCGCTTTGATAACATTCCTTATTTGCTTTTAAAACTCACCTTATTGTTGATAACAAAAAAGAGGGAGAGATGAGTGTATAAATGAGTATATAATGCATAAAAAGGAAAAAGAGAATTTTTAAGAGTGTATAATGAAGAAAAAGAGAATGAAGAGAGAAAGATTGAGAGAATTTTTATTAAAAAATTCAGTCTATCTACATAAGGGGAGTTATTCAATGCAGGGGGTGCTTAATAAATTTCTTCATATAAAAGTTGAATCATTTTGATTGATGTCATGTTTTGTTTATCCTTATTCATTTTAAATGTTGGTATCAAATTCTCTATTACAAAGTCTCTACGCTTTAAATTCTCAATTCAAATGAATTTCTTTAATGCATATACTCAAAGTTTTTGTCATCATCAAAAAGGGGGAGATTGTTGACCCAATTGAGGATTTTGATAATTAACAAAACTAATTGAGTTTAACATCTGATGTTACTAATGATTTTGATTAAGTTTTTCAGTTTATAAGTCTATTTAATGATCAAAATCAAGAAGGAAAATCAAGTTCTCGTTTGAATCTAATGTCAACGTAAGACTGCAGACATTAGAGTCGACACATGGAATCGCAGAGCCGACTCCGGAAAATGGCACAGACTTAGAGTCGACTCTAGGACTGTGAGAGCCGATTCTATCAGAAACAACAGAACGTTGGATTTTTAGGCCATGACTTAGAGTCGACTCCCAGACTGTTAGAGTTGACTCTAGAAGAATTTTGTGTCGATCCCAGAAAAGTCAGAGATGACTCCAGATCGAGCGGATTAAATTATTTGAGTTAGAGCCGACTCCAGAAAAGCCAGAGCCAACTCCAGAATGTCAGACAAGGCTCCAGAACTGTCAGAACGACTCTAAACTTTTACTTTATCGATTTTAATCCCAATGGCTATTGTTATTTATGGATCTAATCCTTTTTCACTTGCTACTAACGGATAGTTTTGCACTATTTATGGATTAATCGAATCTATAAGAAGAGGGGTGATTGCATCCCAAATAAAAAGAGAGAAAAAGACAAGAAAGAGGCAAAAAGAAAAGAATAGATAAAATCGTTGAGATCCATCAGAAAAGAAAAGAGGGAAAACCTGTAAGGAAAGATCATATTCATTCCCCAAGAGAAGAGAAAGAGATTCCAAGCCTTTGTTGTTCTACTTAGAAGAAATCTCAAAAGAAGGGAGAAGCCCTAGTTTTTCAATCTTCTGAACCTCAAGAGCATATTCAAAGGAAGATCCATTCAAAGGAAGAGAAGGAAGAAGCCACCAAGATCTTCGAATCAGGCTTTGGTTCCTAATCTCTATTTATTGTTTCATTATTGTATATTTGCTCATTGAAGGAGCAGTTTGCTTTTGTAAAATCAAAATACTATTTGCTGGGTCAATCTGGTGATTGATTCAAGCTGAGGCTGTTAGCCTTGAGCAAGCGTTAGCTTGTGGTTTTAGGTTTTGTGCTGGTGAGCCTTGAAAACCAGCTGGGTTCGTTGTGCGCCCGGAAAAACAACAAGTTTGAGTTGTGAGCTTGCAAAACAACTCTGCTGTAATCAGTTTGATTATAGTGTGGACCCAAGAGGTACTTGGGAGTGGACGTAGGTGTAGGTACACCGAACCACTATAAAATCTATTGTGTTTGCCATGATTGTCTCTTTATCTTCAACTCTTCATTTATAGTTGCTTAGTTTTAAATTTGTGAATCTAAGTTTTTATTTTCACTGGGGGTTATCTTTAAAAGAGTTTAATTTTTGAAAAACCCAATTTACCCCCCCTCATGGGTTGCTATCTGGACCAACAACCAGCATTTCCCCACCCCCGGAAAACCTTCCGGTCTCGGGGTGGGGTCATCATCTCTTGACCCCAAGACCCCCACCGGTCTCGGGGTGCACCGGCATCTCCCCACCCCTGGGACCCCTTCCGGTCTCGGGGTGGGGTCATCATCTCTTGACCCCGAGACCCCCACCGGTCTCGGGGTGCACCGGCATCTCCCCACCCCCGGGACCCCTTCCGGTCTCGGGGTGGGGTGACCATCTCTTGACCCCGAGACCCCCCACTGGTCTCGGGGTGCACCGGCATCTCCCCACCCCCAGGACCTCTTCCGGTCTCGGGATGGGGTCATCATCTCTTGACCCCGAGACCCCCCACCGGTCTCGAGGTGCACCGGCATCTCCCCACCCCCGGGACCCCTTCCGGTCTCGGGGTGGGGTCATCATCTCTTGAACCCGAGGCCCCCCATCGGTCTTGGGGTGCACCGGCATCTCCCCACCCCCGGGACCCCTTCCGATCTCGGGGTGGGGTAATCATCTCTTGACCCCGAGACCCCCACCGGTCTCAGGGTGCACCGGCATCTCTCCACCCCCGGGACCCCTTCCGGTCTCAGGGTGGGGTCATCGGCAATTGGCATGCAGTTCAATCGTCGAAAGAAATGACGACTTCAGGCCGCACGGCGCACCCACGTGACTCTCCGTACACCCATGATTGCACCCCGTTACAAAGGGCCATACCTCATAACGGCGTATGGTGCATTGCATGTCCCTGTGCATTGCCATGCCTCACTACAGCGTACGATTCGCTACCACTTGCGACTGTGCTCGGTCATATCATCCGACGACGCACACTGAATGCCTTCGCGGTTGTTGGACATGTATGACATCACGTCGGCAAGCGGTACGGGATGTCTCCGGTACGCGCAGCGATGGTACAACGGTGATCTTCCGAAACAGTAAGATAGGATATCGGACAGGTATAAAAGCACGTGCTCGCACTGTAAGTAGGGATATGAACTCTAGTTTTCTGAGCTTTCATCCTCCCAGCAAAACCCTAATCGCCTCAGCTCTTTTCCGCCGAGCGGTTCTTTGTCTGAGCCCAAGTGACTGACTTGATCGTCGGAGGGTCCCTACCGGTATTTCCAGTCTCCGGGGACTTTTCTTGCAGGGCTCCAAGGAGAAGGACGTCCGTCTTTCCCGGTGTTTGAGGAAGGTGACTTGGCGTCATCAGATTGGCGCGCCAGGAAGGGGGGTGTAAGAAAGACATCGAGCCAGCTGCTTACCTTTTTCTCCTTTCTTCAAGATCTTGAAGTCATGGTGATGACTCGGATGAAGGGGTTTCAGCCGGTCGCACTGGGGGGCAGCGCTGCGGGGCCGGTCCACCCGTGGAGGCCCCCCCGGCTCTCGCACCCAATATTCCGGAGCCTCTGCATCTCCGGGGGGCAGGGCCTTCTGCTTCGTAGAATGACGCTCCCGCGCCTACTCCGCAACAACTCCAGGAAGATCGACTCACTGCCCTGGCCACGCAGGTCCAGTCTTTGGCGGCGATGGTTCAGGGCCTGCAGCACTAGCAGGCGGCCTTGCAGCAGCCGAAGCTGAACCCGTCTGTTCCGGGGGTGGTGCAACCCAGCCCGCATTCCTCCCGCCGGAGATCGCCGGTTCCTGTGGATCGTCGCCGCCGATCCCTGGCCAAGCCCCACCACCGTGAAGCCTCTAAAAGACCCCGGTCTCCCTCTCGCCACGCTAGTGTTTCTCCTAAGCGGCGGCACGGGAAGGAGGCAGAGCGCCCGCACCGGCATCGCCGCCCTCGCTCTTCTTCCGAGTCTTCGGGGGAGGGCTCTTTTGATGGCCGGATGCCTCATCGAGCTGAGCATCGACTCGAGGAGTGTAATCAGAAGCTGAAGGAGCTTAGCTATCGGATCACCTACCTGCCAGAGACAGATTATGATAGTCGGCCTCCCTTGTCTCGCCGCATCATGGAGGAGCCCATCTCTACCAGGTTCCGCCTTCCTCAACTAGATCCATACGACGGGACCATGGACCCCCTGGACCATTTAGAGAGCTATAAGGTACTCATACAAGTCCAGGGGGCCACTGATTCACTTATGTGTGTTGCTTTCCCGGCCACTCTGAAGAAGGATGCTCGAGCTTGGTATTCTCGTCTGCCGCCACGAAGCATCGACTCCTTCCGCCAGTTGGAGAGGGCTTTCCTGGCCCATTTTGACGCCTGCCGGAAGATCCCGAGGGTGGCGGATAGTCTCTTTGCCATTCAGCAGAAGAATGGAGAGCCTTTGCGGGATTATGTTGCCCGGTTTAAAGAAGCGGCTCTGGAGGTCTACAACCTGGAAGACTCGGTGGCTACCCTGGCTTTGAAGTGGGGACTCCGCCCTTCTCGCTTCGCATATTCTCTTGACAAGAAGCCGCTGGGCTCTTACTCCGAACTTCTGATTCGGGCCTAGAAGTACATCCGGGCGGACGAGGCCAACTTTTCCCGGTGTGAAGCTGGCGGGAGTGCCCCCAGGAAGCCGACCCAGCCCGAGCCTCCTCGCCGGCCAACAACTGCCCTCGACCCCCTGCACCGAGAGACAGACCCTACACCCCATTGCTCGCCCCAATATCTTAGATCCTGCTCGAGATTGAAGGGGAGTCTTATCTGCAGCGCCCTCCTCCCATCAACTCGAAGATCCCCCGGAACAAGAACCTCTATTGCCACTACCACTGGGACCATGGCCACGACACTGATGATTGCCGTCAGCTGAAGAAAGCTATTGAAGACCTTATTCAGTGGGGCCACCTGAGAAAGTTTGTTCAGAGGAGTAACCCGGAAGCTCCCGGCCCATCAGCGCCCACGCCACCGGTGATCGACAATGCCCCACGGAGAAGATGGTGGCGATGATTTCCTGGGGGGCAGGAGGCCCGTCGAAGAAACCAAGGGGGAGGGGGGAGCAGAAACTGTAATTCCTTTTTTCAAAAAGGACTTGGACGAGGTTGTAAATAAGGATGATGATAGCATCGTCGTATCTATGATGATCGCTAAGCACCCTGTAAAAAGAATCTTAGTTGACAGTGGGAGCTCCGTAGATGTTTTAAACTACGATGCCTTTGTTCGTATGAACTTGTCGCATGATCTGCTTCAACCTGTCGCCATGCCTTTGATGGGGTTCACAGGAGATTCCGTGAAGGTTGAAGGGGAAATCACTCTTCCCGTAACGGCTGGTACGACTCTATGCCAAAGCACTGTTCTCATGAAGTTCTTGGTAGTTCGTGTGCCCCTCGCATACAATGCGATCCTCGGGAGGCCTGGGCTCAACCTCTTGGATGCCATCATATCCACCAAGCGGCTCCTCGTGAGGTTCCCAACCAGCAGAGGGGTCGGCGAGATGTGAGGAGAGCAGGGTCTACCGACACTTTGCTATCACTTGGCCCCTAGTCCTCAAGAGATAGCACCTGCACCGGCACCTGAGGCGCTTGACCCGCGAGACTTGGAAAAAAGGGGGAGCCGGCCGAGCGGCTGCTCACTTTCCCCATCAAGGAGGACTCCGCGCGGATGGTCCGGGTTAGAGCCTTACTTCTGGAGGAAGCTCGTGACCGACTCCTTACCTTCCTGCGGGTCAACGCAGACGTCTTCGCATGGTCAGCATTCGACATGCCGGGGATTCCGGAGGAGGTAATTACGCACCAGCTTAACATCCGGCCGGGGTGTCGGCCTGTCAGGCAGAAGAAAAGGAGTTTTGCCCCTGATCGACAGAAGGCCGTTGATGAGGAGGTGCAGAAGCTGCTGGCTGCTGGCCACATCCGCGAGGTGCGTTACCCGGACTAGCTAGCGAACGTCGTAATGGTTCGCAAGGCCAGTGGAAGCTGGAGGATGTGCGTAGATTTCATCGACCTCAACAAGGCGTGCCCCAAGGATAGCCTCTTGCTGCCCCAAATCGACCAGCTGGTGGACGCCACCTCCGGGCATGAGACTCTCAGTTTCATGGATGCGTTCTCGGGGTATAACCAAATCAAGATGAGCCCGGCGGATGAAGAAGCAACTTCCTTTATCACAGAGAAGGGGATTTATTGTTACAGGGTGATGCCTTTTGGATTGAAAAACGTCGGGGCCACTTATCAAAGATTAATGAACAAGGTCTTTGAGGACCAGCTAGGGCGCAACATGGAGGTTTATATGGATGACATGCTGACCAAGAGCACCAGTGTGGTGGACCATGTAGCTGACCTCGAGGAGACTTTCAACAACTTGCGTCAGTATCGGATGAAACTCAACCCCCATAAATGCGCCTTTGGAGTAGCAGCAGGCAAGTTCCTGGGTTTTATGGTGACCCAGCGAGGGATTGAAGCCAACCCCGACACGATTAGGGCTATCCTGGAGATGAGGCCCCCAGCCAATAAGAAGGAAGTGCAGCGCCTAACGGGGAGGGTGGCGGCCTTGAGTCGTTTCATGTCAAGGTCGGCAGAAAGGTGCCTGCGCTTCTTTAAGGCGCTACGCAAGGTCAACGGCTTCGAATGGACAAAGGAGTGTCAGGGCTCCTTTGAGGAGTTGAAGCAGTTTCTCTCCACTCCTCCGCTGTTGTCCAAGCCTGAAAATGGAGAGGAGTTCTTTTTATATCTAGCCACTTCCCCCGAGGCTGTCAGCTCCGTACTCATGCACATGGATGCCGATGGGGCCCAGAAGCCAATCTATTACACTAGCAAAGTACTCCATGATGCCGAGACCAGATATTCGAGAACCGAGAAGATTATCTTCACCTTGGTGGTCTCTACTCAGCGCCTCCGGCCTTACTTCCAAGCCCATCCCATCGTGGTGCTTACGGACCAGCCCCTTCGAGCTATCTTATCTCGCCCCGACACCTCCGGTCGGTTGGCCAAGTGGACCATTAAGCTAAGTGAGTTCGATCTATCCATCCGGCCAAGGTCAGCCATGAAGTCTTAGGTGTTGGTAGATTTCCTGATCGAGTGTTCCTGAGCCGAGAGGGATATGGAGGGGGTGCGGCTGGAGGAGTGTGCGGACTCTCCCTCATCTGAGGAGGCGGAGGACTGGATCCTGCATGTGGATGGAGCGGCAAACTCTCAAGGAAGCGGAGCCGGACTCATTCTCGCGAGCCCAGAGGGAGACATAGTGGAGTACGCTCTCAGATTCCAGTTCCCAGCAACTAATAATCAGGCGGAGTACGAAGCCTTGCTAGCGGGGATGAGGTTAGCTGAGGGGCTAGGTGCCGGGCGTTTGAGGGCCTACACAGACTCTCAACTTGTTTCTGGACAGATCACCGGGGAGTACGAAGCTAGGGACCCAACCATGTCCCGATACTTGAGCAAGGTGCAGACCCAGGCATCTCATTTCCCTTACTTCCGCGTCAGCTATATCCCCAGAGCGAAGAATGCTAGGGTCGATGCACTGTCCCGTCTGGCCACTTCGGTCGACGGGACATTGGGAAGGACATATGTGGAACACCTACAAGTCCCGAGCATCGAGGCCACGGATGAAGCATTGCCGGTGGAGCAAGAGCCCTCCTGGATGGATGCCTACATCCAGTATTTGACTGACGGTATCCTCCCGGAGAACCCTGCTGAGGCCAAGCTGCTCAGGCGGAGGGCCCCGAGATTCTTGATGATGAACGGGAAGCTTTATCGGAGATCCTTCTCATACCCAGTTCTCATGTGTGTGGGGTTGGCCGAATCAGATTACATCCTCAGAGAGATCCATGAAGGTATATGCGGGAGTCACCTAGGGGGCAGAGCCCTAGCCTACAAGGCCCTGCGCCAAGGGTACTTCTGGCTGACGATGAAGGAGGACGCGGCTGAGCTTGTTAAGAAATGTGATAGCTGTCAACGTCACGCTAATATCCAGCGACATCCGACGTCTCACCTGACCCCCTTGGTGGCACCTTGGCCCTTCGCCCAGTGGGGCATGGATATCCTAGGACCATTTCCTCCGGCCTCCGGATAGCGAAAGTTCCTCTTGGTAGCGGTGGATCACTTCACCAAGTGGGTTGAAGCTGAGGCCTTGGCCAAGATTACTGAAAGCAAAGTGAGATCCTTCTTCTGAAAGTCCATCATATGTCGGTTTGGACTGCCGCACACATTAGTCACTGATAACGGCCGGCAATTTGACAACGCGCCCTTCCGGGAGTTCTGCTCTGAGCTGGGTATCCATCAGAGGTTCACTTCCGTCGGGCATCCTCAAACCAACGGGGCAGCCGAAGTGACTAATCGGATCATTCTCCAGGGGCTAAGATCTTGGCTAAATGGCTGCAAGGGGCGATGGGTGGAGGAGCTCCCCAACGTGCTATGGGCCTACCACACAATGCCGCGAGCCCCCACCGGTGAAACGCTGTTCAGCTTAGTCTTTGGCTTTGAAGCTGTCATTCCAGTGGAGGTTGGTGCACCAAGTCCTTGGGTGGAAGCATACTGTTGACCCAATTGATAATTTTGATGATAAACAAAACTATTTGAGTATAATTTTTGAAGGCTCTGATGATTTTGATTTAGTGTTTCAGCTATAAGACTATTGATGATCAAAATCAGGAGTTACATAGTGTTCTGGATCGAATCTAATGTCTAGGTAAGAATTGCAGACATTAGAGTCGACTCCGAGAATCACAGAGCCGACTCCGGAACTGGCACGGTCATTAGAGTCGACTCCGAGACTGTTAGAGTCGACTCTCACAGAAGAAGCAGAAAGTTGATTTTTCTGGCCCCGACCTAGAGTCGACTCCGGGTAAGTTAGAGTCGACTCCGGAAAAGTTTCTTGTCGACCCCAGAAAAGCCAGAGACGACTCCGGAAATATCATTTTAAAACGCTCGAGCTAGAGCCGACTCCAGAAAAGTTAGAGTCGACTCCAACCCACCTGGAACGAAAAATAAAGTTGCCAGATCAGCTCTAACGGTAATATTTCTATTTTACCTCATTTCTAACGGATATATTTTGATACAAGGTACACTCCAACGGATAGTTTTCTTCCAAAAATGGTGTAAAAGAAATCTATAAAAAGGGAGTCTATTGTTCAAAAAAAAGAACGGAAAATCTGAAAAAAACAAAGAGAGAAAATCTGAGATAGACAAATCCCATTTCAAAAATCTGAGAGCTTGAATCTTGAAAGGAAAACCTTCTAGCTCAAATCCACTCCACTCCAAAAAGCTCAAGAGGAATCCAAAGCGTTCAAATCAAAGTCTTGACAGGATTTCCCAACTTGGAGAAAGAAGATTCATTTCTTGCTTTTCAACCCTTCTCAACTGCTTCAACCACGAAGAATCGGAGCTGAGGCTTGATTCAATCCAGCAAGGAGAAGAAGAAAAGAAGAAAAGAAGAAAAGATCAAAAGCCAACCTATCTTCAAATCAGGCTTTTCTAAACCTTGTTATTCTTAATTTGTATATTTGCTCATTGAGGAGCTTTGTATTCACACACAATACTTATCTTGTTTTTGCCTAGTTCAATCTGGGGGATTGAACTAGAGGAGGTAGTTTTACCTCGGTTTAAGCTTGTTTAAGCTTGGGTTAGTTGTGAGCCCGTGAAAAACAACGTGTAGGGTTTTGTGCTGGTGAGCCCGAGTAAAACCGGCTGGGTTCGTTGTGATCCCGGAAAAATAACAAGTTTGAGTTGTGAGCTTGTAAAACAACTCGCTGTAATCTAGAGAGATTATAGTGTGGACCCAAGTGAATCTTGGGAGTGGACGTAGGTGTTGGTTGCACCGAACCACTATAAAATCTTTTGTGTTTGCAGTGTCTCATTGTCTCTTTCTCTATCTCTATCTTATTCACTGCACTTTATAGTTACCTTGCATTTGCCTTCATTAATCTCAAGCAAACTATTTGAAAAAGGGCTAATTTTTAAAGAACCCAATTCACCCCCCCCCCCTCTTGGGTTGCCATCTGGGCCAACAATTGGTATCAGAGCAAGTGCTCATTTAGAATTTGATCTCACGATCAAGGGCTAAAGATCCTTATGGCAACACAAAGTGGTTCATGTTTTGCTGAAGGTCATTCTACGAATAGACCTCCTTTATTTAATGGAACCAACTATTCATATTGGAAAGCTAGAATGAGAATATTCATTCAAGCTTCTGACTATGAATTGTGGGGAGTAATAATAAATGGACCTAGTACACCCACACACTTATTGATGGCACTATTGTTCCTAAGCCCGAAAGGGATTGGAATGATAATGATAGGAGAATGGCACAATTAAATGCTAAAGCCATTAACATTTTATATTGTTCCTTAGACTCTAATGAATTCAACCGAATCTCAACATGTAATTCCGCAAAAGAAATTTGGGATAGGTTGGAAATAACACATGAAGGAACAAACCAAGTTAAGAATCAAAAATAAATATTTTGGTTCATAAATATGAATTGTTTACAATGGAACAAACTGAAACCATCACATGCATGTTCACTAGATTCACTGATATTGTGAATGGTTTAAAGAGTCTTGGTAGAATTTATTCTAATGCTGACCTTGTGCGCAAAATTCTTAGGTCACTACCAAGAGCGTGGGAAGCAAAGTCACCGCTATCCAAGAAGCAAAGGACCTCAATGCATTACCTTTAGAGGAGCTTCTAGGATCCCTAATGACCCACGAGCTGACAATGAAGCAGCATGTTGAGGAGGAAACAAAAAGAAAGAAAACACTTGCCCTCAAAACTGCAGAAATGGAAGAGAGCAGCAGTGAAAGTAATGATGAAGATGATGATGAAACTGCTCTCTTGGCCAAAAAATTCAGAAAGTTTATGAGAAAAAGGCCCTTCCATAAAAAGAAATTTGGAGCAAGAATTGATGGAGAAAAGAAAAAAAAAAAGGACAAGGAGAAAGAAGAGAAAGAGCCCTTAGTATGTTATGAGTGTAAAAAGCCAGGGCACTTTAGATATGATTGTCCTTTGCTGAAAAAGGCCTACAAGAAAAAGAAGAAAGCATACATGGCAACATGGTCTGATGAATCTTCCTCGTCGGAAGAAGAAGAACAAAAGGAAGTTGCCAATATCTGCTTCATGGCCAACAACGACGACAACGACAATGAGGAATGTCTTGTAGCCAAAAGATCAAAGAAAAAGTGGTACCTTGATAGTGGCTGCTCAAGACATATGACGGGTGACAAAGATGAATTCATCACCCTGAAAGAAAAGAAAGGTGGAGTTGTTACGTTTGGCGATAATGGTAAAGGTCAAATTATGGGCCTTGGTAAAGTTATAACTCCATCTACATTTATTGATAATGTACTTTATGTTGATGGTTTAAAGCACAATTTAATTAGTATAAGCCAACTATGTGATAAGAACTTTAATGTTTCATTTAAATCTTCTATTTGCATAGTATCTGATTCCATTAATGATAGCATTGTTTTTACTGGTTATAGACATGGCAATGTGTACTTAGTTGACTTAGACAAATTATCTGAAAGTAGTCATTGCCTAATTGCTGACAATGCTAACATAAATGATATTGGATGGTTATGGCATCGTAGATTAGGTCATGCAAGCACACACCTTATTTCAAAATTAATTAAAATGGATTTAGTTAAAGGTTTACCTAAGTTAGATTTTGAAAATAACAAAATCTGTGATGCATGTCAATTTGGAAAACAAACTAGAAGTTCTTTCAAATCTAAAAATGTTGTTTCAACTTCTAGGGCTTTAGAGCTACTTCACATGGACCTTTTGGACCAACTAGAACCACAAGTCTAGGAGGAAAGAAATATGGTCTAGTGATTGTAGATGATTATTCTAGATATACTTGGGTAATGTTTTTAGCTCACAAAGATGAGACTTTCTCGATATTCTGAAATTCTTCAAGAAAGTCACAAATGAGAAAAACACTACCATAGTATCTCTAAGAAGTGATCATGGAACAGAATTTGAAAATCACTTATTTGAAAGTTTTTGCACTGAAAATGGAATTAATCATAATTTTTCAGCCCCTAGGACTCCACAGCAAAATGGTGTAGTTGAAAGGAAAAATAGGACTCTAGAAGACATGGCCCGTACCATGCTATGCGAAAGTAACCTACCAAAGTACTTTTGGGCGGAAGCTATTAACACAGCATGCTACATCTTAAATCGAGCCCTAATAAGACCAATCTTAAAGAAAACACCTTATGAATTATGGAATGAAAGAAAACCAATATAAAATACTTTCATGCATTTGGATGTAAATGTTTTATTCATAATAATGGTAAAAACAACTTAGGAAAATTTGATGCTAAATCTGATGAAGGAATTTTTAGGTATTCAACAACTAGTAAAGCTTATAGAGTATTTAACAAGAAAACCTTAGTAGTTGAAGAATCCATTCATGTAGTTTTGATGAATCTTTAGCATCTGTTCTGAAAAGATTGATGATGAGGAAGATACAAACATAATTGAAAAAGATCTTGAAAAACTTAATATTGAAGTATCTTCAGATCATGAGCAAGAAGCTAAAGATGATGATTCACATAAGGACGATGATGTCAATATTGATCATAATGATATAGATCTTCCAAGAGACTGGAGATATGCTCATAGTCATCCCAAGGAATTGATTATAGGTGATCCATCTCAAGGAATAAGAACTAGATCATATATGAGAAATATTAGTAATCATCTTGCATTTGTTTCACAAATTGAACCTAAAACTATAGAAGAAGCTGAAAAAGATAATAATTGGATGCTAGCTATGCAAGAAGAATTAAATCAATTCACTAGAAATAATGTATGGACATTAGTTGAAAGACCTAAAAATCATTCAGTAATAGGATCAAAATGGGTTTTTAGAAATAAACTAGATGAAAATGGCATAGTAATTAGAAACAAAGCTAGATTAGTTGCAAAAGGATATAATCAAGAAGAAGGTATTGATTTTGATGAAACTTTTGCACCTGTAGCTAGATTAGAAGCTATTAGGCTATTACTAGCATTTGCATGTCACATGAACATTAATTTATTTCAAATGGATGTTAAAAGCGCATTTTTAAATGGATTTATAAATGAAGAAGTATGTAGAACAACCACCTGGTTTTATAGATCACGAATTTTCAAATCACGTTTTTAAATTGCACAAAGCTTATATGGTTTGAAACAAGCACCTAGAGCTTGGTATGATAGACTAAGTAAATTTTTAATTGAAAATGATTTCACAAGAGGAAATGTTGATAAAACATTATTTTTGAAAAGAAAAAGTAAAGATTTACTTGTAGTACAAATATATGTTGATGACATTGTTTTTGGTGCTACTAACGATTCTCTATGTCAAGAATTTGCCAAGTTAATGCAGGGAGAATTCGAGATGAGCATGATGGGAGAACTCAACTTCTTCCTTGGACTTCAAATCAAACAAAGCAAAGAGGGTATCTTTATCAACCAAACAAAGTACACAAGAGAGATTTTAAAGAAATTTGGTATGGAATCAATTAAACCCCTCGGAACACCAATGAGTCCTTCATGCAAGCTGGACAAAGATGAAGAAGGTAAAAAGGTTGATCAAAAGTATTATCGAGGTATTATCGGATCCCTTCTTTATTTAACCGCAAGTAGACCAGATATTATGTTTTCTGTATGTTTATGTGCTAGATTTCAATCAGAACCTAAAGAATCACACTTAATAGCTGTTAAAAGAATACTAAGATACTTAAGTGGAACAAAAAATGTAGGTTTATGGTATTCTAGAGACTCCACATTAAATCTAATTGCATACTCAGATTCTGATTATGCCGGATGCAAATTAGATAGAAAAAGCACAAGTGGTGCATGCCAATTTTTAGGAAGTAACTTAATCTCATGGTTTAGCAAAAAGCAAAATTTGGTTGCATTATCTACTGCGGAAGCAGAATATGTTGCAGCAGGAAGTTGCTGTGCTCAAATCCTATGGATTAAGAGACAACTTGAAGACTATGGTATCACACTTGATAAGACACCTATAAGATGTGATAATACAAGTGCAATAAATCTTACTAAAAATCCAATTCAACATTCAAGAACAAAGCATATTGAAATAAGATATCACTTTATAAGAGAACATGTAGCCAATAATGAAATTTGTCTTGATTATGTGAATACTGAAGAACAACTTGCAGATATATTAACAAAACCCTTAAGTGAAGAAAGATTTTGTTATCTTAGAGGAGAATTAGGAGTTTGTGATCCTTTGGAATAGTTTTCTGAAACTCTTAAGGACATCTATCTAGATTTCATCATTTTCTTGAAAAATCTTGATATTTCAATAAGGAAATCTATCTAGATCTTGATTCATTGTTTCCCCAATTGCTAAAGAACATTAATCTATAATTTGATGATTAATTTGAATAGTTTCAAATTCTTGAAACTTAATTTTTTATCTCTGAAACTGTTAGAGTCGACTCTGACAGTTTGTGGAGTCGACACCTGAGTTTTTGATGTTCTGTCTAAGTGATTAGAGCCGACTCTGGCTTTTGTGGAGCCGACTCTAATACGAGCGCTGACAGATTTCTGGTTCGGAGCCGACACCCAGTTTTCGGGAGTCGACTCTAAGTCGAGCTAGGTCAAAAATAAAAAGGCGGAGTCGACCCCCAATCATTCCAATCGTCTCCTAAACCTATCCAAAGAACTCCAAAACTTTTCCAACTTCCCCAAATCTACTCAAAACCCTTGATTAACCTTCCAATCCTCTCAATGGCTCCAAAGAGGCGCGGATTCGTCGGTGGAGCATCCGTTCCAACGAAGAGACGCACGGTTCGGAGGCAACCATCGCCTTCTTCCTCTTCGGCCACTCAAGAGGATTCACCACCATCACCCTCATCTCCTAAGGTTGATCATTTAGCTGGTAAGACCATTACCACTGGGAGAAAAGTTAACTTTGATTTATTTGAATCGGAAGGTTTCTCTATTGGAAGAAATTTAAGGGATATGGGATGGGAGAAAGTGTGCTCACTAGATTTACCCACATATCCAGCATTGTAAGGGAGTTTTATAATGGATTAAGCAGAGGAGAAGGAGGATTGATAAGCACAGTAAGAGGAACTAGGGTTACGGTAACAACTGAGATTCTTGGAACCCTATTAGAATGCCCACTGTTGGTTTAATGGAATGTCAACTTAATGACAGAAGTGGTGCACTGACAAGGATGCTAGGAAGAGATGTGACTGAGTTCGAAGAAATCTTTGCAAATCAGTTGAATCCTAGAACTCAGATTATTGCATAATATCTGTGGTAGAATCTTATTTCCAAAAATAGGGAGATTCGAGTATGTCTCGGAGCGAGACGTTCTGTTGATGGACTGCATTATAACTGGGAGGCCAGTCAATTTAGCTGGCATGATGATTGGATACATGGCAGAGGCAGCTACAAAGAAAAGATCAACACTGCCATACGGTATGATTCTGACACTTATCTTTAGAAGCCAAGGTGTGCTCATAATGGAGAATGAACCTTTAAGAAAACTGAGACACACTGATTATTACAGCATATCAACTATTCATAGAATGGGATTCAAGAAGGTAAATGGTGTTTGGATGAAGGGAGGGAGAGAGGAAAGAGCAGATAGGGATGGAGCAGAGGAAACCAGAGTAGAAGAAATCCCGGGACCATCTACTGCGGGACCATCAGTCCCTGATTCATCTTTTGCGGGACCTTCTTCAGCTGGACCTTCGAGGCCGGACCGAGTTCTATTCCATCACCTCCACATCAGCCTATAACAAATTCTGGAAGATTTTCTAATGAACAACTTGATCAGTTAAGAAGCTTACTTGCTGAGTATGACAGTCACAGGTCAAATGAAATTAATCAATTGAAAGAAGACTTTAATCAGTTGAAGGAAGAACTAAATTCGAGACTGGACATGCTATCCTTTACCTTAGGCAATTCTGTAGAATCCTTTGGAGCTGAGCTTCACAAGATCTTCGAAAGGATGGAAGGCATTGCCGATGGATCAGGATCATATGTTCATGCAACGGGTCAATTGAAGAAGGATATTGACCTTGCAGTCTCTCAAATCGAAGCTTTCCTTGAAAACTTTAAGAAATCACAAAAGGATGATGTAATGGAGATAATAGGTCATCTAAAGAAAATTGTATTCAAGCACATTTGACTTTGTTTTGAGTTTGATAGTTTGTACTTAGGAAGTTTTTGAATATCAAATGTATTTCATTTTGAATGTAAATGAATCAACTGATGTAATGGTTCTTGCTTATGAAATACAATTTCACATTTTCAAATTTGATTGATTGGATTCCTATGCTTTATTGAGATTATAAATTTTTTATATACTCTCCTTATTGCTAATAACAAAAAAGGGGGAGAGATAGTTGTGTATATGCAAAGAAAGAAAGATTGAATAGGAATATTGAATAAAATATGCATAAAGAAAGAAAGAAAGGGGAAGAATTAATTGTTTATGCAAAATGAATTGAAATGATTATCATTACAATTTGATGTTTATATATAAGAGGAGCTACTCAATGCAGGGGGAGCTTAACAAAAAGCTCATTTGCAATTTTATGCACATTAAGTTTAACAATTCAATATTGATGGATTATATTGAACTCATGTACAATTTTAAAGTTTACATTGAACATTGGCATCAAAACCTTAATTTCAATGGTTTAAAGTTAAAATGACTATAATCCTTAGTTTGATTGAATTTTTGAATGCATATACTCAAAGTTTTTGTTATCATCAAAAAGGGGGAGATTGTTGACCCAATTGATGATTTTGATGATTAACAAAACTATTTGAGTATAATTTTTGAAGGCTCTGATGATTTTGATTTAGTGTTTCAGCTATAAGACTATTGAAAGATCAAAATCAAGAGTTACATAGTGTTCTGGATCGAATCTAATGTCTAGGTAAGAATTGCAGACATTAGAGTCGACTCCGAGAATCACAGAGCCGACTCCGGAACTGGCACGGACGTTAGAGTCGACTCCGAGACTGTTAGAGTCGACTCTCACAGAAGAAGCAGAAAGTTGATTTTTCTGGCCCCGACCTAGAGTCGACTCCGGGTAAGTTAGAGTCGACTCCGGAAAAGTTTCTTGTCGACCCCAGAAAAGCCAGAGACGACTCCGGAAATATCATTTTAAAACATCTCGAGCTAGAGCCGACTCCAGAAAAGTTAGAGTCGACTCCAACCCACCTGGAACGAAAAATAAAGTTGCGAGATCATCTCTAACGGTAATATTTCTATTTTACCTCATTTCTAACGGATATATTTTGATACAAGGTACACTCCAACGGATAGTTTTCTTCCAAAAATGATGTAAAAGAAATCTAAAAAAAGGGGAGTCTATTGTTCAAAAAATAAGAACGAAAAATCTGAAAAAAACAAAGAGAGAAAATCTGAGATAGACAAATCCTATTTCAAAAATCTGAGAGCTTGAATCTTGAAAGGAAAACCTTCTAGCTCAAATCCACTCCACTCCAAAAAGCTCAAGAGGAATCCAAAGTGTTCAAATCAAAGTCTTGACGGATTTCCCAACTTGGAGAAAGAAGATTCATTTCTTGCTTTTCAACCCTTCTCAACTGCATCAACCACGAAGAATCGGAGCTGAGGCTTGATTCAATCCAGCAAGGAGAAGAAGAAAAGAAGAAAAGAAGAAAAGATCAAAAGCCAACCTATCTTCAAATTAGGCTTTTCTAAACCTTGTTATTCTTAATTTGTATATTTGCTCATTGAGGAGCTTTGTATTCACACACAATACTTATCTTGTTTTTGCCTAGTTCAATCTGGGGGATTGAACTAGAGGAGGTAGTTTTACCTCGGTTTAAGCTTGTTTAAGCTTGGGTTAGTTGTGAGCCCGTGAAAAACAACGTGTAGGGTTTTGTGCTGGTGAGCCCGTGTAAAACCGGCTGGGTTCATTGTGATCTCGAAAAAACAACAAGTTCGAGTTGTGAGCTTGTAAAACAACTCTGCTGTAATCTTGGGTGGTTATAGTGTGGACCCAAGTGAATCTTGGGAGTGGACGTAGGTGCTGGTTGCACCGAACCACTATAAAATCTTTTGTGTTTGCAGTGTCACATTGTCTCTTTCTCTATCTCTATCTTATTCACTGCACTTTATAGTTACCTTGCATTTGCCTTCATTAATCTCAAGCAAATTATTTGAAAAAGGGCTAATTTTTAAAGAACCCAATTCACCCCCCCCTCTTGGGTTGCCATCTGGGCCAACACATACAGCGAGGAAGGTAACCCTGATCAGCTGCGAGCCAACCTCGACCTGGTGGAGGAGGTGCGAGACCGGGCGCGGCTTCGAATGGCGGCCTACCGGCAGTGGGCCGCAAAGTACTACAACGCTCGTGTGCACCCCCGGACGTTCCTGCCAGGAGATCTGGTCCTTCGACGGGCTGAGGTCTTGAAGCCAGCTAAGGGAGGCAAGCTAGCCCCAAATTGGGAGGGGCCTTATCGGATTGCCGAAACACTCCGCCACGAAGCTTATAAAATTGAAGAACTTGATGGGACGCCACTCCCTAGAACATGGAATGCGGATAACCTTCGTCGGTATTATCAGTAATGTATTCCTCCTTTCATGTCAAGTATCCCCCCTGTATTCGCTTGGGTTTCACCCCTCATTCAATATTAACGAGATTCAATTTTAGCTACCTAAATATTTTCACAAAATCCCGACCCCGGTCGGCACTAAAGCCCTGCACCAGCCAGGCATAAAGCCCAGTGTACCACTGGCGGAGCGATGTACCACCGGCTCTCAGCAACAAAAGCCCGACCCCGGTCGGCACTAAAGCCCTGCACCAGCCAGGCATAAAGCCCAGTGTACCACTGGCGGAGCGGTGTACCACCGGCTCTCAGCAACAAAAGCCCGACACCCGTCGGCACTAAAGCCCTGCACCAGCCAGGCATAAAGCCCAGTATACCACTGGCAGAGCGGTGTACCACCGGCTCTCAGCAACAAAAGCCCGACACCCATCGGCGCCTAAAGCCCTGCACCAGCCAGGCATGAAACCCAGTGTACCACTGGCAGAGCGGTGTACCACCGGCTCTCAGCAACAAAAGCCCGACCCCGGTCGGCACTAAAGCCCTGCACCAGCCAGGCATAAAGCCCAGTGTACCACTGGTGGAGCGGTGTACCACCGGCTCTAAGTAACAAAAGCCCGACACCTATCGGCGCCTAAAGCCCTGCACCAGCCAGGCATGAAGCCCAGTGTACCACTGGCAGAGCGGTGTACCACCGGCTCTCAGCAACAAAAGCCCGACCCCGGTCGGCACTAAAGCCCTGCACTAGCCAGGCATGAAGCCCAGTGTACCACTGGCAGAGCGGTGTACCACTGGCTCTCAGCAACAAAAGCCCAACCCCGGTCGGCACTAAAGCCCTGCACCAGCCAGGCATGAAGCCCAGTGTACCACTGGTAGAGCGGTGTACCACCGGCTCTCAGCAATAAAAGCCCGACCCCGGTTGGCACTAAAGCCCTGCACCAGCTAGGCATAAAGCCCAGTGTACCATTGGTAGAGCGGTATACCACCAGCTCTCAGCAACAAAAGCCCGACACCCGTCGACACCTAAAGCCCTGCACCAGCCAGGCATGAAGCCCAGTGTACCACTGGCAGAGCGGTGTACCACTGGCTCTCAGCAACAAAAGCCTGACCCCGGACGGCACTAAAGCCCTGCACCAGCTAGGCATGAAGCCCAGTGTACCACTAGCAGAGCGGTGTACCACCGGCTCTCAGCAACAAAATCCCGGATCCAGCAGGAATGGCTCCGGCCGGCCCTAAGCGCCGGCACCAAAGCCCTGCGCTAGCCAGGCACGAAGCCCAACATCCGTCGGCACCTAAAGCCCTACGCTAGTCAGGCACGAAGCCCGACACCCGTTGGCACCTAAAGCCCCGCCTCGGACGGCACAAGAAGCTCCGGGCTTGCTGAACTTAAAGCCCGACACCCGATAGCACAAAGTCCCGCCGATCAGATAAAAGTTGACCCCCGTAGGCATCAGAAGCCACGCGCCTATTTAGTACAAGGTCCAACACTCGGCAGGGCATTGCGCTGATGGCCTCGAGGAGTCCGTCTACCTAACCTCTGACTGCCGGCGTTTCAGCTCCGAAAAACCTACCCTCCCTGGTCCTAACTTTCGGGTCTAAACAGCTGGGGCGGAATATCTCGAGTTGAGAATTGTCCCCCGGTGCTATCGGAACTAATGGGATCACAAGGCTACGTGTTGTCAATCGACGAAGTTTATGAAAAGACAGAATGCATCTTGAAGAATGTTTTCATTAATTGGAAGGGACTACAAAATGCCGACATTGTCGGACTTGTAAAAAGAAAGAACAAAACAACAAGAGTGCGAGCTCACGGCTCTGCCGGTGCAGGCTCATCATCAAAAGGGGCCAAGTCTGACAAACGCTCTAGCTCAACCTCCAGGGCCTGGGGGAAGTTCAGGTCCCTGGCCACCTTCTCCTTGCCATACTGGAACCCGTCAAGGAATACAGCCGCCGAGGCTTCGGCCAGGTCGTCTGTGAAGCGCCCGGACGTCTTGTACTCCTCTATGAGCCCAGCGGCCCGGACCTTCTCTACGGCAAGGACCTTCTCTATGGCACGGCTCACCTCCTCTTCGGACCGGCTGACTTCCTCCTTCGCCGCTCGCGCCTCTTCTGACGCTGCACCCGCTCGATATTCGGCCTCCCGGAGGGCTGAGGTTAGCTTAGAGATATGTATGTCCCTGGCCATTACAGCATTCTCAGCCTCCATCATTTGGAGGAGCGCTGCACGCGCACGGTTGGCTTCAATCTCCACCCGGTTCTTGGCGGCCTTTACCTCGCTCGCCCAGGCACCTCTGGCCGACTCCAGCGCCTTCTCGGCCGCCTCCATGCAGCGCTGAGCCTCCTCAACCTCTTTCTACGTCTCCCGTAGAAGGACCTTCTCCCCATGAATTACCTCCCTGGCGGCCCTCAGGGAGTGTGCGATCTGCACGCGTAAGCCCCAGGTCAGCTGAAGGAAAAGGATAAAAGGTAAAGGGTGAGAATATCGCTTACCCTGACGACAGCAGCATCGGAGTCCTGGAAGAACGCGCTCGCTTTCTGGTGACTGAGGTCCTCCAGGATCTCAGGAACAAAGATCGGGCCCAGGACTCGCTCAGCCCAGCGACCATCATTCAAGGAGTCTCGGGGTGGCCCGGGCTCGCCCCCACCTCGCTCTGTCGTTTCAGCTATCCCTGGTTTGGTGCGTGGGCCACTCCTGGGCGACCCCTCAGGGGGTGGACTCACAGGACCAGATGGTCCCTCACCCCAATCCCTGGTGGCATCCGGCGGGGTCGATCCCTCAGGAGCCGGGGGCTCTTCGATCAATATGGGCCCCTCCGTGGCTGGCTCCTCAACGGCGACTCCCGCGGTTGTCCCCATCTCTGGTGGAGTGTCGGCCGTGAGGTCAACCTCCGGAATAGCCGGGACATCTCGCGGAGCCGGGGGTGGGGAGACTTGAGCCGGTGGGGAGGCCCGAGCCATCGGACGCTTCGGGGCTGGGGCCTGCTGACCCCTGGATGGTCCTTCCCGGGCCCTCTTCTTGGAGGCAGCCCTCAGCAGTTTTGTCGCCGGTATCTTCATGGCTGCACAGCATCAGTTGAGCTTTTAAAATAAAATAAAATAAATAAAAAGAGAGAGGGGGGGAGAGAAGTTAATTTTTTGCTAAGGATGGAGAAGACTTACCCCAGTGGGAGATGAGACCCGCCGACTCCAGGTTATCCTCCGACAGCAACAGGGTGTATCGGGGGATCTCGGTGGCCAACAATAGCCCCAACGCCTCCTGGTCCCCAGGATGGATGGCGACGGCATTCCCCCGGAGGTCGGGGTCTCCCCACTGGGGCCTGACTTGGTCAACATTCGCAAAAAAGAAACGGGATTTCCATCCCTTAATCGAAGAAAGAAGGAGGAGTTTTAGGACCCGATTGGGTCGGGGCTGAAATAGCCACCAGCCCTTTTGAGCCCGAAGGGTGTAGAAATATCGAAAAAGGCTGATTCGGAGGGTAATGTTCAGGCGATAGCAAAGGATGACAAAGGCACAGATGACGCGGTAGGAGTTTGGAACTAATTGAGAGGGGGCCAAGGAATAGTAGTTAAGGAGGTTGACAAAAAAGGGCGGAAAGGGTGGGCGGAGACCTGCCTTTAGGCAGATCTCATAGAGGGCCACCCGACCGGGTCGGAAGGAAATGACCCTGTCGTCGGGAGTTGGCGAGAAAAGCTCAACGTCCCGGGGGACCTGATAACGGGCCCGGATTTTTTCCAAATCCAGCCGCGTCATCGTGGAGGCCGTCCCCTCTGGGGACCCCTCCGCCGTCGAGGAGGCACCGGCCTCCGACCGGCGGCCCCTCGATGGGGATCCACCGGTGACCCATGGCCGGGCCAGGGGGATGTGGTCCTCTAAATCAGAGGACCACTCAATCGAAGGGGAAGGAGCGGGAGAGGTACGGTACTTCTCGGAAGAAGGACGATTCTCAGAACTGTCCTCCGAGGTCCAAGAAAAAGAACTCATGAGCGAAGGGACAGAAGTCTAGGATGGGGGAAGAGATGACATGAAAGGGAGGAAACCAAACGCAGGCCCGCAGGTTGCAGGGGAGGTCGAAGCGTAGGCGCAGAGGGAGACGATGACAAGAGAAGCAGTAAGACGTTAATTCGACTCCTCGCTTAGCTTTATCAGGTTTTCAAATCATCCCGCCACGTCTCGTCGGCCACATGGCCCCTTGCCATAGGCTGGCTCGCCTCGAGGGACACCCAGCGCATGGCGCAGCACGCCCCCGGCCAATGGTGGGACCCTGCTGACGTCGCCGTAATGAAAGGTAATGATGATGCGGCTTTTGCGCAAACTTCGAAGAGCCAGTTCTCTCTCTCGAGGTCGATCGTGGCGTGCACAGCGTACGAAGGGCTGCCTCCTTACATTCCCCAGGCTGTCCGCATAAAGATGAGGACGGGGATTAGCCACGTGGAGAACACCCCTTGCGCCTCAACGGTGGGACCCGCTTCGCCCCAGGGGTGAGGGGGCATCTGATATGACTGATCCCGCGTCATCAGGATAAAAGGCAATGGCGGCTAATGACCCCGAGACCCCCACCGGTCTCGGGGTGCACTGGAATTTCCCCACCCCCGGGACCCCTTCCGGTCTCGGGGTGGGGTCATCATCTCTTGACCCCGAGACCCCCACCGGTCTTGGGGTGCATCGGCATTTCTCCACCCCCGGGACCCCTTCCGGTCTCGGGGTGGGATCATCATCTCTTGACCCCGAGACCCCTACCGGTCTCGGGGTGCATCGGCATTTCTCCACCCCCGGGACCCCTTCCGGTCTCGGGGTGGGGTCATCATCTCTTGACCCCGAGACCCCCACCGATCTCGGGGTGCACCGGCATTTCCCCACCACCGGGACCCCTTCCGGTCTCGGGGTGGAGTCATCATCTCTTGACCCCGAGACCCCAACCGGTCTCGGGGTGCACCGGCATTTCCCCACCCCCGAGACCCCTTCCGGTCTCGGGGTGGGGTCATCATCTCTTGACCCCGAGACCCCCACCGGTCTCGGGGTGCACCAGCATTTCCCCACCCCCGGGACCCCTTCTGGTCTCGGGGTGGGGTCATCATCTCTTGACCCCCGAGACCCCCACCGGTCTTGGGGTGCACCGGCATTTCCCCACCCCGGGACCCCTTCCGGTCTCAGGGTGGGGTCATCATCTCTTGACCCCGAGACCCCCACTGATCTCGGGGTGCACCAGCATTTCCCACCCCCGGGACCCCTTCTGGTCTCGGGGTGGGGTCATCATCTCTTGACCCCCGAGACCCCCATCGGTCTTGGGGTGCACCGGCATTTCCCCACCCCCGGGACCCCTTTCGGTCTTGGGGTGGGGTCATCATCTCTTGACCCCGAGACCCCCACCGATCTCGGGGTGCACCGGCATCTCCCCACCCCCAGGACCCCTTCCGGTCTCGGGGTGGAGTCACCATCTCTTGACCCCGAGAACCCCCATCGGTCTCGGGGTGCACCGGCATCTCCCCACCCCCGGGACCTCTTCCGGTCTCGGGGTGGGGTCATCAACTCTTGACCCCGAGACCCTCCACCGGTCTCGGGGTGCACCGGCATCTCCCCACCCCGGGACCCCTTCCGGTCTTGGGGTGGGGTCATCATCTCTTGACCCGAGACCCCACCGGTCTCGGGGTGCACCGGCATCTCCCCACCCCCGGGACCCCTTCCGGTCTTGGGGTGGGGTCATCATCTCTTGCCCCCGAGACCCCCCACCGGTCTTGGGGTGCACCGGCATCTCCCCACCCCGAGACCCCTTCCGGTCTCGGGGTGGGGTCATCATCTCTTGACCCCGAGACCCCCCACCGATCTTGGGGTGCACCGGCATCTCCCCACCCCCGGGACCCTTCCGGTCTCAGGGTGGGGTCATCGGCGATTGGCATGTAGTTCAATCATCGAAAGAAATGACGACTTCAGGCCGCACGGCGCACCCATGTGACTCTTCGTACACCCATGATTGCACCCCGTTACGGAGGGCCATACCTCATAACGGCGTATGGTGCATTGCATGTCCCTGTGCATGGCCATGCCTCACTACGGCGTACGATTCGCTACCACTTGCGACTGTGCTCGGTCATATCATCCGACTGCATGCACTGAATGCCTTCGCGGCTGTTGGACATGTATGACATCACGTCGGCAAGCGGTACGGGATGTCTCTGGCACGCGCAGCGATGGTACGACGGTGATCTTTCGAAACAATAAGATAGGATATTCGGATAGGTATAAAAGCACGTGCTCGCGCTGTAAGTAGGGAACTGAACTCTGGTTTTCTGAGCTTTTTTCCTCCCAGCAAAACCCTAATCGCCTCAGCTCTTTTCCGCTGAGCGGTTCTTTGTCTGAGCCCAAGTGACTGACTTGATTGTCGGAGGGTCCCTACCGGTATCGCCGGTCCCCGGGGACTTTTCTTGCAGGGCTCCGAGGAGAAGGACGTCTGTCTTCCCCGGCGTTTGAGGAAGGTGACTTGGCGTCATCAGATTGGCTCGCCAGGAAGGGGGGTGTAAAAAAGACGTCGAGCCAGTAGCTTACCAATAATAGACTAATACTGCCTGAAGAAAAATGGAGGAAAGCCATCCAGACTGGGTGCTTTATCCTTCCCTAAGGACCAAAGAGCATTCCGTACATCCAGGTAAGTGATAGAGCGGTTAAGAATCTAGTTCTCCTATTCAGTAACTCGGTCCACAGGATAGGGACCCTGAGTAGGTGGGCCATCCTTCAGTATCAGGTTCCACCTGAATTTAAAGTACTGGTAGATCTGCTCGCTAATCTCCTCAGTGTCAGTCAGCGTAGTGCCATCTTCCTTCCTCAACTACCGAATCCAATTGGCTGACCTACCGACCATAGTGGCTTAATGAAAGAAGCTAATGTTTCGGTCTCCTTCCTTAATCCACTGAATATGAGACTTCTGCCTCCAAAGAGTCTCCTACTATCTTAGAAGAGAGTGGTGGGAAGAGAGGCATTGGCTCAGCCTCCCAATGTTAGCTTCCTAAAGACCCCCTCCTAGACCTTCAGCCTCTATAGCTCAGCTATATCAGCCTCCACCTCGTCGATCCGCCTAAAGATGTTGCCCACCTTTGTTCTGTTCCACCAGTGGAGTCTGCACTTTGCAAGCTCCAATCTTCGAGATATCCGATATCTCGCATTCCCATGGATAGGCAGACTCCACAATGCTCTAATCAATTCCTAGGATCTAGAATAGAAGGTCCATAACTTCTCAAAGCAAAAGGAAGGTCTTAAGAAGCTCATGCTATCAGTGGTAATAAAGAGCATGTAATGATTAGACGCAATCCTTGAAAGGTGCTGGACCTGATATCCGAGAAAGCACTGCATCCATTCCGCCGATCCAAGGGCCCGATCAATCTTCTCCCAAACCTGGGCTAGATCGGCCCGATTATTATACCAAGTGAACCGGGAGCCCATGAAACCCATGTCAATCAGACCATTTTCGGCAATAAACTCCCTAAAATCTCTAGAGTCAATGCTATCCATATACGGTCTGCATCTTCTCATGAGAGACAATAATGCAGTTAAAATTACCCACAACAAGAGAAGGGAAGCCCTGGGTGACAAGTTTGGAGATCTCCTGCCATAGATTCTACCTTACCCGGTGCTCTATACTCGCATATACACCAGACATGAGCCATGGAACGCTTGCCTAATCCGAAATCACCAAAACAACCTACTGCTTGCAATGGTGAAATGCATCAACCCTCACCGGGCCTCATCTCCACATAACCAGGATACCTCCTGATAGTCCCTTGGACTCGATGGCATATGCTCTCCACATGGAGTGAAGATGACATCTTGTCCAATTAAGTCTTCTCTCTGACAGATGGGTTTCTAGTAGAATATAAATATCAGGATGCTGTTGATTGACCAACCTGCCAAAAGTCGATCAGAATGGAGGTTTTTCAGTGCCCCGAGCATTCCAGATCAGAAGCCTAGTCATGACTCCGTAGAAGGAGGAAGGGCCGCCCCTCTGCCATATAGTAAGGTTTCTTTTTACATGCAGTGACATATAAAAATCTTAATGAGTTAGTTGTTTTGAATTGTGTGGTCATATCATTTGACTGAAACCTTGCTGTCAAACTTTATACTTCGTAATTTTTGTTTTTGCATTGTAGATATGGTGAACACATTGCATGCACCAAGTAATTTTCTGTGAAATTTTTGTTTGAAAACGTTGCTAGCTTGCTCGTCATTGCATCTTCACCGCGTGGAGTCCCACTGGAATCACCACATGAAGGAATCTCGGTTGTTGGACATTGGAGCCTCTTTATCGCTACCTCTTTACCGCATCGCGTGGAGTCCTCGTTTCGTGGAATCTTTCCGTGAAATCACTGCCCCATGTTGAATCCTCTCGCTGCCACCTCATCGCGTGGAGTCCTCATTGCGTTAAGACTGTTCAGCGCGTGAAGTCCCGCTAAGTCCATTTCCATCTGTGAAGGAGGCCCTTTTATCGCTGCCAGGTGGAGTCCTGCTACCAGCAAATGGAGTTCGTTGCTACCTCTTGCTTTAGTCAACGCTTGGACTTGGTGCATGTGAAGAGCCTTGAGACTGAAGCACATACAAATTGCAACTTCAAGTATGAAAAAGAAAACCTGCAGAGGCATTGACTTTAGAATCAGCATACCACTTAGCACTGATAAATACAATATATATGTAATAGACAAGGAAGAATAAGAACCAAAATATGTCCCATTTCTGTAAACATAAAACTTGTTTTCCAAACTCATTGATGCATCCACTGTGCATAATAAGAAGAATGGCTTGGAAGGAATTAGTAAAAAGGTCCAACCTGTACTAAAAATAGAGTTTCAACTGCTTGTCATCTAATATTACTAATAATAGGATGGGTACTTTTATCTAACATGAATCCCAGGGTAATAGGATGGGTACTTTTATTACTAATATTACTAATAATAGGATGGGTACTTTTATCTAACATGAATCCCAAGGTAAAATGTCTTTCGAACAAAAAATTCACAGGAAATTACTTGGTGCATGCAATGTGTTCATCATATCTACAATGCAAAAACAAAAATTGCGAAGCATAAAGTTTGACAGCAAGGTTTTAGTCAAATGATACGATCACACAATTCAAAACAACCAACTCATTAAGATTTTTATATGTCACTGCATGTAAAAAGAAACCTTACTATTTGCCTTCAATAGGAAGCCTTCATCTTCATAATTGTTCTTGCATTGCAATGTTCATAGAAAAAAAACAATATTTGAAAATTCAAACAGAAAGAAACTGAAAGGACGGATACTTTTATTGATTTTCCTTCTCAATCATACATGCTGAAAAGTAAATAAAGAATAAATAAATTTAACTCAAAATAAATTAAAAACTAGTTAATATCGTTATAAAAGTATATAAATTAAATGGTAGGATTTACGTTTATTAAATTCCCCCTAACTTACACTTTGCTAGTCCTCAAGCAAAGAAAATAAAACAAGAATCCCAAAACAAATGATAAATTGTTCAAATAGAGCCTCAAAGATTTAACACATGCCATGATTTAAAGACATTATTATCCTATGCAACTTAAGTACAAAAGTTAATACAAAATTTGGTCTCACCTCATATTCAATTCTCTTACTCATGATCAGCATGCATCATTCTCACTTCATTACTCACTTTTCGGATAGTTTTATGCAAATATGTAAATGCAATAGATCTCTAACAAGTGTATGTATCTGTCACCTTCATCCTCTAGTAGAGCAAAACCCGGGAACCATGCCTTGCGAACCCCTTTCCCCCATGTATGGAGATCGACAGACGAAGGGGGAATGTGTCGGTGAGCAAGTTTCACTGGTTTGGACCACCCTTCATTGTCTGATGGTCCTTTCGAAACAAAGCCATCAGCATCAACTATCGCCTGCTTCCCCTTCTCCCGCACTTGCTTCATAGCATTAGACGGGACACCCTCCTTCTTGCTCGACAATGATGGAGGAAGCCACTGCCGGACTACCAGGAGCCACAGACCAAGGCCACGACCACTAGAAGTCACCTCCTCCCCCTGCTCTAGCGAGCTGTCCACATTTTATAGTTAGAGCTTCATCGGTACCTCGATGCCAGCGGTCGCACAAGTGGCTGTGGGTTGGTAGAACATCCCATAGCAGAGGTAGACGTCGGTAAGGTTTTCATAGATGAAACGTTGTCAATGGTTGCCCCCTGGACCGGCCACCAGGACACCTGGTCACAGAGGCTGGGTCAGGCAGATACGGATGATAGCTCGGGCAAACACAAGTCATCGGTGATGCGATGTGCAGTCATCCAGGACGACAAGGTCACCAGCTCAGCTGATGATCCATCTTAGGGATTCTCTCCCCCAAAGCTTCATCGGAAACAAGTGAAGGCGCAGCCAAACAACATCAATCTGGATCGTGAGCTCTGCAGAAGCAAAATGTGGCTGCCATGGTTCAATGGCAATAGCCTATCCGCCAATGGTCCACGATAGCTCTAGCACCAGATCACGGTCGGCTGTGTCCCCAAAGCGGAGGATGATGAATCCCTCCCCAGATCATAGACGGATACTTCATCTTCAGCCCTCCACATCGTTGGACTTCCTAGTTGAATGCCTCAGCTAAGACTCTCCGCTCAAGTGATCGTGCGATGAGGCCCATGGTGATGTGGGACATGCAATGGGATTTTAACTTAAGAACTTAGGAAACTAAATTAAGCAATGACTCCTTCCAAATTCATGCGTAAGAGAGAGTGAATAATTAAAATGTAGGAGACTACTAGATGAAAGTTGTATTACCTGCAATGTAGTTTCCTTCAATCAAAAGTAGAAAAGACCTAATGGTTGAGAAACCATTCTAACTAGGATATGTATCTTCAAACAATCAGATCTAGAGGTTAAGAAAGGGTTCTCTTACCAACAATGAGTTCTCACTCTTGTAGTGAAGGCTTAATTTCAGCATTCCAAAGATTAGTGGTTGGACTTGAAGACTATCACTCTTCGGAAAGGAGACTTCTAATAACGTAGATGATTCAGAGGCAAGGAAAACCTCCTCTTTGGCTTGAAATCAAGGATAATCTTACAGACGTCTAGATGGAGGGTTGAACTCTGAATAGTGGTTGTTGCATGGATGATGGTTGCTTCTTGGATGGATGCTTGGCATCTATGAAAAAAAATGGCTTGGATGATGGTTGGTTGGGCCTCACACCCTTTCCGTTACGGAGTGACAAATGCACAAGCAAATGGAAGAAGATAAGAAATTTTCATTCATTCATCCCTTATTACAAGAGGGCTTGAGTATTTATAGACTTCCCTAGACTTTTCAAAATTAAAGGTAGGCGCTAAAAATTTTGAATTTTGAAATTTGAATGGAGAGAAAAAAAAACATGTTTGAACTTTCATATATAAAAAGGGGGGCATCATTAAGGAAGTTTGGCCTTCTTTTGGATGGTTCAAAAAGAAAGGGTGGGTGCTCAAATGGAGGGTGAGGTAGCTTTCATCTAGGTATAGAGCGCCCAAATGAAAGGTGAGGTGGTGTCCATCTAGGCAAAGGGTGCCCAAATGGAGGGTGAAGTGATTTCCATCTAGGCATAGTGATATGGCACTCCAATTTGTTATGGTAGTTTAGGTGGTTTGCTCCATTCAATCTTCAAGCTTCATGGTCCTGATTTGAAACCCTTCTTGACCCAACTTACAAGACTCAACTAATTACCAAACCAAATTAAACTAAAATTGACCGAGTTGAACCTAACAGACTCAATTGAAGATAACAAGACCAAATTGAAAATAAACTTAACTTGACTTAAATTAAATATAGGACATAAAGTGACTCAAGACCAAAATACATTGTTAAAACCAAAAACTTAAGTATCTGAAATCTACAATGAGCATGGATTAGGTTAAATTGCATGCATTCTCTTTCTGATCCTGGTGCCGACACCAATTCTCCCGGGATAGAAAGGACTCGATCCTGTGAGTATGGGTCATTTTGACTTTGGTAGTGTTCTAATAAGTCTGCGTTGATCTTTTACAGATCCTCTTGAGTGATCCACGAGTCATCAGATTTTGGTCAACCTTGCCAATAAACCAAATAGCATTGATAGTCTTTGTTCCGTATAGTGATCTTGTCATCTAGAATTCGCTCAATCCTATCTCGTCGTTCTGGTAATGTGGCTGGTTGGCACTCAGAGGTAGGTTCATTATTAAAAATAGGATCAGGTCTAAAAGGCTCACTAGGTATTGTTGTTGGTTCCTTATACTCTATTAGGTCTAAGATACTGAAAGTTGAACTGATACCTAAGTTAGATGGTAACTCAAGCACGCAAGCATTAGGTCCAATTTTCTTTATTATTTTGAAAGGACCTGCACTGCAAGCATATAACTTTTTCATGGTTCCAGGTGGAAGCCATTCAGGTTTAAGCCTAATCATTACATAGTCTCCTTCATAAAATTCTTTGACTCTCTTATGGAAATTAGCCATATATTTGTAAGTTTCATTGCTCAAATTAATTTTCTTACTGATTTTTTTGTGTAATTCTCTAACATGTTGTGCATATGATTCTGTAGACTCAGTGGGATTTAGTCTATAATGTGAGATATTTGGTAAAGTGGCTCCTAGGACCAAATCTATGGCATGCTGGATGTCCCTTAGTGGAGGAAGGTGATCAGGTAGGTCTTCTGGAAATATATCTTGAAAGTCCCTTAAGATATCTATGACTTCCTATGGTTGTTCCTTAGGGTTTTGTTCCTGGATTTTCTTCATGATCAATATTCAAATGGGTGATCCTTCATTGATCTGTCGTTCTAGATCCTTAGCATTGATTAAGTGTAATCCCGCTTCCTTTTTTCTTAGATTACTAGATCATCTCTTCTAATTATCCTTATTTGATGATGAGTTTATAACTATCTTCTTTCTTTAGAAGGTGAATGAATAAGAATTGGATCGGCCATATAAGGTAGCATCATGGTCATACAGCCAAGGTCTACCTAAAATGATACTGCTAACTCCCATAGAAAGAACATCGCATCAAACTTTTTCCTGATATGATTAGATCTGAATCAAAACTTGACACTTTAACTTAATGAGTATGGAAGTCAAATCTATTTACAATACCTTATAGGGATTGGGATGGGGAACAGTAGTCAAGCATAGATTCTTAATGGCCTTAGTTGAAATGGCATTAACACAACTTCCATTATCTATAATGATCTTATAAACCTTTTCCTTTATTTTGACAAAAGTTTGAAGTATGTTGATCCTTCTCCAATCCTCATGCTCTTTTGTTTGGGTCAGGATACATCTAACAACTACTATTGTTTCAATGGGATCATTATCTCCTTCATCTTCTTCATACTCATCCACTAGATGTGTCCTAACTTCATAGACTTCTTCCTCAAGTTCTTCAAGGGTTTATGGAGTTTCTTCCTCTAACTCTCTTATATGTAAGGTTTGGGTAGGACATTGATTAGCGTAGTGACCAACTTTATGACACCTGAAGCAATATATATTTTGGTGATTATCTTTTTGAACTACAGGGGCCTTACCCTTATCATTTTTGTGAGCTAGCAAGGTAGTAGGATTGGGTCGGTTTGAGGGAATTGGTCTAAAATTTGGCCTATTTTCAGGGGTACTAATCTTACTAGTTTCAGATTGACGGATTAGGGGTCCCCTCTGAAATCTCTCATAATCCCTAATGATTTGGTAAGCCTGCTCAAGGTCATGGACTTCCCTCAGAAATAATTTTCTTTGGATTTCTTCACGTAGACCCGCTCTAAACCTAGATAGGGTGACAACCTCCGACTCGGCTACACTACATCTCATGACAAATTCGTCAAACTTGGCAATATATTCAAATACAGTTCTATTCTCTTGGCTCAGTCTTTGCCATTGATCTAAAAGCCTCTGCTCATAGGATAAGCGTAGGTACTTCTCCCTAAGTTTGTCTTCATGGCTCTCCATGTGTCTATGGGCATGTCTCCTCTTTGACAACTAAGGTGCTCAATATTTTTCCAGTATATCCTGGCTTGTTGGACTAACTTAAGTTTGGCAAATTTGACCTTTCTCTCTTCCGACATCTCATTCCACTCAAAGTATTGGTCCATGTCACTTTTCCAATCAACATACACCTTAGGGTCTAAATCTCCATCAAAAGTGGGTATATCGAGTCGTATGTTCCTAAGACTCTTTTCCTCAAATCCATAAGTCTTGGTGTAGGCGTCTAGTGTTATGTTCAGGGTTGAGATCGTGACGATGGGCTCTTGGAATAAGGAGAGTTGGTCTAGATGATTCAAGTTCAGTGTGGTTCAGTCAGTTCTCTTCAAGGGTTCCAATTCGCTCTTCCATTTGGTCAAACCTATTGTTTAATTATCTAAATTGTTTAGTCATGGTTCTCATTAAAGTTTCAAGATTGGAACCCATGGTGTAACTTGGTTGTGTTTGGGGATGTTGATAATGGGCTCCTGACTTGGTGGTCATGCAACACACAAATTCATTCTAGGGTTTCTAGACCTAGAAGCTCAAGTAAAATGAATCAACTCAACTTACAATTAACTCAACAATTATCCTTTTCATTGGCCAGATAAGAGGTGGGGTTGTGGAAGGCCCTCCCGCTCTCACAAGGACCTAATTAGAGAACCACAAGTCCACTTAAGGCGTTTGTTGTTGGACCCCTAGCCTTAGATGCCACTTTCAAGAAATAACTGAAGGATTGAGTGCACTAGTTTCATCACAATACTTGAAACTCAACCATGTGTGTGTCCTTAGCCTTGCTTTGGGTCTCTACTCAATTTTAATTAGGTTTGGAATCAAGATGAGGGTGGTTGTTTTGGGCCCAAGGAAAGTGATGAAATCCTTCCCTTACTTGAGATAGAGAAATGGCCCTTAAGTGATTTTAGTGACACATGCACACGCATATAAAAACCTAAAGTAAAATATGCAAATATATATATATATATATATTGGTATAGAGTTCCTGATCTATGATTGGATTATATATATAGAAAATTTTAGCAACTATCATACTTGTCCTAGTTAACTATGCTCTGATACCAAAAATTGATGCGGGACATGCAATGTGATTTTAACTTAAGAACTTAGCAAACTAAATTAAACAATAACTCTTTCCAAATTCATGCATAAGAGAGAGTGAATAATTAAAATGTAGGAGACTACTAGATGAAAGTTGTATTACCCACAATGTAGTTTTCTTCAATCAAAATAGAAAATACCTAATAGTTGAGAAACCATTTTAACTATGATATGTACCTTCAAATAATCAGATTTAGAGGTTAAGGAAGGGTTCTTTACCAACAATGAGTTCTCACTCTTGTAGTGAAAGTCTAATTTCAGCATTCCAAAGATTAGCGGTTGGACTTGAATACTCACTCCTCGGAAAGGAGACTTCTAACGTAGATGATTGATTTGGAGCAAGACAAACCTCCTTTTTAGCTTAAAATCAAAGATAATCTTGCGGACATCTAGACAAAGGGTTGAAGTCTGGATATAGTTGTTGATGCCTGGATAATGGTTGTTTCTTGGATAGATGCTTGGCATCTATCAAAAAAAAAAAAAAAGGCTTGAATGATGGTTGGTTGGGCCTCACATCCTCTTTCTCATGGAGTGACAAATGCCCAAGCAAATGGAAGAAAATAAGAAATTTTATTCATTCATCCCTTATTATAAGAGGGCTTGGGTATTTATAAAATTTTCTAGCCTTTTCCAAATTAAAAGTGGGTGCCAAAATTTTGAATTTTAAAATTTGAATGGAGGGAAAAAAACATGTTTGAACTTTCATGGATCAAAGGGGGGGTGTCATTAAGGAAGTTTGGTCTTTTTTTCGATGGTTCAAAAAGAGGGGTGGACGCTCAAATGGAGGGTGAGGTAGTTTTCATCTAGGCATAGGACTCACAAATAGAGGGTGAGATGGTTTTCATCTAGGCATAGAGCACCCAAATGGAGGGTGAAGTGGTTTTCATCTAGGAAAAGGATGTCCAAATGGAGGGTAAAGTCATTTTTATCTAGGCATAGTGATGTGACACTCCAACTTATTATGGTAGTTGAGATGGTTTGCTTCATTCAATCTTTAAGCTTCAAGCTTCATGGTCCTAATTTGAGCCATTCTTGACCCAACTTACAAGACTCAACTAATTACCAAATCAAATTGAACTAAAATTGACTAAGATGAACCCAACAGACTCAATTGAACATAATAAGACCAAATTGAAAATAGACTTGACTTGACTTAAATTAAATATAGGACTTAATGTGACTCAAGACCAAAATATATTGTCAGAACCCAGAACTTAAGCATCTAAAATCCATAATGAGTGTGGATTGGGTTGAATTGCATGCATTCTCTTTCTGATCCAAGTGCCCGCACCATGTGGCCAACCACGCATCAGTCTCCACCCTGATTTCATCCTCCGATGGCTCAACAACTTCAGGGAACCGCCTAGTGAGTTCATCCACCGTAGCCAGAGTGGGTTTTGGGATAACACACACCTGACGCAATCGATCAGAAGGTAACTTCAATCCTCTACCAGCTTCTCTCACCAACTGTTTTTGAGGTTCTTCTGCCCTTCTTCTACGCAATTTAGTGCTTTGTTCTTCCACCATCCTTTATTTCAGAACGACTTTAAATGGCACGCTCCTGAATAACTATGAGAGTACTGCCTCACCTCTTCTCCCTAGTACTGCTTCTTACCTTCTTGAGAGTAGACGGTGCTGCGATGCTGCATGCCGCCGGCAAAACTCTTCGTCCGATGTTATCGTTGGCATTGCCGTACACCACTTTGAAGGAACGGGCGATCAACAAGCTCGAGGTAAAGCCTCAATTCTCTTTTGGGACCTTTCACGGGTTTGGCTGTCTCTTGGTGGCATTTGCTTTTTCCCGTCTCTCCTTCAAAGCATCGGAAAAGAGCTTCTAACAATTCTATGCCCTACATTTTTTCTTTTTCTTTTTAAATTAATTTTACTATATACATTTTGACTTCACTAAAATTTTAACTTTATTTTAAAAAAATCTTAACTTTATTTTTATTATTGTCTCACTTATTTTTTTAAATCAAAACATAGATTATTCTTCTTTTTTTTTTTAAATAAAAAAAGTTAATAACCTTCTATTTTTTTATTATTATTTTATTTTCTCATTCATTTAAAAGCTTGCTCCTTCCTCTTAATTATTAACTTTAAGAGAAAGTTAAAAAAAAAGCTCTTCCTTTTTATTTTTATTTCTATAATTTATGAGAAAAAATATTTTTAAGCCTCTTCTGTTAATAAAGGCATATTATATATATATATATATATATATATATATATATCTTTCTCCTCCATTCCTTCGTCCAAACAAAATGGATCTAGATTATTCTTCTTTCGGAATAACAATTCTTCCTTCGTCGTCCTCATTCTCCGCTCCAAAACCCAACTGACCCTAAAAGCAGTGTTTGGATGGGGAATAAGGCCTGGAATAGGCCCTTATTCCCCCTTCCTCCCAAATAGTAGGAAAAAAGGTGTGTGGGCCCCACTAGATTAGCTATTCCAGTCAACCCTTCTTATTCCAATTTCTTATTCCATGGTACTGGATGGAATAGCTCTATTCCCACTGTAGCTATTACAGGGGCACCGATGGCATTAAATTAAATATATTAAATAAATTTATTTATAATATCATTTAAATAAATTAAATAAATTTATTTATAATATAATTTAAAATGAAATAAATTTATTTATAATATAATTTAAAAAAATAAATTTATTGATAATATAATTTAAAATAAAATAAATTATTATATATAATTTAAAATGAAATAAATTTATTAAGTATGTTCTTATATTATTCTATTAATAATAATTAATTTATTACCTTATTATTTATAAATAATAATTTATTTAATTAAATAAATTAAATAAATTTATTTATAATAAATTTAAAATTAAATAAATTTATTAATAGAAAATAATAATTAAGTATGTTTTTTTTCTTTATTATATAAAATAATTTATTAAGTATGTTCTTATATATTTTATTAAAAATAATTAATTTATTACCTTATTTATTAATAAATAATAATTTATTCATGTCATTTAAAAAATAAAAATTGATAAACCATTTTTATTGGAAGGGGTATCTTTGGAATTTCAGAAAAAAATTTCATCTATTCTTATTGGAATACATGGTTATTCCCATGTCATCCAAACATCATTTGGAATAAGCATTAATTGCACTGGAATAACATGGAATACCATATTTTCATCCAAACAAAATCTAGAATAATAAAAGGAATAAGGTATTCTATGGAATTCGTATCCCTATTCTGAAATAACTTTTTGACATCCGCAGCCAAAGTGATTTAAAGTTCAATAAGAGATTTCTTGATGTAACCTAACCTAAAAGTAATTTTCTTCTCAGCGTGTCGCATCCGAATTAAAGTCGGCAGGCGCTCATAATTTGGGCCTCGGAAGGAACTAAATCCAACAAGAACGTATAATTAAGCAATCTAAGTTCTACCATGCATTCCTCCCTTCGTCTCTCGCCCCCTCTACGTCACCCGATTCTCCGCCGACTCTCCGCCGACGACTGCATCGCCAGTTCCACCGCCACGAGGTATTGTTCTCCTCCATTATCTTTATTCCTCTCCCTTCAATCCTGGCCTCCCGCCCCCTCTTTCCCCACCCCGCTTCTTCTTTTATCGGCTAATCTTGCGTCCATTATTTATACATTGTCCGTTGTTAGCAGAGTCAAAAATCAAGAGTCAAAAATCAAGAATAAGGGCTTTAGGGTCGTCGGTTCCTTCTCCCAAAAATCTAGCCCTCCTCTCTCAAACTACTGGGATTGACTTTTTTTTTTAATAAATAATTGTAATTGCATTGTTTATTTTTATCCGCCTTTCATTTAATTTGGTATCAATTCTTGATTCTTTTGTGTAAATGTATGTATACTTATTTTTTTAGGGCTTGTTTGGCACTATTGTTGTTTTTGCATTTTTATTTTTCTAAAAAAATAATGAAATGATGCATGGAGATCATTAGAGAGCATTTGCAGAACATCCGGTATCCCTTGCTTTTATTTTCACTCTTTAATAAATGAAACCAAAAGCTCTAAAGATTTTACAAACAATCTGAAGGAAAAGAAGGCCGGAGGAATTCATCAAACATAACTCTAGTTCATTTTTCTTCTTCTTGGGTTTGAAAATGATGAAAATAAGAATGGTAGGCAATGGGCATGCATTCACACAAATATTAAATATATGCATGTGAAACATGTATATATCTATTATGACAAATGATGTTTGGTCATCTTGAGCTAACGTTCTTGAATATCGATAGACGTACCGTGAATTTGATGAAGATGATTCATATTGACTTTGAGATCTGCAAAAAGTTTTGGGAATCGGATATTCCAGCGAGAACCCTCCGACGCTCAACTTAGCGAATCAGTGACCTTGAAGAAGCTCGAGCTAATGAGAATAGAAAGAAGATGAGAAAATTCTCTAAGTGCTTGAGTGTTTATACCTTGGTCAGGGGCTTACCCATTTTATTAATACTTGGGGTCTGTGTTTCAGAAGCTTTGGAATCTCATGATGAGCTGCGACTTCTTGAATGGAATGTTAGAATTAGTGAGATTTATCACATCTGAACTGGGTGATTAGTACTTCGCAACAGATGATAACCTTTTTGGATTCATCTGGCCAGAGTCATGAAAGCTTCATGATGGATGATGACTTTTTGGGCTCATCTGATTTAGGCCATTTAAAGCTTCATGATGGATTATGACTTTTTGGGCTCATATGATCTAGGCCATTTAAAGCTTCATGATGGATTATGACTTCTTAGGCTTGTGCCAGAATCAATAGAGTTTGTCTTATTAGACATGTATGAATCAAAGATGGCTTATGAGCCCGGCCTTGTTAGAAATGAAGGCTTGTCTGGGAAGCTGCAGCTGAACCTGGAGACAAGAGGAGATGAGGCCGCCTAGGAACAGGGCCCGCTTAGGAGCTGGGGCTGCCTAGGAGCCGAAACCGCCTAGGCGCTGGGGCCGCTTATGAGCTAGGGTCGCCTAGGAGTCGGGACCGTTGGCATCCTAACGACTCCCGCTGTTGGGCAATTTTGGCCGTTAACTTACACGTGGCTTTTACCAGCCACATCATATACCTTTCCGCTCCTGAGTCTTAGCGCTCACACACACAACACTTGCCAAGAGAAAGGAGCGTAAAATCTCTCGTTTTGATGGGTTTCGCGTGCCATAAATTAGCAGAGGCGGGCGCGTGTCCTCGAGGAAGTAAAGTCTCTTCGAAGTCCTCTCATCATTTAAGGAATGGCACGGAAGCGATGTGGTCTATGGGAGATTGAGAAAAATATCCCTCGAGCAATGAAAAAGGTGGAGCGCCATTATTGGATTATTCTTATCTGTGTCCCATCATTGGGCGCAGATCATGCCCTTATGCATCACCAAGGCGTCGTATCTCGAATAGCAAAGAGTTTATGGATAGCTGGATGGTACCTTCATTCATGAATCTCCGTGGCACTGTAGTGGGCGGGACATTCAAAAATTATTTATAAAGACTGTCCCATCCGCCCCTTCGAGCCTTTCATGCCTCCATTACTTTCCCTGTGTCTTCTTCGCCTTCTGAGTCTCGAGCTCTTGCCTTTGTCCCTTTGATCTTCAGGTCAATCCTCTTCACTTTCTTTGCTTTTTTCTCTCTGACTTTTGTAGGAAAGGTAAGAGCCCCATGGTCGAACCCTCCAGGGAGAAGATCCTTCAAGCATGGCATCGGGTTCCTGGTGGCATCTCCATCTGCGACCGCCCGACGATCGTAGCCCAAACACTACCTATGGCTTCTCCTCTGCCACCTAGGGTTTCTCCTCCACCTAGGGCTTTTCCTCGATCATCTAGTCATCCGGCATCTCCTTCGGCTACCTTTCTGAGTCGTAGGTTCGGAGGGGATAGCTTTCACCATGATCGCCCAAGACATAAAGAACCTTAGGGCTCAATATGAGATTCCTGATAGCATCTGTACCTCTGTCCTCCGTCCTGGTGACAAGGTGACCTCCAGCCAATCTGGTGGAATTGCCTTGTATGAAGAGTTTTTTAGGAGCGGGCTTCGTCTTCCTTTCCATCCCTTCTTCTTTAATCTCCTAGATAGATATGACCTTGTCCCGATGCATCTAACTCGAACTCCATTCGGATTATCTGCGCCTTTATAGTACTCTGCCATTTTCATGGCCTTTCTGCGCGAATTTCTTTGTTCGGGCCTTGTACAAACTTTGCAATCCTAACAAAGCCGAGTGGTGGAGCTTCGCCTCCAGACCCAAAAGAGCCTTTAAGCTTGACTTGCCTTTCAAAATTAAGGGATGCAAATTCCGATTTTTTTATATCCATTTGGACGAAGTGACGATGGGCTGGGGCATTCCCGACACAGCCCTAACAAAAACTCGACTGTAAATAAGGAAGACCGAAAAGTGTTCGATTCACTGTTGTCATCCATTTTCCTTCCTGCTGAGAACTACTATCAGAAGACAACCTCCGTGAAGCCTGCATAGCGCCAGTGGCTGGCGCAGCACCGGTGTCGCCAACACCGGCGCCCGGTGAGCGCCACATCCCCTTAGTCAACATTTTTTTTGACTCCAATCTTTGTTCCTTTGTGCAGCAATGAAGTTTTCTCCCTACTTCTTGATGGCGGGCCTTTGGAAGAGAAAGAAGGCCGACGGCGACACGGCAAGGGCAGCGCCTAAGAAGCCTTGCCGGAAGGAATAGGGCGGGTCCTCCCAACCCCTCATGGCTCCCAAGGTCGCCCTGGTGGAAGAGCCGAGAAGGGAGGATCCCCCTGCCGAAGCACCAGCAGCAGGGGTTCCTCCTGTTGAAGCTGAGGCAGGGCCATCTAGGGAAAAGCCCTCGGCCGCCGCCGAACTGGAGGTGAAGCCGCGCTGGAGGTGAGGGTTGGGACGCCTCCAGTGGAAGTTGAGGATGATGTCTCGCCGGCTACCCAACCGATGTCGGAGGAAGGAGGGATGCCCCTTACTAGCGACCCCAGGAGTCGGCCATCCCGGGTGACGGCGATGAACCGTGGTCGGCTGGTGAAGCGTGTACTGAGGCGGTCCAGCCTTCCAGGCTTCCAAGCTGAGCTTCGTCGTCTGTCCATTGCCGATGCTTTTGACACTCTCTTCACCGCTACCCTTCAGGTATGTCTATTGACTTTGCTTCCCTTTTATATTGGATTTAATCGGAGTTTTAACAGATTGCTTTACACAGATGTCCAACGGCCTCTTTGTTCTCTGAGATGCCTGTACCAGGGCCGTTAATACCTACGGGCGTGCCAGGAATGAGTTGGTTGCCGCCAAGGCTCGGGCCGACACTTTGGCCAAGGAATTGGCCGAGGTGCGAGCCCGAGAGACGAAGGCGGCCGGTGAGCTCCGGGCCGCTCAAGAGGGGAGCCGCTTTTTAAAGGCCCAGGCAGAGGAAGCCGAGAGTAAGGCCAGAGTCGCCGAGGCCAAACTGGTGGATGCCATGATAAGGCTTAGACCGACTGAGGAGAGGTTGGAAGATGCTCTCCTCAAGTTGGAGCACGCCGAAGAGAGGGCCAACAAGGCCGAGTCCAAGGCCCGGGCTGCTATGGAGAAGTAGGCTTGTGCGGAGTCAGATGTTCGGACTTCCTGGGAGAAGAAGACCGCTACCGAGGCTCAGGCCCAAGAAGTTATGGAGAAGATGGCTGCCACCGAGGTCCAAGCTAAGGAGAAGGTGGCCGTGTCGAAGCCAAAGCTCGGGAGGCCGTGGCCGCTGCTGAAGTCAAAGCTCAGGAGGTCGTGGAGTCCTATAAAGGCTTCACTAACTTTGCTGCGGAGGTGAGTGAAGCGGCCATCGACGCCTTCTCCCATGGCTTGAGAAATGCAAAGAGAGGATCTTCTGGATTTTTAAAATAAGTGGCCTTGAACGCATTCGGCTTGAGGACAAAGAAGAGGATCCGGAGAGCGGTGGTGCCAAAGACAAGTCGAGACCCGCCGAACTCTAGAATTTATTTCTTTTTCTTTTTTCCAACATTTTGTAATCCGACTAATGTTGGTCTTTTTGTATGACAATGTTATGAGATTAATGAAAGAAATATTTTGTTCAAGCATGATGAACTTATCTTTTTGTAGCGCCTTAGTCTTTTGGTGATCATATCTTGGCTTTAGCCTTTAGATTCGATAAGATGTACCTTCGGTCTCTTGAGTATATTTGAAGAGTCGACAATTCGATATGCGGACTTCATAGGAACACCTAGGCTTGCCTTCGTCTCTTGAGCTTTTGCCAAAGTGTTCCTTGAATGCTGATGCCAGTCATCGCCCGGGGGTTTCTCAATGCCGGCCCAGGAGTTTGTCTCGGGGCCCCGATACCATAGAACTTGAACAGCCTCGGAGGTTTCTCGGTGCCGGCCCAGGGGTGTCTTATGATCGCAAGGCCGTCGAGGTCCTTTTGGAAACTACCATGGAGGTTTCTTGGTGCTGGTTCGGGAGTTTGACTTGGGGCCGCCAAGACTATAGGACTTGAACCGCCTCGGGGTTTTTCGGTGCCGGCCTGGGTGTCCTTATGATCACGGGGCCACGGAAGTCCTTTTGAAAACTATCATTGGGGTTTCTTGGTACCGGTCGGGAGTTTGACTCGAGGCCGTCTAGATCATAGGACTTGAACCACCTCGGGGGTTTCTCGGTACTGGCCCGGGGGTGTCCTTATAATCATGGGGCCACCGAGGTCCCTTTGAAAACTACCACGATGGTTTTTCGGTGCCTGCCCGGGAGTTTGACTTGGGGCCACCGAGATCATAGGACTTGAACAACCTCGGAGGTTTCTCGGTGTCGGTTTGGGGGTCCTTATGATCGCGGGCCGCGAGGTCCTTTTGAAAACTACCACGAGGATTTCTCAGTACCGACTCGGAAGTTTGATTCGGGCTACCGAGACCATAGGACTTGAACTACCTCAGGGGTTTCTCGGTGCCGGCTCGGGGTGTCCTTATGATCGCAGGACCATTGAGGTCCTTTTGAAAACTACCACAGGGGGTTTCGGTGCTGGCCTGAGAGTTTGACTCGGGGCCATCGAAACCATAGGACTTGATCCACTCGGAGGTTTCTCGGTATCGGTCCGGGGGTGTCCTTATGATTGCGGGGCCATCGAGGTCCTTTTGAAAACTACCATAGGGTTTCTCGGTACCAGCCCAGGAGTTTGACTCAGGGCCACCGAGACATAGGACTTGAACTACCTCGGAGGTTTTTTGGTGCCGGTCCGGGGGTGTCCTTATGATCGCGGGCCGCCAAGATCCTTTTGATAACTACCACGGGGTTTCTCGGTGCCGGCCCAGGAGTTTGACGCGGGGCTGCCGAGACCATAGGACTTAAACTTCCTTGGAGGTTTCTCGGTGCCGGCCCAGGGTGTCCTTATGATTGCGGAGCCACCGAGGTCCTTTTGAAAACTACCATAGGGGTTTCTTGGTGCCGGCTCGAGAGTTTGACTCGGGCCGCCGAGACCATAAGACTTGAACCGTCTTGGGGGTTTCTTGGTGCCGGCCCGGAGTTTGACTTGGGACCATTGAGACTATAGGACTTGAACCGCCTCGGGGGTTTCTCGGTGCCGGCCCGGGGGTATCCTTATGATCGCGGGGCCACTGAGGTCCTTTGAAAACTACCACGAGGGTTTCTCGGTGCCGACCTGGGAGTTTGACTCGGGGCCGCCAAGACCATAGGACTTGAACCGCCTCGGGGGTTTCTCGGTGCTGGCCCAGGGGTGTCTTATGATCGCGGAGCCGCCGAGGTCCTTTTGAAAACTACCACAAGGGTTTTTCGGTGCCGGCCCAGGAATTTGACTTGGGACCGCCGAGACCATAGGACTTGAACCACCTCAGAGGTTTCTTGGTGCCCGCCTGGGGGTGTCCTTATGATCACAGGGCGCCGAGGTCCTTTTGAAAACTATCACGGGGTTTCTTGGTGTCAGCCTGCGAGTTTGACTCGGAGCCATTGAAATCATAGGACTTGAACCGCCTCGGAGGTTTCTCGGTGCCGGCTCGGGGGTGTCCTTATGATCGCGAGGCCACCGAGATCCTTTTGAAAACTAGCACGGGGTTTTTCGGTGTCGGCTCGAGAGTTTGACTCGGGGCCGCCGAGACCATAGGACTTGAACTGCCTCGGGGGCTTCTCGATGCCAGCCCGGGGGTGTCCTTATGATCGCAGGGCCGCCGAAGTCCTTTTGAAAACTATAGACTAGTCTAAGTCGAATAAAAAAATTTAAGACTCTTCGTATATTCATCGATCGAATACACTCACTATTGGTAATATCGGCAAAGGTTATCCGCATTCTAAGTATGCGGATTATCCGTCCGTTGAGCTCCTCGAGTCGGTATGCTCCTTGGCGAAGTATTTTGGTAACTTGATAGGCCCCTCCCAATTTGGAGATAGCTTGCCTCCTTCGGCTGGCTTAGATACCTTGGCCCTTCTGAGGATTAAATCCCTGGGCAGAATGGCTTGGGATGGACCCGGGCGTTATAATATTTTGCTGCTCGCTGGCAAAAGATAGCCATCTTAAGCCGTGCCTGGTCCTGGATCTCGTCAATGAAGTCGAGACTAGCCTTTAGTTGATCAGGATTGTCTTCTTCATTATATGATTCCATCCGGGGGCTTGGAAGACCAATCTCCACTGGGATAACCACTTCAGATCCGAAGACGAGACTGAAAGAAGTCTCCCCTGTGGGGATCCTTGGAGTCGTATGATATGCCACAATACACTAGGGAGTTTCTCCACCATTTGCCTTTGAACTCATCCAGTCGGGTTCTAAGTCCCCGAAGGATGGTCCAATTCATGACTTCTGCTTCTCCATTGGTTTGTGAATGCCCAACAGAAGTGAACCGATGGCCGATACCTAACTCAGTGCAAAAAGTCTTAAATGCAGCATTATCGAATTATCGATCATTATCAGTGATGATAGTATAAGGTAGGCCAAATCGGCAGATAATAGATTTCCAGAAAAATGCCCTCACCTTGCTCTCGGTGATTTTGGCTAACGCCTCGACTTCAACTCATTTGGTGAAGTAGTCGATGGCGACAAGTAAGAACCTTTGTTGACATGAAGTTGGGGGGAATGGTCCAATAATATCCATTCCCCATTGAGCGAAGGTCCACGAAGCAGAGAGCGGGCTTAGCTGAGAGGCCGGCTGTCACTGGACATTAGAATATTGTTGGCAGCTATCGTATTTATGGACTAGCTCGGCAACATCCTTACGCATAGTGAGCAAATAATACCCCTGACGAAAAGCCTTGTGCGCTAATGATCTGCCCCCAGATGGTTCCCACATATGCCCTCATAATCTCCCTGAGGATATAATTAGCGTCCGCAGGGCCAACATTTGAGGAGGGGATAAGAGAAGGATTTCTTGTATAACTGCCCATTCAGCAATACAAACTTAGGGGCCTCCACTTAAGTAGTCTGGCTTCTATGGGATTAGCGGGGAGAGTACCGTCAGTAAGATAGTGGATGTAAGCATCCATTCATGTTGAGTCATGTATAACTGGTAGAACCTCTTTCGCTGCATCAATACTCGGGATCTCCAGGTGCTCAACATATGTTCTTTTCAATGTGTTATTTGCCGAAGTAGCTAGCCGCGGCAAGGTGTCGGCTCTGGCGTTTTCGCCCTTAGGAATATAACTGATAGTGAAATAAGTCAATGAGGAGGTCAATAACTTGACCTTATTTAGATATCGAGACATAATGGGGTCTCGAGCTTCATATTCCTCAGTGATTTGTCCGGAGATGAGCTAAGAGTCGTGAAGGCCCTAAGGTGCTTTACCCCAAACTCATGCGTGAGCTTGATTCCGGCCAATAAGGCCTCATACTCGGTTTGGTTATTTGTAGCTTTAAAGAGAAATCAGAGAGCATACTCCAGCACTATGCCCTTTGGATTTGCAAGAATCAGACCGGCCCCGCTTCTCTAAGAATTAGAGGCGTCATCGACATGGAGGCCTCATCAACGTTTGAACATGTCATTTGGAAGTCCTCGGGTTGCTCTTCCATCCAGGTGCATTCCACTAGAAAGTCCGCCAGCACCTGGGACTTCAAGGCAGATCGGGATTGAAACAAAGATCGAATTCTCCCAATCTGATAGTCTATTTAGCCAGACGACCAGAGGTGTCAGGACGAGCCAAGATAACACTAAGAGGCTGGTCCGTGAATACCACGATCGGATGGGCTTGAAAATACCAGCACGGCACGGTAAGAAAAAATTCAGGCCCGACATGGCCAGTGGCCCATTTAGGGCCATGGGCCGTGTGGGTGGGCCATGCCAGCATGGTCGTGCTGTGGCCCTAACGGCTATATAGCCATTTAGGGAGGATTTTGACCATTTTACCCCTCCCAAAACCATATAACAGCTATATTAAAGGGTATTTTTGGAAGAAAAAAATTAGGACTTCTATAAATAGCTCATTCCTTCCTCATTCTCACCATACCAAACCAACTCTTCTCTATTACTACTATTTCTCTCTTCTAGCAAGTGCTCTAGCAGATTAGCAATTTAATTTTTAGTTTGCCAGTGTTTTGCAAGTGGCAAGTGGCAAGTGTTCAAGTGCTACACAAGAGGAGTTCTTATTGAGAAGTACAAGAAAAAGAAGATTACTTCTTGTTGAGAGGCCAGAGCACAAGAGGAAGCTCATAATTCTCGGCTCCATGCCTCCACCTCTGATCCTCTTCTCAATTCCTTCTTGTGGGTTAGTTTTTATTTTTTGCATTCATTAATTAAAAATTTTAGATATGACATCTTTTGACGAAAGTAATTTTAACATGCACCTTTTTCTGAGGATGAGGAAACTAATCCCTAACCCCAACCCTAACCCCAAGTTCTCTCTAGAGCCAGTGTCAGTGAATGTCAAACCTCTTCTCGTAAGAGGACTAGTGATGTTTGGAATGATTTCGATGAATTATGGTTGATGGAGTCTACAAAACAAAATGTAGAAAATGTGCAAAACTTTACAGTTGTTCTAGTACTGGGGGAACAGGGCGTTTAAAAAGACATCAAGAGACTCATATGATGCATAATTCCCATTAGCAATGTACCCTTAATATACAAGAGGGATCACTTGTAGGTAATTTTGCATATAACCATGAAAATCAGAGAAATTATTTGTAAGATGGATAGTTCAGATAATTGCCTTTTAGTTTATCTGAATCTTATAATTTTGAACGATATGTTCAATTAGGCCTACAACCTGCTTATAGAAGAACTAGTAGGTGTATATTTAGAAAAGTGGCTATGATAAACTTTTTAGCAATGAAACAAAGTTTAACTGAAACTCTCGCAAATTTAAATGCTAGAGTTTCTTTAACTTCTGATATTTGGTCGGCATCTGTAGATAGTAATTATTTTATTGCTATTACTGTTCATTATATTGATAATGATTGGCAACTAAATAAACGAATTCTTGCTTTTCGTGTTTTTGATTTTTCGCATTTGGGACAACAAATTTCAAATGTTATTTATCAAACTGCATGCTCATATAATATTAATAATAATAATATCTATTACTTTTGATAATGCATCTAATAATAATTCTGCTGTTGCATTATTAAATGACTCTTTGCATCCCATTTTAGATGGACAATTATTTCATATTAGATGTGCATGTCATATATTAAATCTTTCTGCTCAATCTGGCATGGAGATAATTTAAGAGGTTATTTCAAAAATAGAAATGTAGTTTCTTTTATTTATGCTTCAAGGTCAAGACTTCAAGAATTTAAACAATTATGTGTAGATCATGGTAAACATTTTAAAAAATTTAAACTTGATATAATTACTCGTTGGAATAGTACCTATACCATGATACATGATGCATATCCATATAAGAACTTATTACGTGCTTATATTAATGATCATGGATTAAGATTTACGTTGACTGAAATTGATTGGCATTGGTAAAATTTTAAAAGATTTTTTAGTTATTTTTAATGATGCTACAAATGTTCTTTCAGGTATTTATTACCAACTTCTTGTTCATTTTTACAAAAAGTATATGTAATTAGTGAAAAATTTAAAGAATATAGATATCATGAAGTTTTAATGCCTATTATATGTAATATGGAACTAAATGGAATGAATATTGAAATAGGATATGCCCATTGCATAACTTAGCTGATGTTTTTGATCCTAGAGTTAAATTAAATGGCATAAATTTTTTAATTGATCAATATTATGAAAACATGAATCAAAATTCTGAACCTGCTAAATATGAGGTAACACGACTTCTTAATGATATTTATGGTTTATATAATGATAATTTGTGGATCTAGAATACCTGCTCAAAGCTCTGCTTCTTCTAGATCTCGTTCGTCCTTATTTTTTCATTCATTAAAGATACGCACATGCTTCATCTTCTTCATCTTTAAGTAATGAATTAGAATTTTATTTACGAAATGATCTTCATTCTGCATATGATAAAGATCAAATAGAAAGTCTAGATGTATTAACTTGGTGGAAGAGTGTTAGAAATCAATATCTGTTATGTCTGCCATTGCACGAGATATTTTAGCTGTACCGATGTCACAGTAGCATCGGAATCCGCTTTCAGTGCAGGTCAACGTGTTCTAGAAAGAGAAGTAGGACTGGCGAGACGATTGAGATGCTTCTCTGTTTCAAAGATTGGTTGGATGCTGAGGTGAGGCTTCAAGATAAAGGTGGACATAACTTAACCAGCAAAGATGATGATGACAAAACTACTGATGAGTGAGTCATCTTTATTTTTATAATTATATATTTTTTTTTTTAATTGTTAAGTGAGTCATCTCTATTTTTTCTCCTTTCTTATTGTATTCTATTCTGGAGGTCAGGCCTATCCCCCTTCCCTTCATGTACCATTTTGATTTTAAATTAATAAACTGGTAGGGGTCAATGCCAAACCCCCCACCATTAAGGTGGCTTCGTATTAATAAATTTCTTTATTTTAATAATTTTTTAATTTATTAAAAAATATTTTTTTATTAAAATTTTTATCAAGCCCTTATAAGTCGTGCAAGCCCACCTGGCCCGGCACGGCTGGGTCGGGCCGTGCCGGGCTGGCAAAATTTTTTTTTTGAGCCCGGCACGCCCCGGTACTGTAGCAGAACCAGGCCGTGCCAGGCACGTCCGTTTCGTGCCGGCCATGCCGGCCCATGGGAAAGCAACAAGATAAAGGAAGAGCTTTTCTCCTTCTTTTGGCTTTGACAGTAATGGCGGTGTGGATAGAAACTCCTTCAACTCCTCAAAGGCTTTCTGGCAGTTCTCCGTTCACTCGAAGCCGTTCGCTTTTAATAGAGCTTTAAAGAAGGATAGGCATCTTTCAACAGATCTCGATAGAAACGGCTCAGAGCGCTACTCTTCCGGTGAGCCACTGCACCTTTTTATTAACCGGCTGCCTCATATCAAGAATGGCTTGTATCTTCTAGATTTGCTTTAATCCCCTTGGGTCACTAGAAAACCCAGAAATTTTTCGGCAATGACTCTGAATGCACATTTGCGAGGGTTGAGCTTCATTTGATGGCGCCGAGATTGTTAAATATTTCTTCTAAATCGGCAACATGGTTGGTGATACAAGTGCTCTTAGTTAGCATATCATCCACATACACCTCCATGTTGCACCAATCTGGTCTTTAAAGACCTTATTCATCAATCTATGGTAAGTAGGCCCTGCGTACTTCAGCCCAAAGGGTATCACCTTATAGCAGTAGATGCCTTTAGGTAATGAAAGAGGTATTTTTTCGTTGTCGGATCCATCTTTATTTAGTTGTATCCAGAGAAGGCATCCATAAAGCTAAGGAGCTCATGGCCAGATGTGGAGTCCACCAATTGGTCAATCCGTGGCAGTGGAAAGCTATTTTTAGGACATGCTTTATTGAGATCAGTAAAGTCGATGCAGATTTGTCAGCTTCCGCTCGCCTTTCGGACCATCACCACATTGGCTAGCCAATCCAGGTATTGTGCTTTCTGGATGTAGCCGGCAGTAAGCAGCTTGTTGATCTCCTCATCGATGACCCTCTGTCGCTCGAGAGCAAAACTTCTCTTCTTTTGTCGGTCAGGCTGGTACTTTGGGTCAACATTAAGCTTATGAGTAATTATCTTCAAAAGGATACCGGGCATGTCCGAAGTTGACCAGGCGAAGACATCTAAGTTCACAAAAGTGAGGAGTTGATTCTTCATCTCCAGGGGAAGAAGCTCGCCGATTTGTACAGTCTTCACAGGGTCGTCCCCTAGCGGGTAGGATAACAAGTGCTCGGCTGGCTCTCCCCTTCTTTCAGATTCTATATGATTGAGCAGCACTGAGGCCGGTGGAATCACCGCCTCCTGAAGGCTGGGGGCCATATGATAGCATAATTGCACTGGATTCTGCTCCCCACGCATCTCGCCGATTCCTCCACTGGTAGGAAATCTCACGAGCAGACGCTTGGTAGATATCACCGCATCCAAGAGGTTTCAACCAGGGCAATCGAGTATGGCGTTGTAAGCTAGAGGCACTCGGTCACTAAGAACCTCATTAGGACCGTGCTTTGATATGGCAGTGATCCTGCCGTGATCGGCAAGATAATTTCACCTTCTATCCTTACTGAATCTCCTGTGAAGCCAACCAGAGGCGTTATCACCGGTTGGAGGGAACTGGGAGATAAATTCATCCAAACAAAGGCATCACAATTAAAGATGTCATTAGAGCTCCCACTATCCACCAAAATTATTTTTACAGGATGCTTAGCAATCGTTATAGAGACGATTACGCTATCATCATTCAGAGTGCCCCTCCCTGCTAACTCCTCTTCAAAAAAGGGATTACATTTTCTATTCCTCCTCACCCCTTAATCTTTTAGAAGGCGTAGCTACCCCTAGGAAAGCATGCCTACCGTTCGTTCCGTTGGAGCATTGTTGACGTTAGCCTGAGCAGGCGGAGGCCCCATTAGAGCTGAGACAGCCGAAGGCCCCATTAGAGCTGAGACGGCTGGAGGCCCTTCCTTCCGGACAAACTTTCGAGATAGCCCTGCTGGATAAGCTCCTCGATGGCACGCTTCAGATTACGACAGTCTTCAGTATCATGGTTGTAGTCTTTATGAAAGCGGCAATACGACTCCGGTCGCGAGCGACATCCGTCCTCAATGGGGGAGGGCCACCGGAGATAAGGCTCGCTTTCGATCTCTATAAGGATATGAGACATGGGGTCGAAGAGAGGTGTAAAGTTTTTTCTCTGGGGGCAAAGTTTCGCACCAATTATCTGACCGGCACAGGGGCTGAGGCTTCTTGGGAGGAGGTCCGCTTGGCTCCGCGCGGACTGGTTTCTTGCTAGACCGTCTTTCAATGTCCCTCCGAGTGAAATTAGCTTCGTAGCATGAATATATTTCTGTGCACGACTTAGAAGCTCAGCATAAGAACTGGGAGGTCTTTTGTCCAAAGAATAGGTGAAGCGGGAGGGACGAGTCCTCGCTTCAGGGCCAGAGTGGCCACAACATCATCGAGGTGCTAGACCTCAAGGGCTGCCATCTTGAACCAAGCCACAAAATCCTTCAAAAGTTCTCCTTCCTTCTGCTGAACAAAGAACAAACTATCCGCTACCCGGGGGATCTTCGACAGGCATCGAAATGCGCTAAGAAAGTTTTTAACTGTCGAAGGAGTTGATGCTGCACGGGAGTAGACGAGAATACCAAGCACGCGCAGCCTTTTGGAGGGTAGCAGAAAAGCAATACATAGGAGGGCATCGGTCGCCCCTGAACTTGCATAAGAGCTTTATAACTCTTCAGATGGTCAGTAGATCCATGGTGCCATCGTAAGGATCCAGCTGGGGAAGATGGAACATGTAATAAATAGGCTTTTCCATAATTCGGCGAGTGAGGGGTGGACGGGTATCATAATCCACCCCTGGTTGGTTATTGAGCTTCTGGCTGAGCTCTTCCAATCGCCGGTCTTGCTTCTTCAAGCCCTTTCCATCTGGCGATTGAGGTCCTGCTCATTAATTCAGAAGACGAGTAGGGGGAGTGATGACGCTGATGGCGATATGTCCTTTTGAGCTCCTTCACCCATCGTCGTTTGAAGAAGGGGCTGCTCGAGCGGCAGATAGAAGACTGCGACCTTTTGGAGGATTTCTGGTGGTGGTGCCTGGACGGAGCATGACGGTGGTGATGCTCCTCCGGAGAGGGTCCTTTGTAGGTAGATTGTTGACTGGCTGGGGCAGTTGTTGCAAGCGGTATGGGATGCCCAGGTTGCTGTCGAACAACTGCGGTTGTTGCCCTTGCAACTCATGGACGACCCCAATAAGAGCTTGGACTTGCTGGGTAAGGGTGGCCAGTTGTTTGTGTGGAGTGGACAAAACTGGTGGCGAGGAAAGAGTTGGGAGATTAGCCTCCGGTTGCTCAGCATGATAGGAATGCCCTCCAGTATAACTGGTAGAAGCCTTCTGAATGTGTCATCACCATTGTTGTTCAAGAGAGGTCGAGCTTGTAGCCCAGAGTTACAGAGCTATCCTTCGTCCCTCCTACCTAGTGTGCCAATCTGATGATTCCTGATCACCTTGAGCTGACGTCCTTGAGTGTCAGCTGACGTGCCATGAATTTGATGAAGATGATTCACCTCGACTCCGAGATCTGCAAGAAGTCCTAGGGATCGATATTCTGGCGGGGACCCTCTGATGCTCAAGTTAGCGATCAGAATCACAGCCGTGAGCTTGAAGAAGCTTGAGCTAATGAGTTAGGAAGAATATAAGAAAATTCTCTAAATGCTTGAGTGTTCATACCTTGGTCAGGGGTCCCTCTTATCCGTTTTATTGATACTTGGGGTCTGTGTAACTTGCTTCGAAAGCTTTGGAATCTCATGATGAGCTGGGACTTCTTGAATGGAATGTCAGAATTAGTGGGATTTATCCCATCTGAACTGGGTGATTGGTACTTCGCAGTAGATGATAACCTTTTGGGGTTCATCTGGCCAGAGTCATTAAAGCTTCATAATGGATGATGACTTTTTTGGGCTCATCTGATCTAGGCCATTTAAAGCTTCATGATGGATTATAACTTCTTAGGCTTATGCCAAATCAATAGAGTTTGTCTTATTGGACATATATGAATCAGAGATGGCTGATGGGCTCGACCTTATTAGAAGTGAAGGCTTGCCTGGGAAGTTGCAGCTGAACCTAAAGACAAGAGGAGATGAGGCCGCCTAGGAATAGGGCCCGCTTAGGAGTTGGGGCCACCTAGGGCTGCCTAGGAGCCGGGGCCGCTTATGTGCTGGGGTTGCCTAGGAGCTAGGGCCGCCTAGGAGCTGGGACCACTTATGAGCTGGGACCGCCTAGGGCCGCTTATGAGCTGGGACCGCCTAGGAGTCGGGGCCGCTTATGAGCTAGAGCTGCCTAGGAGCCGAGACCGCCTAGGCGCTGGGGTCGCCTATGAGCTGGGGCTGCCTAGGGCCGCTTATGAGCTGGGGCCACCTAGGAGCCGGGGCCGTTGTTATCTTAACGACTCCCGCCGTTGGATAATTTTGGCCATTAACTTACACGTGGCTTTTACCAGCCACATCAGTACCCTAGAGCTAAAGGTCATAGGTAAGGCTACTCACATTTGATCCTCTCTATATCTTGAACTATCGGGTATCTTTGTGTGTATTTACCCACGCATATACATTCATGTCTTGATGTTAGCTATTGTGGTGGAATTGAGGTTATGGACTATTCTTCTTTGGAGGCAACTGCAAAGCAGAGGGTGGAAGCCCCACAGGTCTTGGAAGCTTCTACTTAGCATTAGTTGGGGCCTTCCAAAAATATTGTAAGATTGATATGGTTTGCATGTTCTTTTTTTTTTCGGTCAAGATGATTTTTGCATATTAGACTTTTTCTTAACTAGGAAGATAGATAAAATAACATACAAAAACTGTAAAGTTATTTTAGGAGAAAGTTTAACTTCACAACATAGGATAATGGTAGCAGACATATGGATAAAAATAAAATTTAGAGTAAAACATAAAACTATTAATCCAAAAATTAAATGGTGGAATTTGAAAGGAAAAAACTAGAATTATTTAAAGAAAAGTTAGTAAGAGCAATGACTATAAATATAGATAGTGATCCCAACTTAATATGGGAAAAAGCAACTAAATGCATAAAAAATATAGCAAAAGAAGTTTTAGGAGAATCAAAAGGAGTAGGACTAGTAGGAAAGAAAAAATAATGGTGGAATGAGAAAGTTCAAGCTACCATCAAGCTTAAAAGGACAAACTATAAAATTTGGCAAAAGGCTAGGGATGAAGAAAGTCTTAAAAAGTATAGGGATGCAAAGAAAAAAGCTAAAAAAGTAGTAAGTAATGCCAAACTTAAAGCCTATGATGATGTATATAATAGACTATATACGAAAGAAGGTAAAAAAACTATATATAAATTAGCAAAACTAAGAAAAGAAAATAAAAGATCTTGACTATATTAAATGTATTAAGAATAAAGATAAAAGAAGAAGAGATAAAAGAATGATGAAAAAATTATTTTAAAAAATTATTAAATAAAAATAATTTAGTAAATTTAAGGGTAGAAGGATGTGATAACCTAAGAGTAAAAAATGAGTATAAATTTTTTCGTAGATTTAGCATGCTTGAGGTTAAAAAGGCTTTGAGTAAAATAAAAAATGCAAAGGCATTAAGACCAGATGTGATCCCTATAGAGGTTTGGAAAGGCTTAGAAAAAATTAAAGCCATGTGGTTAAATAATTTATTTAACAGGATTAATGCAACTAAAAGAATGCTGGATGATTGGAGAAAAAGCTTATTAATACCCATATATAAAAATAAAGTAGATATTCAAAACGGTGCAAATTATAGAGGGATTAAGCTAATGAGTCATACAATAAAATTATAGAAGAGAGTAATAGAAAATCGAATAAGAGCTAAAACTTTGGTGTTAAATAATCAATTTGGATTTATACCTAAAAGATCTACCATGAAAGCTATTTATTTATTAAGAAGATTGATGGAGAGATATAGAAAAAAAAAAGACCTTCATATGGTCTTTATTGATTTAGAGAAAGCATATGATAAAGTACCTAGAGAAATAATATGGTGTGTTTTAGAGAAAAAAATTCCTAAAAGGTACATAGAATTGATAAAAGATATGTATGATAGAGCAATAACTATTGTTAAAATAACAATAGGAGAAACTAGTGAGTTTTCAATTACTGTAGGTTTACATCAAGGATCTGCTTTAAGTTCGTATCTTTTTGTATTAGTTATAGATGAATTAGCCGAACATATTCAAAATAATATCCATGGTGTATATTATTTGCAGATGATATAGTGTTGATTGATGAAACTAAATCTGAAGTAAATGCTAAGCTAGAGATTTGGAGAGAGGCTTTAGAATCTAAAGGTTTTAAGATTAGTAGAACTAAAACCGAATACATGAAATGTAATTTTAGTGGGAGTAGAAATACAAATAAAGAAACAATGAAGATTGCAAGCCTAGAGATATCAAGGAGTAAAAAATTTAGGTATTTGAGATCAATTATTCAGTAAGAAGGTAAAATAGGTGAAGATGTAAATCATAGAGTTAAAGCAGTATGGATTAAGTGGAGGAGTACTTCGGAAGTATTATATGATTGGTGCATCCCATTAAAATTGAAAGAAAAATTATATATAACTGCTATTAGGCTAGCTATGCTATATGGAACAGAGTATTAGGCAATATTGAAACAACATGTGAATAAATTAAGTGTAACAGAAATGCGTATGTTAAGATGGATATGTGTTAAAATTTTAAAAGATAGAATTAGAAATAAACATATAAGAGAAATGATAGGAGTAGCTCCAATTGAAGATAAAATGAGAAAAAATCGATTACGATGGTTTGGACATATATAACATAGACCTTTAGATGCTCCCGTTAGAAAGAGTGATATTTTAACAATTCATGATAAGGATAAAGGTAGAGATAGACCTAAACTAATATGGACAAAAATAATTAAAAAAATATAACTATTTATAATTTGAATGTCGACTTGGTCCTGAATAGAGCATAGTGGAGGAAGCAGATTCATGTAGCCGACCCCATGTAGTTGGGAAAAGGCTTAGATGAGTTGAGTTGAGTTGTATGATTTTTGTATGTTCTTCAACTATATTGATTGGCTCCCTGTTTTGATTGTGTTCATAATGAATCAACCTGCCTTATATTTTTTGCTAATTCATAGTTATTTATGTTGGATGTTATTAGAACCAATTCAAAAATATTTGATAATATCAGACAATTTTTGCTGTCCATAATATTATCAGTTAGTGCTAGTAAAATGATTCTGCCTCCTCCCCCACCTCAAAAGAAGGGAAAGATGCCGAAACTGGATTTAAAGAATGATGGTTCACACAAGGAACCCCATAGGATTTTTTCAGAGGACTAGTTAAATGAATCAACCATAGCATGTAGCGCAATGATGAAGCAATCCTGATCTCTCAGCATACTACTCATTTTGAAATGTCTTTGTTCACACGACTAATACCCATCAATATTGATCATGAAGTTTCTCAAGGAAAGTGCCTCACTTAGGTTGAGGGACGTGGACTTTAGCAATTGCTACAACTTTGATTTCTAGATAAGTTAAAGGTGTCAGAATTTTAGAAGACACTGATAACCAAGCATTGTATTCCTCTTTCTACCTTCAATTATTAGGTCAAGATGCTGGATTAATTTCAGTGTTCAAGTGGTATTATGTTTCTCTCATTATGGATCTCCTAAACTATGAAAAAACAAATTTTCTATTCAAATTGTCAAGATTTTCATTACTTAAAATCAAATAGGATTCTCCTGTTCTTGTTAATAAAATGCAATCAAATAGGGCAGGTACTTCGAAGTGAAGAATCAATTGGTTGTCAGCGTTTTAATTTTTTAACAGTCACAAGAATGTAAATCATGTGATATGACCTTCTGTGGTGTGTGTTTGTAAATCATGTGATATGACTTTCTCTGGAGCTGTTGCTTGGCAAAAAACTTCAGCTCCAGGATTTGTTTGACTGTTTTGCTAAAGTGGAAGGAAAACTAGTTATGCGCTTATGCCTAATTATTGTGCATCAATTCATTATTTGTGGAAAAACCAAGATAAATGCTGATGACTAACAGCTGAACAGGCTGTCCGATTTTACAAAACAAAATAAATTCGTAGTTTGCAGTGTAGAAAAGGAATGATCACCTCCACTCCCCCATAAAACTGTTTCATTGTATTAATCTATGCACTGTTCAGGGCTTAGATTTCTTCAATTTTGATTTCGCATGGTTTCAGATTAGATTTCATGCCTGGCCAAATAAAACTTTTGTATATGTATAACCAGACCTGAACTACTGACACCTCTGATATTCTCTTTACGACTTTATGTTTATAACCAATAGAGGTTATTATAGAAACCTTTTTCAGTTGGCTTTATCCAACAAAGAGAAAATAATATCTCTTTTATTTGACAATTTAAAGAACATTTATTTCGGCGCATTAATTATGAAGTGCCTTTGTTTGAAATCACACAATTGTGTTAGACTTGTCATGGATCTATCTGTTCTTTGTTGACTCAACGCAACTCAACTCAACTCATCTAGCCTTTTCGCAACTACATGGGGTCGGCTACATGAATCACTTCCTCCACTCTGCTTTATTCAGAACTAAGTTGACATTCAAATTATAAAGAGGTATATCTTTTTTAATTATTTCTATCCATATTACTTTAGGTCTGCCTCTATCTCTATCTTTACTATGGATTGTTAAAAGATCACTTTTTCTAACGGGAGCATCTAGAGGTCTTCGTTATATATGTCCAAACTACGGTAATCGATTTTCTCTTCAATTAGGACTACTTTTATCATTTCTCTTATATTTTATTTTAAATTCTATCTTTAAAAGTTTTACCATATATCCATCTTAACATGTGGTAAAACTTTTATATTGATGGTTTTGTTGACATGTTGTGTCTGTTCTTTGTTGGCATGTTGAAAAATTTTTAGGCTTGTGTTTACAGAAAAATCACGTCTTCATATGCAATATTGATGGTTTTGTCCATTGTCAGTAATGTATATATATTCTTTGTTGATCTTGTAGCGAAACACATGATGTATGGGTTTGGGGATTACCCAAAGCATAGGTGTTCTATTCTTCTTGAACAAATACTTTGTGGTGCCTTATCATTCTTATTTTCTGATGTCAATCATTTTTCATCTTGTATTTATTGTTTTAAGTTTGAGCTTAGAGATTCATTTTTCATTTTTAGAAGCAGAAATTTTCAAATTGTCCTACATTTTGAAATTAAGGTCATTTGGAGTAGATTAAGGATTATACTCACAAGGTCAAAATTTCTTTCTTTCAAGTCATGGATGTGCATTGGGTGCTTCTAATAATCATCTGAAATGGCATTGTCATGGCATTGGATACCTGAGGTGCTCATTTTTGCGTTCATCGTAACAATATCTTTTGTTGCTTAGCAGCTGATTTTTCACAAGTAGTGCAAAAGCCCATGCACCGGATCACATGTGAGTAACAGACAACCAGATGCAACATTCATAAGCCATAAAAATTATTAAGAAAATCAGAATGGCAAATCAGTTGGCTATGTGCCATCACAAATATTTTGAAACTATTAGCTGGAGTGTAATAAGGCCTTTCCATTTTATTGAATGTTCATCACTCTTTGAAGTTCTATATATTGTGTGCAAAAGAAATCATGCCAAAAATAGAAAAACCCAGTGACTTACTTTTCTTTATTTACAAGAACATTTTTTCAAGATATAACACCGACTAATTTCATGATACATTATGTCCAAATTTATTATATCAGGGTCTTATTTGATGACCTTTGTGTAGTTTCTAAATAGTGATCAAGGGTTTAAAACTCCTAGGAGGGGTCATCTTGGTCTTCCATGCAAGGGGATGTGTCACCATCTCATCCCATCTTGACAATTGAGATGGAGGATGTCTTAGGATGTGTTAATTGGAAAATTGGATGATGGTGGAATGAATTTGTCTTGACCGGGACAATAACTCATCCCGACATCTCATGGGATGATCCATCAGGATTTGAAACCATGTTAGTGATGCGACATATAAAAGAATATCACTTTTGCTTTGCTTAGTTCTTGGTGGTTATTGTGGTGGTCAATGTAACAGCAGATTTTTTTTGATGGTTGTTGAAACTATTTTTTTTGCGATTAGGCCAGATTCCATCATAGCCTGATGTTGGCTTTGCAGCTGCTTTCTCAAACAGCGGCACCGGTGAAGGACATTGTTGTGGAGTATATCACTAATCTGGTTCTTCACCTGCTTATTATTGCTTTTTAAAAGTCAATCAAGTTATCTCTAATAAGAAAAGCAAAAAAAGAATAAGAATTAGAAGAAAACACGGCTAAACCTCCTGATTGTCAACTGCCCGTGAACTTAAAATTGATCTCATCATCATAGAAACCTAACGTGTGATAAGGCTAACGAAGCATATCCCAGCAAGTTCAAGCTGAATTAGAAAGGCATCATCAACTACTTGTAGTTACTCAAGAAACTTGACATACAAAATGCTAGTCCCATACATATGCATATTGTTTGGAAAGATGGAATCATGTAAAGATAATCCTACTGGAAGAATTTATGGAACCAGTGGACATGTTCAGCCTGTAAGAACAATTAGTAGACCTGAATGTTAGGAGAGCCTCTTCCACTATCCCATGCCTTCAGTGAGTAGTTGCACACAGAAGGTTCAGTGTGTGACTGTGAAATGTTGATGGGTATCCTTTCATCCTTTCCTAACCTAATTCTTTTGTATAAGGGCCATTACCTAGTTAAGATCTTGGCAAGCTGGGGTCCTAGGAAGGGCAAACCGAGGAAAGAACTAACTTTCGACATTTTCTTTCATATTTTTGTATTAATAAAAAATAAAAAAATTGATGAGCTGGATGTCAAACTAATCCCTGACTGTTGGGAGGAACATGAAAGAGCCCCTCTCTATCCATTCTGCTTTCCCCTGTTGATGGCGGTAACTCCAGCGCCACCAAGTTGCTAACATTGATTTCTATCCTCTCTCTCGAATTAGAATTTAGAAAAAAAGTTTAAAGAGTTGGTTTTGGAAGGGAGAAAGGAAGAAGAAAGGAGGAAACTGCTGCCATTCCCTTGCCATCCACCATGGACCCTTCGTTATGACTGACAGTGTTGTCTTTTCTTTGTGTGCTCAAATATCCTGAGGATGACTGGGTTTTGCACATTGATATAACATCAAAACAAACAAATTAACTAAACTTGAATTGATTTATTTTTTATGAAAAAAAAGGCCTTTGATTTCAAGTTTAGCTATTGGAAAATGTGAAAACATCTGGTTTCTGACATGCTTAGACTTGTTTCAAAATTTTCAAAAGTTGCTGCTGGTTCCCTTTCACCTGTTTTTATAATATATAATGGGTCAAAACATGGCTGCTGGAGCTCCTTACTGGGTTGTTGTTTGGCATGAAGAGGCTGCACATCAGAGAGGTTGGATGTTGGACAGGACCACAATTGCAGAGACAGAGAGGGGGAAGGGGATGGAAACCATGTCGGTGCCTTGGCAGTGCTGAAATGATTACTTGTGACGAATAACAGGGAAGACAGCCATGTACTCCCCTTTCTTTTTTCTCTCAATCAAGTTAAAATCTGTAGATGAGCTACCTCATCATTTTTTTATTTGGTTGTTAGTATAAATAAAAAAGATATAAATGAAATGGAGTTAAGAAAGAATGGGAGGATGCTTTAGGATATGTGCATCAGTTCCATGTGTCCACCTTATGCTGCCATGCATTGAATCTAAGGTTCATGCCCTCACATTGAAAATGCATCCCTATACCTCTATGGATCCAAGCATTTTCAGCCCACTCCGACTAGAGGATTAAGCATGACCTTTTTTCGATACCTAGAAGGCTTCGGGAGCTAAGTCCCAGTGCGCCCCCCCCCACCCCCCCCATATCATGGCTTGGCTATATTTAATTATAAATTTCTAATATGCTAAGCAGCTAAAGGAAATTCTTTTACTCTTCTCTTTTGTAACCTTCAATTGCATGCATGAAGTTCAGTTTGGTGCATAAACCTCAAGATATAGCATCAAAGGCAGGAAAGCTATTCATTGAAGATTTCTTATATATGGCTCAAAATGTGCCATGTGGTGCAAGTTCTATGACATTTTTTATGCGTTTGTGTTCTTATGTTCTCCTTGCTTAGCTCTTAATGATTACATTCAAGATTTTAAATGTCATAGGATAGAGCTGTGCTGGTTTTTTCATAGAGTGAGATACTATTGTTTTGCTTTGTCCCAATACTTGTAATGGAGAATGTCCCGGAATGTGTTGATCGGGGCATTGCGATGATGGTGGGATAGTTCTGTCTCAACACTTAGGATCATAACCCATCCTGACTTTTTATGGGATGTCTTACTGGTATTTGAAACCGTGATTACTTTTTTTCTCAATCACCAATCTCCATGACCTAATCATAATTATACATTGTAACCAATATTGGATGATATGGATTATGCATATGCAATTTGCACAATTTTTTAAGTCATGCAATATCTGCTTAGTATGATGCTTTATGCATGAATTTGTGTTTCTCATCATTACTTTAATGGGGTTAGTACATAAACATTTATATACTTTATAGATGTCCACTCACGAGTACACATATTGCTCAAAACATCCTTCTAGCTGTCAATTGTAGTTGCTAAGGCTTAATGTGAAATTGAAACTTAAAGAAATCTGACTGAAAGACTAACATATAGCCTGATCTAGTTTCTTAAAATTGCCTTTGTATTATTTGGAACGAAAAAAATTCCGAGAATGCAGCATATGAAGGCATCAGGTGACTTTTTCCAGAATCTAAGCTGAGGAGCTGGATTTATTGACAAAAGGAAGAGCTAGATTAATTAACCATATGACTACAAAGGTCTGCCAGTGTAAAATAATTAGGAACAGCAATTTAGTTTCAACCCAGTGTAAAATAATTTTAACTGGCTGTGTAAATGCCATTTCATTTCATTTCTTTGTAAATTCCATTTCATTTCATTTCTTTCTTTCTTCCTTCTCTCTCATCTCTAGTTCTTTGATCCTTAAAATACTGCACTTTGTTTTGGATGAATATTTCTTATATTCAGTTTGCATTTTGAAGGAAAAGCTTTTGCATTGCGCAAATTTTGACCATTTTTTTTTTCTCTCTATCATTTCAGTCACAAGATCTCCCAAAAAGCCATCACTGCACTGAATTACTGTGCGTGAATGGAGAGATTGAGTAAGCCAGAAACTTCTAATGAACAGATTGACAAATGCTGATTGAAAATGGAGAGCTCATGCCCGGGATTGTTTTCAGCTGTATCATTCAGTTGTCTACAAATGTGCATAGCCTTAAATGGTGGAACTCTAAAGTTGGGTCCTTGTTTTTTTTCCCTCAATGGCCTTCTCACCCATGTGAAATAGGGATGAGGAAAATGCTTTCTACATGTAGACTTTTATTTGCCCTACTAACAATATCATCTTCCTTTGCTAATTCTAGGGTGCTCCTCTTTTTGAAATTCTTCTAGCCTTCTTCCTCCTGCATATTCAACTTCTGGGGCTTGACCATGTGCCTCAGCTAGTTGGCTGGTTTGTTTATTTGCCTCCTAACTTTTCAATACACATGTATGCTTCTGTGCTTTTTCATGTTGTTGCAGATCGCTGTTTCTCCTTATTATAAAATGCACGACAAGTGTTAGAAAACAGAAACCCGCCAGATCTTGCAACTGGCTGGTTGAAGGAATGGGAAAGTCAAAGGTAGTAATAGGACTTCTAAAGAAAGTACTATATAGTAAGAATTGAATTCAAATGTGGACTTTGATTTTGTCAGGAGTAATAGGAATAATAAAATGTGCATGTTTTCTCTGACTAGTACTTAATCAGTTATTACAACGAGTGCAACTTATGATTTTATATATGGTAAGAGTTGAATTCGAACGTGGACTATCTACCCAAGTACCCTCATGATAGGCAGGTCTGCTGGTCCTCAAGCAAAGGCATTGAATAATTTTACTTGTACCATACAATTTGTCTGGAAAGGGTCATTGCTTGGTGCAACGGTAAAAGCTTGGGCTGGCTATGGGATGAGTTTGAGTCATGAGGCAGTCATGTTGTGTAAAAATTGCTAAATTCTAGGTCTGTACCTAGTTTGCCTCTGCAAGGACTTTGGATTATTGGGAACATAACTGAGTAATGTGGTTTTTAACCAGCAGCCTTCTCTGAAGCTTCTGTCACTTTGGCTGAGATCCCTTAAATGTGCTCTATGCATGCAATCAGATTAATATGGTTCCCTTGAATTGTATGCTTTTTTGCATGATCATGCGATAGAACCTTTTTAATTACGAATTTTGGCTTATATAATTTTACCGATCTATTTTTGATTTTCGACATTGCATGATTTTTCTAGTGTCAGTAATATATGTCAGTAAATAAACCTAGTGCTGCCCCTGTTATTTTCCAGGTGGTTCAGTAGGTGATGACATGCCAACACTAAAACAATGGCGGCAATCTTATTATTTCTTCGGTTGAGTAGCTGTTGCTTTGGAGGGAAGAACATTTCCAGAGCATCAACTCATGGCCCTGATGTGGTCTAGCTTCAATCTTTAAGGTATTTGATTACCCTCCGATAGTTCTCAAAACAAAATTTTATAGCATCATTTTTGAAATTGTATCTTAGAGGGCTGCAGATAATTTGGCTATGTTAAGAGTTGAACAACAGGCTTTTTGGCCTGAGCTTAGCTTTTTCATGGGCTGTGTCATAGATTAAAAGTTGATTTTTTTTCTTCCTAATCAGTCATTTTTCAAGAACTATCATATAATGCAAACGATGCAAAATTGGTTCATTAGTGTAATGTCGATTGTTATGTGATGTCTCGTATCCATGTTTATTATGCTTGAATACTGCGTACCAATGTTTACTGCGTGTCACTGGTGGTTGATTGCTGAAGTTGGTGCCATGCACTCAAACAGCACATTATTTTAACTGCTTTTGCTTGGAATCATTTATTGAGCTTGTCCTAGCACATGAGCCGCATGCTTATTGTTGCCATTTAGGATCAGATGATAGAGATGGGTTAGGGCGTTGATTTCAGCTGGTTCTCTCGTAGTTTTCTTTGTTTTGATTTCTGGTTCTCTCGTAGTTTTCTTTGAATTCCGAACCTGGTCGGAAACTGCAATAGCTGATACAGGATACTTTGTGAATGGTTTGCTACCTTCAGAATTTGGCATGCTCTCTCTCTCTCTCTCTCTCTCTCTCTCTCCCCTCCCTCTATCCCTCTCCGTGCATGTTGAGTTGCTTGTTTTTTTGAGGGGGCTGTCACGCTCCAGTCCCAAAATTTGAACTAGGGTGACAACCCACCGCATGCCAGGCATGCAAGGCGTCTCGAACTTCATCACATAAATCAATATAAAGCAAAAATTCAAATCCATGATTTATTACAAATCATAATTATCAGTTTTGGGCTACCTGCCCTACACACAAGCAAATCTGAACTAAATCAATATAATGGAACTAAGTTTATTTAATAGAAGCTTCGTATATCCCAATATCCTTCTTCATTATTGAGGCTCTGTTTTAAGTAAGCCTAATACGATTTCAAATTACATTTGTTCATGCTATCAGCATATTCATGTCATCATATCAAAATAATTTAGAAGCTTAATTAAATAATAAATACTAGAATATACGATGTAAACCAAACACTGTTTATACTATCATCGTTTTTCTTTATGTATCCCATGGTCCTACAACACTCATCTTGTATATCACTCTTAAATGTCCTCTAAGAGGAAGGGTCTAGTACCAGTATTCTGTCATATCATAATTTGTCATGTGATAATCTGTCATGTGATGATCTGTCATATGAGAATCGCGGTGACACATAAATTTTTACTGTCATTATCATAATTGCATATTATCATCTTGATAGTAACAATATAATTTTGCAAGATTAAAATAATTACATTTAACGGTAAGTTCACAATTTATAAATTAAATAATTTATAAAATTATAATACTTGACTTATTTACCACAGTTACGAATTCCAATTGATAACCCAGCTAATTGAATACCTGGAAACCTACAGTATCATTTTTTATTATTAAATTTCTAAAATTTGAATTACAAAATGATTCTTAAACTCTACCCAAACCACTTCATGGGCCAACTTTGGGCTCGAATATTTCTCAATGTATACACCCAAATAGGGAAACAAAAGTATCCCCAGAAACTAGAATCAATCCTAATTTGGGCCATATGATTATTTTGCCAATCTCGGCCCATTACAGGGCCCAAACAGTAGCTCAAACTGGCCCTTAGAACCGGCCCATAGAACCGGCCCAATAGGCCCAAATCGAAGAGGTCCAGCCGGCCCAGCTTCTTTCTTTCTTTTTTTTATACTACTGTTGTTTCCCTATTTCATACGAAACAGGGGCCATTCGTGCCGGTGGCCAAAGCCGTCACCGACCAAATTAGGGGCGGTCCGGCCGCCGATGGCCGGACTAGAGCCGACCACCACCGCGGCTGGCCCCCCCTTCCCTCTCTCTCTCTCTCCAATTTCATTCCTGATTTCCCTTTCTCTCTCTCTATCCGCGGTGGCTTGGATTCACGCCGGCGACATGGCCGGCCAAATCTGGGGCGGTCCATCCACCGGTGGTCGGGCCAGAGCTGGCCGCCGTAGCGGTCGACCTCCCCTCTCTCTCTCTCTAATTCCTCTCTTTCTTCCCTTTCCTCCCTCATGATTCGCCGCGGCTAGGAGGCATGCCGGCGGCACGGCCGGCCGGACCTCCATCGGACGCACGCCCGGCGCCGGTGGATGTCGCCGACCGAGGCTTAGGCCCGGCGAAGCGGCGAGCACGCCGCCAGGCCCGAACCAAGGATCGAACCGTCGGCTAACCGCTGTCACAGGTATTTCTCTCTCTCATCTTTGATCTCTTCTCTCTTTAACTTTCTCTCTCTCCCTCCTAGGCATAGATAGAGGGACTTACCAGGAAGGCATGCGCATGATGATGATGGAAAGAAGGCGTTTGTGGATGATGGGAAGGAGGTTTCGGTGATCCTTTAAAGGTGATGCAGAGTCCTCAAATCAAGGGATTTGGGACTCTGTTAGTTAGAGATATTTGAAATTCAAATCTTTAAAGTCTATCTTTCCGATCTCGTGATAACTCTCACGAGCAGTTAACAAAATCCAGGGGATTACATTCTCCCCTCCTTATAAAAAATTTTGGCCTCGAAATTGATAACTTTTATTAGAGAAAATTAAAATTCCAATTTTGTCCCAAGGACTAACAATCAACTAAGTCTTTATTCAAAAGTCAACAGTCATAGCTATATCATTAACTATATTAAGACTCAAATAGTTGTGGATACTTCTTTTTCATTTCCTCCTCAAGTTCCCAAGTAGCCTCCCTCTCAGAATGATTACTCCATTGCACCTTGACATATGGAATGAAACGCCGTCTCAGAACCTGATCTTTGCGGTCCACAATACGCACAGGATGCTCCTCATATGATAAATCTTTCCTCAACTATATAGGCTCATACGCTATGACATGGCTGGGGTCAGAGATATACTTCCTCAACATAGAGACATGAAAAACATTGTGTACCCCAGATAGAATTGAAGGCAGTGCCAGACTGTAAGCAACCTCTCCGACTTTGCTCAAGATCTCAAAAGGTCCAATATAACGTGGACTCAACTTTCCTCTAATTCCAAATCTCATCACATCTTTGGTTGGTGATACCCTTAAGAAAACATAGTCCCCAACCTGGAATTCTAATTCCCTTCTTCTGGCATCAGCATAGCTCTTTTGCCTGCTCTGAGCTGTACGAAGATGCTTCCTGATCAAATGCACCTTATCTACTATTTGCTGAATCATCTCAGGGCCTAACAATTTCCTTTCCCCCACGTCATCCCAACATATAGGAGATCTGCACCTCCTACCATACAGAGCTTCAAATGGAGCCATTTGAATGCTGGCCTGGTAACTGTTATTATATGAAAACTCCACCAAAGGTAAATGGTTATCCCAAGCTCCACCCAAGTCCATCACACAGGCTCGCAATATATCTTCTAGAATCTGTATGGTCCTCTCTGATTGCCCATCTGACTGAGGATGATAGGTAGTACTGAAGTTTAATTTGGTTCCCATGGCCTTATGAAGACTCTTCCAAAACTGGGATACAAACCTGGTATCTCTATCTGACACAATAGATACCGGGACACCATGGAGTCTCACGATCTGCTCAATATACAAATTAGCCAATCTTTCACTAGAGACCCCAACTCTGAAAGGTAGGAAATGAGCTGATTTTGTTAGTCTGTCCACAATGACCTAAACTGCATCATTACTCTTAGGAGTTTTGGGTAGACCAGTCACAAAGTCCATTGTAATCTTTTCCCATTTCCACTGTGGAATCATCAGAGACTGAAGAGATCCCGTAGGCCTTTGATGCTCGGCCTTCACTTGCTGACACACCAAGCACTTGGCCACATACTGAGCAATCTCCCTCTTCATACCTTTCCATAAAAAATTTTCCTTTAAGTCTCTGTACATCTTAGTGCCACCTGGATGCACAGTATAAGGAGAGTAATGAGCCTCCTTCAAAATTTCAACCTTCATTTCCTCAATGTTTGGCACACAAAGTCTTCCTTCAAATTTCAGAATCATCCTCCATTACATAAAATTCATTCTGAACTCCTGACTGCACAACTTCTTTAATTCTTTGTAGATCTGGATCTTCCATCTGGAAGGACTTGATTCTGTCAACTAGGGTCGGCTGGAGTACAAGTGCTGCAACAAGCCCATCAGATTGCTGTACTCTTAGACCAACCTCCCACTTCTCCATATCTCTCAATACGTGAGGCTGGGAAGTAATCATAGCAGCTAACTCAGAAGAGAATTTCCTGCTCAAAGCATCAGCCACTACATTGGCCTTCCCAAGATGATACTGTAGATTCAGGTCATAATCCTTCAATAGTTCCAACCACCTCCTCTGCCTTAAATTCAGCTCTTTCTGTATAAAGATGTATTTTAGACTCTTATGATCTGTATACACATCACACGACACTTCATATAGATAATGTCGCCAAATCTTCAGAGCAAAAACCATAGCAGCCAATTTCAGATCATGAGTAAGATAATTCTGCTCATAAAGTTTTAGTTGTCTAGAGGCATAAGCTATCACTCTTTCATTCTGCATCAAAACACATCCCAATCCTTTTCGAGAGGCATCAGTATATAGTAAAACCTTCAGATCCTATCGAAAGAACAAGAATGGGAGCTGACACCAGGCGCTGCTTTAACTCCTGGAAACTTTTCTCACACTCCACTGTCTAGTCAAACTTCACTCGCTTTTGGGTTAAGCGAGTTAGGGGTAGAGCAATGCGAGAGAAATTCTCCATAAATTTATGGTAATACCCGGCTAACCCTAAGAAGCTTCTGACTTCCGCCACAATGGAAGGTTGGCTCCAGCTAATGATAGCTTCAATCTTTTTCGGGTCTACAGATATACCATCTTTAGAGATTATATGACCCAAGAAAGATACTTGATCCAACCAAATTTATACTTCTGCAGCTTGGCATAAAGCTTCTTCTCTCGAAGAATCTGCAGCACGATCCTCAGGTGGTCCTCATGCTCCTTATGGCTCTTGAAATATATCAGAATATCATCAATGAAAACCACCACAAATTGATCCATATATGGCTTAAAAATTCTGTTCATCAAGTCCATGAACACTGCTGGGGCATTAGTTAACCCAAACGGCATTACCAAGAACTCATAGTGGCCATATCTGGTTTTGAATGCTGTTTTAGGCACATCTCCCTCTTTGACTTTGAGTTGATGGTACCCTGACCTGAGATCAATCTTTGAGAATATCCAGGCTCCCTGGAGTTGATCAAACAAGTCGTCAATCCTCAGCAGAGGGTACTTATTCCGCACTATTACCTTGTTGATTTCCTGGTAATCAATGCAGAGTCGAAGGCTGCCATCCTTCTTCTTAACAAATAGAACTGGAGCATCCCAAGGAGAAGCACTGGGTCTAATAAATCCCCGCTCGAGGAGCTCCTGCAGTTGATCTTTCAGTTCTTTTAGCTCAGTTGGGGCCATACGATAAGGGGCCTTTGATATAGGTCCAGTTCCAGGAACTAGATTAATAGAGAAATCAACTTCCCGATCAGGAGGTAAATTAGTCAAATCCTCAGGGAAGACATCAGGGAATTCTCGAGCTATGGGAATATCCTCCAATTTGGTCTCTTCCTACTGAAGGTCCTTGACTACAGCAAGAAATCCTTGACCACCACTCATCAGATACTTTCCAACATGCATTGCTGATATGAACATTGAGGCTAGGTGTTTCTGACCACCAATAAAACTGAATTCAGGCTGACTTGGAGTTTTAAAGTTGACAATCTTCCTGAAGCAGTCTACTGAAGCATGATAGGAGGCCAACCAATCCATTCCAAGAATAACATCGAAAAAATTTAGTGGGAGGACAATGAGATCAGCATTCAACCTCCTATTCTCCAAGATAATAGGGCAAGATTTGCATACTGTGTCAACTTTCATAACATCTCCATTTGGAAGCACAATATGCAACTCTTGCTCCAGAGGAATAGGTGTTAATGATGCATTCTTATCAAGATAGATGTCAGATATGAAAGAATGCGTAGCACCCGGGTCAATTAAAGTTTGGGCATAAGCAGTACCTACTTTAATCATTCTTGTCACCATATAATTAGAAGCTTCAGCGTCCTGCTGAGTGAGGTTGAAGACCCTTCCCTGAGTCTTCGGTGGCTGCTGTTGATACTGCTGGCTCATTCCTTGACTTGAAGAAGGCTGTTGATCCTTCCGAAAAGGACAGGTAGCAATCTTGTGATCAGTTTTCCCACAGACAAAGCAGACACCAGTCACTCTGCGGCAAGGCTTTCCAGGGTGAGAGTTACCACAATGAATGCAATGAGTCTCTTTATTCTATGGTTCAGTTGGGACCTAATGTGCACCCTTCTTCTTGGCCTGAGCAGAGGATTGGCCAGAAGTAGGCCCTTTTCTCTTCTTCCGCAGCTCCCAATCCTTTTGAACAGCATTCATATCCCTCTCAATCACCAAGGCCTTATTCACTACAGCACTGTAAGTGAGGAGCTCAAATGCACCACTTGCTCAATTTGGGTCGCAGTCCCTCAGTGAATCTGGTGACCTTGGCCATTTCATTGGTCACAATATTTGGAGCAAAACGGGCCAATCTGGTGAATTCAGCTTCATACTGGGCCACAGAAAGATCCTTTTGCTCCAATTTGATAAACTCTGATTCCATCTGTCTCTGTACACTCCTGGGAAATATTTGTCGAAGAATATCTATCTAAACTCTCCCCAAGAAATAATCCATCCATTTCGATGCTGCTCCTCAACTAACCACCAATCATAGGCTTCTCCCTGGAGAAGGCAGGTGGCAAATCTGATCCGTTCCATATCCTAACTACCATGGGCCATAAAAGCCTTCTCCATGTCTCGCACCCACCGCTCAGCATCAACAGGGTTGGTGGATCCAGAGAAGGGGTGGGGGCAAACTTCTTGAAGTCTGCAAAGCTGCGGCCAACCCCTATCCAGGATTGAGATGGAGTAGGCTGGGTCTGTGGAGTAGTAGAGTTAGGCTGAGTCTATGGAACTGGAGGGGCAGGCTGTGTCTGCGGGGCGGTGTAAGCAGGCTGAGTGGACAAGGCCTGTAGAATCTGATGCTGCAAGTCCTGCATCAATTGCGCCATACCCGAGAGAACCTGAAGCATCTCGGTCTGGAGTTGCTGCTGATCAGTCTCGACTGAATTGGCAGGGGCAGCAGCTCCGGTGGCTTCCAAACCTCCCGGTTGGCCAGCATTACCAACCTGGGAACCCTCATCATTTTGTTGACTTCTAGTGCGACGTGCCATTCTTATCTCCTAATAAATTAGTTGTAATTAATATCATTGTAAACATTAATTGTTAGGCTTTCAAAGCATAATATCTGAAATTCCTTTAAATTTATAATTGTCTCAATGTCATTCTAGTGTTTTGCCTAAAGTGTTATCATGTATATGTCCCTAATGTCATAACCTGGCTCTGATACCACTAAAGCTGTCATGCCCCAGTCCCAAAATTTGAACTAGGGTGACAACCTACCGCATGCCAGGCATGCAAGGCATCTCGAACTTCATCACATAAATCAATATAAAGCAAAAATTCAAATCCATGATTTATTACAAACCATAATTATCAGTCTTGGGCTACCTGCCCTACACACAAGCAAATCTAAACTAAATCAATATAATGGAACTAAGTTTATTTAATAGAAGCTCTGTCTATCCCAAATATCCTTCTTCATTTCTGAGGCTCTGAAAAACATTGTGAGAATTTTATGAGCTCACACTCAATAAGTAAGCCTAATACGATTTCAAATTACATTTGTTCATGCTATCAGCATATTCATGTCATCATATCAAAATAATTTAGAAGCTTAATTAAATAATAAATACTAGAATATACTATGTAAACCAAACACTGTTTATACTATCATCATTTTTCTTTATGTGTCCCACGGCCCTACAACACTCATCTTGTATATCACTCTTAAATGTCCCCTAAGAGGAAGGGTCCTGGTACCAGTATTCTGTCATATCATAATCGATCATATCATAATCTGTCATGATAATCTATCATGTGATGATCTGTCATATCATAATCTGTCATATGAGAACCGTGGCGACACATAAATTTTTACTGTCATTATCATAATTGCATATTATCATCTTGATAGTAACAACATAATTTTGCAAGATTAACATAATTACATTTAACTGTAAGTTCACAATTTACAAATTAAATAATTTATAAAATTATAATACTTGACTTACTTACCACAGTACGCGAATTTCAATTGATAACCCAGCTAATTAGACACCTGGGAACCTACAGTATCATTTTTCATTATTAAATTTCTAAAATCTGAATTATAAAATGATTCTTAAACTCTACCCAAACCACTTCACGTGCCCAACTTTGGGCTCGAATATCTCTCAATGTATACACCCAAATAGGGAAACAAAATTATCCCAGAAACTAGAATCAATCCTGATTCGGGCCATATGATTATTTTGCCAATCTTGGCCCATTACAAGGCCCAAACAGCAGCTCAAACTGGCCCTTAGAACCCGCCCAATAGGCCCAAATCGAAGCAGCCCAGCCGGCCTAGCTTATTTCTTTCTTTTTTTTTATACTACTGTTGTTCCCCTGTTTCATACGAAACAGGGGCCATCCGTGCCGGCAGCCAGGGCTGCCGCCGGCCAAATTAGGGGCGGCCTGGCCGCCGGTGGCCGGACCAGAGCCGACCACCACCGCGGCCGGCCCCCCTTCCCTCTCTCTCTCCAATTTCATTCCCAATTTTTTTTTCTCTCTCTTTATCCACGGCGGCTTGGATTCATGCCGGCGACATGGCCGGCCAAATCTGGGACGGTCCGGCCACCGGTGGCTGGGCCAGAGCCGGTCGCCGCAGCGGTTGGCCTCCCCTCTCTCTCTCTCTCTAATTCCTCTCTTTCTTTCCTTTCCTCCCTCACGATTCACCGCGGCTAGGAGGCATGCCGGCGGCACGACCGGCCACCATGGCCGGTCGGACCTCCACCGGACGCACGCCCGGCGCCGGTGGATGTCGCCGACCAAGGCTCAGGCCCGGCAAAGCGGCGAGCACGCCGCCGGCCCAAACCAAGGATCGAACCGCCGGCTAACCGCTGTCACAGATATTTCTCTCTCTCGTCTTTGATCTCTTCTCTCTTTAACTTCCACTTTCTCCCTCCCAGGCATAGATAGAGGGACTTACCAGGAAGGCGTGTGCATGATGATGATGGAAAGAAGGCGTTTGCGGATGATGGGAAGAAGGTTTCAGTGATCCTTTAAAGGCGATGCAGAGTCCTCAAATCAAGGGATTTGGGATTCTGTTAGTTAGAGATATTTAAAATTCAAATCTTTACAGTCTATCTTTCTGATCTCGTGATAACTCTCACGAGCAGTTAACGAAATCCAGGGGATTACAGGGGCAAAACAACTCAAAGAAAAAAAAAAGAGATCAAACATGGAGAGATGAACTTGTAAAACTGGAACGTGCACACGTGAAAAAGAATAATATCAGACAAGAAAATGAAGCACTAATTATCCTTTTATTTTTATTTTTCAATTAGAATAAATAACAGAAAAACAAATAATGTATGAATTAATTGGATGCAAAAAGTAAATATAGAATAATATTTGAAATTATAATCAACTAAAAGAACAGAAAATAAATTAAAACCAGAGAAATGCAAAATGAAAGTAAAATAAGACAAAGTAAAAATAGCAAACACAGCAAATGAATATAAACAATTTAGTGAAGCGAAAAGTACAGAGTATGATAGAAAGAAATGAAACTAAAGAATCAAGTAATGAATTGAGAACCTAGATGAGAAAATAGGAAATAAAAAATAAAATTAGATAAACAAGAAAACACCAAAGTACAAAACAAAATCAGACAAAGGTGAAAAACATAAATCCCAACATTTAATCGCCCTCAGCAGAGTCGGATCGCCCCGACGAACCGAGCTATCCTCATATCTCGGCAGCCCAAGCCATCTTCATACCTTGGCAACCCGAACTATCCTCATACCTCGGCAACCCGAGCCATCTGTACCTCAAAAAACCAAGTTGTTCTTTGCCTCGGTCGGACCGAGGCATTCGAATACCTCTGCGGAATCCGGTGCAGGAGAGTTCAAATTTACGATAACTAAATAAAATTCCAAACGTAGAATCATGCCATAAGTGGCCTAAGGGCCATAGGAGTGGCCTAAAACCTACATAATCGCTGAATCTCAAGGCATCAACCAGCTCTCCTAGCCGTCGATCCTCTAACTGACAAGATACGGATCCTACTGGCCTCGTAACAAACTTGATTCGAATCCGTTTCAAATCTCAACAGCTTTCAGACCCCTATGATGCGTCCAAGAAATCAGGTAATCGCCTATAAATATCTCAGCCCCAAATCTCTTAGGTACACATGCGTTCACCCGCTCTCATACTGAAAAACTCCATTGAAGCTCCATCAGAGCTCGGAGCTCCCGAGAGAACACCCATCTAGGGGAACTCTTCTGCGAGAGTCTTCTCCTCATATCTGCTTCTGTGAATCTCACTGACTTGGGCATCGGAGGATCTCGGCAGAGGGCTACCCCGAAGCATCCTCTGCATGCGAACTATCTTGCAGGTTTCATCCTGGGCGACGAAACCGGCGTCCGGATCCGGAGCCAGAGCGCACTCAAGTCGGAGAACAGATTTCCGCGGCAATAAATACCGGCAAACTTTGAATGTCAAAGGAGAGAAAATATGAAGTGTATTGTTTTTGTCATATCTAGGTATAGCATATCTTCTTGATGTTGGTTTTATTGTATTTACTTGTGTATCTTGATTTAATTATAGTTTACTTGTCTATGTTGGTTCGGATTTAGTCGTCTAGGTTGAAATGTTTTCTAGATATTAATGTCAAAATTGGGTGAATGTTGTTTTGCATGGGTATGATCTTTAAACGAAAGTTGTGTTATAAATTAAAGATGAGCATTAAGATAGGTATAATGGTGTTACAAGAAAAGCGTTTGAAATGCAATAATCATAGCGATGGTTGTGTTTAAAAGACCAAACAAAAGAAGATACCTTAATAAGGTCTAAAAGTTGTTTAGAGAAATTATGGATCGAGGAGTAATGAAAAGAAAGGATCATCAATGTGTTTGTGCTTGGCAAGGAGTGTTCAAGGATTAAACATTCATGGGCAATATTGAGATCCTTAACCAAAGAGAGATGCAGGTTAATAGTTTCTTTTTTTGTATCTCTCATTTAACTTGATACTATATTTAATTGAATTTTCTGCAAACAGGTTTTATGTTATTATTTATGACCTCTTGCCTCCACTTTTTTTTATTTTACTCTAGCTTGCATTTTTTTCAATGGTGAACTCGAAGGTGATGGCCAGCTATGGCTCAGTCCATTTCAGCGGGAAAAAAACCCTCCTCTTGAAATTATTACTAAGGATACTTTTGTCTTTTCAAAAAGTCTATTAGTGGTGTTAGAGACAAATTAATTATTCAACCACATTAACACTAAAAAATAGTTAGAGGGGGCCAATTAAAATAATTTAAATTTTTGAGGTCAAAGCATTTCTTGACCAAAGTTAAAGAGGGTGCCGCTGTAATTTTTTCATTTTTCAGTCTTTAAAAATATGCATATAGACTATTTCTATAAAAGGATATGCATATCTCTATGGTTACATAATCCTATGCAATGCATAGTGATGTGGCTGATCCAACACCGTTAAAGAACCGTAAAGGAAGGAAACGACAGAGCCCCCTTTGGCCTCCAAAGGGCCCTTCGACCACAGTAGCGTTTATGGCCTTATAAAGCCACGCGCACCCAATTGCTCTAAGCCCAACGACCGAGAGCTCCAAGGCCGACGGCCCCAAAGGCTGACAGCTCCTTGGCCGATAGCTCCAAGACCGACAACCGAGAGCTCCAAGGCTGACGGCTCCATGGCTGATAGCTCCTTGGCCGATAGCTCCTTGGCCGACAGCTCCAAGACCGACAGCCGAGAGCTCCAAGGCCGACGGCTCCATGGCCAACAGCTCCTTGGCCGACGGCCCCAAAGACCGACAGCTCCATGGCCGACGGCCCCAATTGCCAACAGCCCCAATGGCCGACGGCTTCAAGGGTGGCCCCGGCACCTTCCTAGCCGGCCCCGGCATGTCCTAGCCAAGCGGCCCTGGCACCTTCCTAGCCGGCCCGGCATGTCCTAGCCAAGCGGCCCCGGCACCTTCCTAGCCGGCCCCGGCCTGTCCAAGCCAAGTGGCCCCGGCACCTTCTAGCCGGCCCGGCCTATCCAAGCCAAGCGGCCCCGGCACCTTCCTAGCCGGCCCCGGCATGTCCCAGCCAAGCGGCCCCGGCACCTTCCAGCCGGCCCCGGCCTGTGTAAGCCAGTCGGCCCCGGCACCTTCCAGTCGGCCCCGGCCTGTCCAAGCCAAGCGGCACCGGCACCTTCCAGTCGGCCCCGGCATGTCCAAGCCAAGCGGCCCCGGCACCTTCCTAACCGGCCCCGGCATGTCCAACCAAGCGGCCCGGCACCTTCCAGCCCCCCCGGCCTGTCCAAGCCAAGCGGCACCGGCACCTTCCAGCCGCCCCAGCCTGTCCAAGCTAAGCGGCCCCGGCACCTTCCAGCCGGCCCCGGCCTGTCCAAGCCAAGCGGCCCCGGCACCTTCCAGCCGGCCCCGGCCTGTCCCAGCCAAGCGGCCCCGGCACCTTCCTAGCCGGCCCCGGCACCTTCCTAGCCGGCCCCGGCATGTCCCAGCCAAGCGGCCCCGACACCTTTCTAGCCGGCCCGATATGTCCCAGCCAAGCGGCCCAGGCACCTTCCTAGCCGGCCCCGGCCGGTCCCAGCCAGGCGGCCCGCACCTTCCAGCCGGCCCCGGCCTGTCCAAGCCAAGCGGCACCGGCACCTTCCAGCCGGCCCCGACCTGTCCAAGCCAAGCGGCACCGGCACCTTCCTAGCCGGCCCCGGCCTGTCCAAGCCAAGCGGCCACGGCACCTTCCTAGCCGGCCCCGGCCTGTCCAAGCCAAGCGGCCATGGCACCTTCCAGCCGGCCCTGGCTTGTCCAAGCCAGTCGGCCCAGCACCTTCCAGCCGGCCCTGGCCTGTCCAAGCCAAGCGGCATCGGCACCTTCCAGCCGGCCCCAGCCTGTCCAAGCCAAGCGGCCCCGGCATGTCCCATCCAAGCGGCCTCGGCACCTTCCAGCCGGCCCCGGCCGGTCCAAGCCAAGCAGCACCGACACCTTCCAGCCGGCCCCGGCCTGTCCAAGCCAAGCGGCCCCGGCACCTTCTAGCCGACCCCGGCCTGTCCAAGCCAGTCGGCCCCGGCACCTTCCTAGCCGGCGCTGGCCTATCCAAGCCAAGCGGCCCCGGTACCTTCCAGCCGGCCCCGGCCTTTCCAAGCCAGTCGGCCCCGGCACCTTCCAGCCGGCCCCAGCCTGTCCAAGCCAGGCGGCCCCGCACCTTCCTAACCTGCTCCGACCTATCCAAGCCAGGCGGCCCGGACACCTTCCTAGCGGCCCCGGCCTGTCCAAGCCAGTCGGCCCCGGCACCTTCCACCCGGCCCTGGCCTGTTCAAGCCAGGCGGCCCCGGCACCTCCCAGCCGGGGAGGACGGCCCCTGCTTTCCTTCTCCGGTGGAACAGGACCACCAACCAGCTGCAGCCATCGACCTTGATGGGACTTGACCTGCAGTCTTGATATATCAAAGAAGGAAGCAAGCTTTGCCATTGCTGCCATCACCTTAAATACTCTGACAAAGTGGTTGAACCCCATGCCTCACAGATGTCAGCTCTGACACTTCACCTATCAAGGTCATCATTACAAGGCCTCAACCACTCAAGCCAGACAAACTCTTAAGCGCCTATAAGATGGGTAAGAGGGACTCCCGACCGGGTAACACACTTATGACACCCCTAAACGCTCACAATGAGAGATCTCTCTCTCGGAGCCATCTCTCTCTTTCTTTTTCGAGCTTCCTCAAGCTCACGGCTGATGCCCAGACCACTGACTTGAGCATCGGAGGGTCCCCGCCGGAATCTCTGGCCCCGACTTGCTTGCAGGTGCGAGGAGCTCACTGGAGGAGACGACCGCATGCTCGAGGCCGGTGATTTGGCATCATCACATAGTACACTATTTCATATACTGTGTGCGAATGACTGCGGTTTATAGCATAATGCATGGATAACCATGATATCTAGAGTAGATTTCTTTAGATCTTATACCAAATTCGGAAGGATCTAAACTCAAAAGAATAAGTTTATCCATTATAATCTCAAAAATAAATATGCGTATCTATTATATTATCTGATAAGGAAAGAAGATGCGATTCTCCGGTTTATAGCATAATGCATGGATAACCATGATATCTAGAGTAGATTTCTTTAGATCTTATACCAAATTCGGGAGGATCTAAACTCAAAAGAATAACTTTATCCATTATAATCTCAAAAATAAATATGCATATCTATTATATTATCCGATAAGGAAAAGAAGATGCGATTCCACTAGATCAAAATATTATATAGATACGTGCAATCCATTCTGATTTTGAGAATGCTTATATATAGGGTTAGACTGCTTGAATGAAATATAACACTCAAGCTCTTATTTTCCTTCCTTCTCATTTTGGAGCTAATATAGGGATAGAAGATTAGCAAAGTTTGAAGAAGTGATTCAATCGAGTGTCTTAATTTCATCCACCAAGTTATGGTGGTGCACAAACAGTGTAGCTCAATGACCCCTTATGGACTTCTCTGCTACCTCACAAATGGTAAATATTAATCAGTTTCATCCTTGTAGTTTTTCTCATCATCATCATCATCATCATCATTCATTATCATTATCATTTTCATTATGATTGCATAATAGGATGTCGAAGTACCATTTTATAGCCTAACTCGAGTGTGTACTATAGGACATCCATTCCTTGTTGCACAAAGAATAATAAATTATTTCATAAATTTTGCTTGGTATGGATTCAAAATTATTGTACTTGTATTAAATTTGGGGTTATGCCAAACTTTAGTTTGACACGATTTGCTTACAACCTTAGGCATGAATTATAAATTTGGTACTTAAACTCGATACAATATAGTATATAACTCAAATTATTTATAAACCAATGGTGGACACATATGCTTGAAATTTTGGGTATTAAGTCAACCATCCTAGCTATTAATGTTGCAAATAGATCGGGTTGATTCGTGTCTTGACTAGGTCTTAATCGAATTAGGCCCAATTTGATTTGTATCTAAAGACCCATGGGTTGGGTCGCGTTAAAAAATAGACATAATCTAAATTTCAAGACAAATCTAGGTCTAGTATTTTTTGACTGAATTCAACTTATGTCTCATCCAAGTCTAATTTGGATTAATGAAAAATAGATCCAACTTGACCTAATCCGAACCTAATATGGCTCAACCATAAACCTTAATTATATAAGTATTATTTCCTTTACTTTAATTATCTTTACCAATTTATTAAATAACTTTAAAACTAATTCTTCTTTTTATCTTAACAACTAGATTTCTTTTCATTCATTTTCACTTAATTATATATAATAATTCATATTTTATTATTTATTTTGATGTATTTTTAGTTATAGTGCTTCAAACTATTCTTATTTATATTTTAAAAATTAGAGTTTATAATATTAAAGGATGATCAATGACTTGGCTTTAAAAATTTGAGTGTAGGTTGATCCATGTCTAAAGACTCATGGCTTGGGTTAGCTTTAAATATTGGATCCGATTTAAATTTTTGGTTGGATTGAATCTTGTATTTTTTGATCGAACCTGATTCAAAATCATTTAGATCTTAATTTAGATCAACAAAAAATTGACCCAATTTGACTCAACCCAAACATGATCTAGCTTAACTCATAAGCCTGAATTATATAAATCTTATTTTTTAAATTTTAATTATCTTTATTAATTCATTAAATGACTTTTGTTTAAATCAATTTTTCTTTTCATCTTAATAACTAGTTCTTCTCTCATCCATTTGCACTTAATTATATATAATTATTCATATTTTATTATTTATTTTAATGTATTCTTATTTGTAATGCTTTGAAGTATATTAATATTTGCAAAGTGAACGTTCCATACACTGTTTGCAAACAATGGTAGTTTATAGTATAGTGCATGGACAACCACAATATTGGATATTTTTAAATCCTATGCCAAATTGGAGAGATCTAAACTCAAAAGAATAAACATATCCATTATAATCTCAAAATTAAATTCACACATCTAGAGTGGATATATTCGGATCCTATACCAAATTGGAGAGATATAAACTCAAAAGAATAAGCGTATCCATTATAGTCTCAAAATTAAATATGGGCATCTATTATATTATCTGATAAGGAAAAGAAGACATGATTTCATTAAATTAATTGATTCTACGGATGCATGCTTGCAGTTTATTCTGATTTTGAGAATGTCTATATATAGGCTTAGACTGCTTGAGTGAAATAAAACACTCAAAGCTTTTATTTTTCTTTCTTCTCGTCTTGGAGCTACGATAGGAATGAAGGATTAGTCAAGATATGCAAAGTTTGAAGGAGTGATTGAATCAAGTGTTTTAGGGTCTGTTTGGATTGGGGTGAATGAAGGGAAGGAAAAGGAAACTAATAGAAAAGGTCATAAGTTAATTACTTTATTTGGGAGGAAGATGAAAGAGAGAGGGGGAAGGAAATAAGAGTAATCGGTCCCCCTCTTTCTTCCTCAATGAGGGTAAATTTATTACCCCCCAAATCGAGGGTAAGCTGAAAAGAAAAAAGGTTTAAGTTATATTTTTTTTGGAAGACCAAAAGATTCCTTCATTTTCTATTTTCATTCTTTCATTCTCATGGTTCATTCTCTATTTTTAAGGGTATAATTATCACATAACCCTTTCCCTTCTTTTCTTCCCTCTCTATCCAAACATGATAATTGATATTACCTTTCTTTTTTCTTTCATCCTTTCCAAACAAGAGAAGAAAAATAACCTTTCCTTTCCCTTCCTTTCCCTTCCATCCTTTTACTTCTTTTTACTCTCTCCTTCTTCCCCTCCAAAGATCCAAAATAGCCTTAAGTTTATCCACCAAATTAAGGTAGTGCATAATCAAAGTAGCTCGATGACTTGTTGATGTTGATATTTTTTCCTCCTTATGGACTTCTCTGCTGCTTCGCAAGCGGTAAATATTAATTAGTTTCATTCTTATAGTTGTTCTCATCATCATCATCATCATCATCATTATTATCATTTACGTTAGGCCTTCATAATAGGACATTATTTTATGTTAGCATGTAACATGTGACATTCATTACTTATTGCACAAAGAATAATAAATTATTTTATAGTTTTTGCTTGATATGGATTCAGAATTAACCTACTTTCACATTGTATTAAATTTGGGGTTGCACCAAACTTTAGTTTGGCATGTTTTGCTCACAACCCTAAGTATGAATAATAAACTAGATACTTATCTCAATACAACATAGCATTATAATTCAAATTATTTGAGACACATAAGCATTAAATATTGGGCATTGAGTCCAACATCCTAGCTATTAAGACTGCAAATAGATCGGGTCGACTTGTGAGCCTATTGGGTCTTAACCGGATTAGACTTGATTTGATCTGTGTCTAAAGACCCATAGGTTGGGTCGGGTTTGAGAAATACACCAGATTTAAATTTTGAGTCAGATTCAGATCTTGTATTTTTTGATCAAACTCAACCCATAAATCATCTAGTTCTAATTTGGATCAATAGAAAATTGATATGATCTAATTCGATCCGAACCTAATGTGGCTCGACTTATAACCCTCAATTATATAAATTTTATTTTTATTTGCTTCAATTATCTTTACCAATTCATTGAATAACTCCTATTTAAGCTAATTTTTCCTTTTATCCTAACAACTAGATCTCCTCTCATCCATTTTTACTTAATTATATATAATTATTTATATTTTATTATTTATTTTAATGTATTTTTTTATAATGCTTTGAAGTATATTAATATATATTTTAAAAATCATAATTTATAAACTTAAAGGATGATCAATGACTTGAATAGAATTAAAATTTAAATAAAAATTTAAGTTTAATTTGGCTCTTTGAAATTATTGATGACTAGATTTTAGCTATAAAATAATAGTCATATGCTTGACTCAAATGCAACATGTTTGACTTGAACTCGCCTAAAGTTTGAATATTTTAGGTTAAAACTGAGTTATACTTGACCTCAAAACTGATTTGTAAGTTTCATCGAATCTATTTTTTTTTTTTCATGAACTTTGTGATTTGATTTGATCAGCAAATGGGATGGGTCCAGGTTTAAAATCATGAACAAAATATGAAACCGGATGGAGCTAGAGTTAAACATAATATAACTCGACCTAATTCGTTTGTATCCCTACTAGTTACTGTTTACTTGACACAATGAAATTTTGGGCAATATATAGTTATTTTATTGTGGACAAATTTTATCATTAACAGATTAATAAGATGGCTCCTAGATTTATATTCGAAAGATAAATAATTTTATTCTTGTCTCATACAACTTAGTAACTTTATTTTCAAGAACATATCTAATTTACAAATTCTATTTTTAACAATATTTTTATTTATAGATAACAATAATTGCTCATAATGAAAAACAAACTATTTAATTAAACGAAGATAAACAATTTTGTTTAACTATTGTGAGATCTTTGGCATTGCGGGTTGTTTAATTATAAGAGGCTTCCATTCATTTGGTTTACTACTAGGGGTGAGCAATGGATTAAGATTACCTTATGATTGATACTAACCCAATCTAGCAGAGTCAAGTCAACTCAATTTTGGGTGTTAATTGGGTTGGTTTTGGATCTAGTCGACTACCTTCTTTCTTTAGTGAAGTTCTAAAAAAATATTGAAGTGTTATTATAGAATGAATCTAGGACATCACATCAACCCATGAGTTATCTACCATCTCTACTTTAAAAATTAAATTACTCAATAAATTATATATATATATATATATATATATAACAAAGAAGAAAAAAAAGTGAGAATTGGTTGTGTCATTGATTCTAGGTCAATTTTAGGATTAGGTTAGTTGTAGGTTTTGGGCTGAAATCAACCCAACACAATTCATACTGGCCCCTATTTGGTGTCATGATTTTAATTTATTATTTTTGGCTTATATCATTAATCAATGAAAAATGAGATAAAAAATCACCATTTTTGCCTAAATATTTAATGATTTGGCATATTATTATATTTGCCCTTTAAAGATTTTATAGAAGCTTTCTTTTTTAAAAAAAAATTATAAAAGTTTTTACATCTTTAAATTCACTAATGCACCTCCAATGTATTAATAATATCATTAATTTTTTAAAAAATATATTAATAACATTTAATTTTTTAAGTGCTTAGACATAAACTAACATGAACAAAAATAATAAAAAAAGATATAACTATTTATAATTTAAGTGTTGACTTAGTCCTGAATAGAGCAGAGTGGAGGAAGCAGGTTCATGTAGTCAGCCATATGGATTTGAGAAAAGGCTTAGATGAGTTGACTTGAGTTTATATCTTTAAATTCACTAATATGCCTCCAATATATTAATAACAATGTAAACGAACAAAACATACTAATAACATTTGACTATTTAAATTCACTAATGCACCTCCAATGTATTAATAATATCATCAATTTAAAAAATATATTAATAACATTTGATTTTCTAGGTGCTTATCACTATTAGATATAGATATTAACAACAACCATTAACATACTTCCCTTTTAGTTCATTTGATTTGCTTTGATTTCAATTTATTTTATATACTATCATCTTATTGATTATATATTCTTCTTAAGTTCCTATGCTTTGTTTTACTAATTTGCCTATTTTCAACTACCTTTTATTTGTTTCTTGACTTAAATTTTTTTAAGTTTTCTTTGAAAATTATTTAAACATGACATATATTTATCTATAACTAGCACATATTTTAATTTCTTAATATATTTCCATTTTGTCTAGCTGATCTTGATGGTTGAAGTTTATGAGCCTAAGTGATTTTGGACTTGTTCCTGAATATCTATGTGACAAAGTAACATTGCTGTCAAAAGTATGGTTAGAACTCAGTTGCATATGAATAATTTTTGATTGAGCCAACATAAGTTCTACCTTAAAGCTCAAGCCATATTTATTCCTAAGTTGCTCAATTAACACCCTTAAATCCATTAGAATAAAATGTGTCCTGCAAAAATTCTACAACCAAAATTTTGTGTATAATCCAATGAAAAAACTATCCATTTATAATAGATGCTTTGGTTTGTCATACCACCACCATATATATAATTTTGTAAGTATCATGTTTACTTATGTCATTCTTTAAGTACAATATTATAATACAATAATGTGAAACTTAAAATTTGAAACATCAAACCATCCAATAGTAACACAAATTTTTGTCAACATGAAATATATATTTTTAAACAAATTAGCAGAAACCTAAAAATATTATAGAGGTAACAAAAGGATGATAAATATTTTACATCTAAAAAAAAAGAGAGGATGGAAACTACATAAAAAAAGCTCCTTTCATGTTTTTTTTTTTCAACTCAAACAATTTTACAACTTAATTTATCTAAATATTGGTCTCTTCATTATTTTCATCATCAACAAACTCTGGTGGTGGCAGGTTCAAATCAATATTTAACCTTCTCCATGGTCGATTAAGTTGTCGCATTACTTGCCCGATGCCTTCATGCCAACAACAAGAACAATGTATCGGCTCTTTAGGAAAGAAACACTTGTTCCTTGCATCAATCCATGCAATAGATCGCCCACAACCCATCTCCTTGATGAGTAACATGCGATGGAAATCAATGATAATAGTTTCACCATCAATATCTAGACCCATTATTGAAGCCTTTGAGATGAACGCCCTCCTAAATATTTCCACCATGTCTTGTGGAAAATCATTCCATTGACCTGCATCATGGACCACTTTCGTGAAGTAAAGGATCCTCAAAGGATCACAACTCTTATCAAAGTTTTCTCTATTATCTACTAGTGCTTGGATAGTCAATGGGACATGGTGGCTTGTGGCAATATGGTTTGCTCTTTTTGCTGGCTCCATTGAATTTTGAAAGAAGTTATGGAAGTGATTTGCTCTTGAGCAAGTATTTTCATTGAATGTTTGTGCACCCTATGTGGACATATTTATAAAGGAGGTTGTCATTTAATTCTAGATTTTTCCAAGTATACACGGATGATTTAGATATATTTGCTTAAATTTGGCTTTTTATATATGCATATCTAAAGAAGTCATGTTATTTATTTAACATATTTAAAATTTTATATTTTTAAAATCTTTTTGAGAAATATATTCAAGATTTCATCAACAAGGGCTCTAGATTCACTATATCTCTTTATATCATACTATATATGAGCAGCGTATCTAAGTGGATACTCTCAATATATGAATATTAAGGTATGATATAAATGCATGCGATGTGCCTTTAATGAAAATATTACTAATAGATACTATCATATCTTTTATTTCATTCTTCTCTTATTGAGTTAATTTGAACTAGTCCTCAGTATAGCCTTGGTTGACCAAAGTGAAAAGGAATATATTAAAATCTTTTATAGTCTAGTTTCACTGAAAAATTAGAGATGCATTGAAAATGGAAACCTTATAAATCCAAAGAGTTTTTTAATTAAACCAGTAACCCAATTAACTATCTTTCCTTTTGTAAACTCCCAAGTGAAAGAAATGGAAAGAAAGGGAGGAGAAGGAAGCCACGGCACGATGGCGGCAGTGTGCCGCCTCTTCCTTCTCCACCCTCTCTTCATGGCAGGATAAATGGGGAGGAAGAGGGGAGTCTCCTCCCTCCACCTATCATCATCAGCTGAGCATAGGTAAATCCCCCTCCCCCTTCTTCCATGAATTCATCGGGAGTGGAATGGTGAGAGTGGCAGAGAGGGAGATCGGGAGTCGGTCCTTTCGTTACTATGCCTAGCCACTCGAGGCGGCCGGAGGGGAGAGAGGGGAGGAGTGTTCGGCCGCTCGAGGCGGTCGAAGAGGAGCGGTGGAGGGCCGCTGGGCAGCCCTCCCTTCACTACGGAACCAAGACGCTCCGCGGCTTGGTTCGGGCCTGGCGGAGTGCCCGCCGGCTCGCCGGGCTTGGGCAACGGCCGGTGGCCTCCACCGGCACAGGGCAAGTGTCCGATGGAAGTCCAGCCATCGGCCACTTGCCCAGTGCCGATGGAGGCCACTGGCCGCTGCCCAGGCCCGGTGCGCCGGCGGGCACTCCGCCGGGCCCGAACCAAGCCGTGGAGCATCTTGGTTCCGCAGTGAAGGGAGGGCTGCCCAGCGGCCCTCCACCGCTCCTCTTCGACCGCCTCGAGCGGCCGAACACTCCTCCCCTCTCCCTCCTCCGGCCGCCTCGAGCGGCCAGGCATAGTAACGGAAGGACTGGCTCCCGATCTCCCTCTCTGCCACTCTCACCATTCCACTCCCGATGAATTCATGGAAGAAGGGGGAGGGGGATTTACCTATGCTCAGCTGATGATGATAGGTGGAGGGAGGAGACTCTCCTCTTCCTCCCCATTTATCCTGCCATGAAGAGGGGGTGGAGAAGGAAGAGGCGGCACACTGCCGCCATCGTGCCGTGGCTTCCTTCTCCTCCCATTCTTTCCATTTCTTTCACTTGGGAGTTTACAAAAGGCAAGATAGTTAATTGGGTTACTGGTTTAATTAAAAAAACTCTTTGGATTTATAAGGTTTCCATTTTCAATGCATCTCTAATTTTTCAGTGAAACTAGACTATAAAAGATTTTAATATATTCCTTTTCACTTTGGTCAACCAAGGCTATACTGTGGACTAGTTCAAATTAACTCAAAGCAAACACTATTCAAGTTATACTAATAAGAGAAGAATGAAATAAAAGATATGATAGTATCTATTAGTAATATTTTCATTAAAGGCACATCGCATGCATTTATGTCATACCTTAATATTCATATATTGAGAGTATCCACTTAGATACGCTGCTCATATATAGTATGATATAAAGAGATATAGTGAATCTAGAGTCCTTGTTGATGAAATCTTGAATATATTTCTCAAAAAGATTTTAAAAAATATAAAATTTTAAATATGTTAAATAAATAACATGACTTCTTTAGATATGCATATATAAAAAGCCAAATTTAAGCAAATATATCTAAATCATCCATGTATACTTGGAAAAATCTATAATTAAATGACAACCTCCTTTATAAATATGTCCACATAGGGTGCATAAACATTCAATGAAAATAATTGCTCAAGAGCAAATCACTTCCATAACTTCTTTCAAAATTCAATGGAGCCAGCAAAAAGAGCAAACCATATTGCCACAAGCCACCATGTCCCATTGACTATCCAAGCACTAGTAGATAATAGAGAAAACTTTGATAAGAGTTGTGATCCTTTGAGGATCCTTTACTTCACGAAAGTGGTCCATGATGCAGGTCAATGGAATTGATATGACTGATTCCGCGTCGTCAGGATAAAAGGTAACGGCGGCTAATGACCCCGAGACCCCCATCGGTCTTGGGGTGCACCGGCATTTCCTTACCCCCGGGACCCCTTCCGGTCTCAGGGTGGGGTCATCATCTCTTGACCTCGAGACCCCCACTGATCTCGGGGTGCACCGGCATTTCCCCATCCACGGGACCACTTCCGGTCTTGGGGTGGGTCATCATCTCTTGACCCCGAGACCCCCATCGGTCTCGGGGTGCACCGGCATTTCCCCACCCCCGGGATCCCTTCCGGTCTCGGGGTGGGGTCATTATCTCTTGACCCCGAGACCCCCACCGGTCTCGGGATGCACCGGCATTTTCCCACCCCCGGGACCCCTTCCGGTCTCGGGGTGGGTCATCATCTCTTGACCCCGAGACCCCCACCGGTCTCAGGGTGCACCAGCATTTCCCCACCCTCGGGACCCCTTCCGGTCTCAGGATGGGGTCATCATCTCTTGACCCCGAGACCCCCATCGGTCTCGGGGTGCATCGGCATTTTCCCACCCCCGGGACCCCTTCCGATCTCGGGGTGGGGTCATCATCTCTTGACCCCGAGACCCCCACCGGTCTCGGGGTGCACCGGCATCTCCCCACCTCCGGGACCCCTTCTGGTCTCGGGGTGGGGTCATCATCTCTTGACCCCGAGACCCCCCATCGGTCTCGGGGTGCACCGGCATTTCCCCACCCCCGGGACCCCTTCCGGTCTCGGGGTGGGGTCATCATCTCTTGACCCCGAGACCCCCACTGGTCTAGGGGTGCACCGGCATCTCCCCACCCGCGGGACCCCTTCCGGTCTCAGGGTGTGGTCATCATCTCTTGACCTCGAGACCCCCACCGGTCTCGGGGTGCACCGGCATCTCCCCACCCCCGGGACCCCTTCCGGTCTCGGGGTGGGGTCACCATCTCTTGACCCGAGACCCCCCACCGGTCTTGGGGTGCACCGGCATCTCCCCACCCCCGGGACCTCTTCCGGTCTCGGGATGGGGTCATCATCTCTTGACCCCGAGACCCCCCATCGGTCTCGGGGTGCACCGGCATCTCCCCACCCCCAGGACCCCTTCCGGTCTCGGGGTGGGATCATCATCTCTTGACTCCGAGACCCCCACCGGTCTCGGGGTGCACCAGCATCTTCCCACCCCCGGGACCCCTTCTGGTCTCGGGTGGGGTCATCATCTCTTGACCCCGAGACCCCCCACCGGTCTCGGGGTGCACCGGCATCTCCCCACCCCCGGGACCCCTTTCGGTCTCGGGGTGGGGTCATCATCTCTTGACCCCGAGACCCCCATCGGTCTCGGGGTGCACCAGCATCTCCCCACCCTCGGGATCCCTTCCGGTCTCAGGGTGGGGTCATCATCTATTGACCTCGAGACCCCCCACCGGTCTTGGGGTGCACCGGTGTTGACCCAATTGAGGATTTTGATGATTAACAAAACTAATTGAGTATAACATCTGATGTTACTAATGATTTTGATTAAGTTTTCAGTTTATAAGTCTATTTAATGATCAAAATCAAGAAGGAAAATCAAGTTCTTGTTTGAATCTAATGTCAAGGTAAGACTGCAGACATTAGAGTCGACACATGGAATCGCAGAGCCGACTCCGAAAAATGGCACAGACTTAGAGTCAACTCCGGGACTGTGAGAGCCGACTCTATCAGAAACAACAGAATGTTGGATTTTCAGGCCATGACTTAGAGTCGACTCCAGAAGAATTTTGTGTCGACCCCAGAAAAGTCAGAGATAACTCCAGATAGAGTGGATTAAATTATTTCAAGTTAGAGCCGACTCCAGAAAAGCCAGAGCCAACTCCAGAATGTCAGACACGGCTCCAGAACTATCAGAACAACTCTAAACTTTTACTTTATCGATTTTAATCCCAATGGCTATTGTTATTTATGGATCTAATCCTTTTTTACTTGCTTCTAACGGATAGTTTTGCACTATTTGTGGATTAATCGAATCTATAAGAAGAGGGGTGATTGCATTCCAAATAAAAAGAGAGAAAAAGACAAGAAAGAGGCAAAAAGAAAAGAATAGAGAAAATCCTTGAGATCCATCAGAAAAGAAAAGAGGGAAAACCTGTAAGGAAAGATCATATTCATTCCCCAAGAGAAGAGAAAGAGATTCCAAGCCTTTGCTGTTCTACTTAGAAGAAATCTCAAAAGAAGGGAGAAGCCCTAGTTTTTCAATCTTCTGAACCTCAAGAGCATATTCAAAGGAAGATCCATTCAAAGGAAGAGAAGGAAGAAGCCACCAAGATCTTCGAATCAGGCTTTGGTTCCTAATCTCTATTTATTGTTTCATTATTGTATATTTGCTCATTGAAGGAGCAGTTTGCTTTTGTAAAATCAAAATACTATTTGCTGGGTTAATCTGGTGATTGATTCAAGCTGAGGCTATTAGCCTTGAGCAAGCGTTAGCTTGTGGTTTTAGGTTTTGTGCTGGTGAGCCTTGAAAACCAGCTGGGTTCATTGTGCGCCCGGGAAAACAACAAGTTTGAGTTGTGAGCTTGCAAAACAACTCTGCTGTAATCAGTTTGATTATAGTGTGGACCCAAGAGGTACTTGGGAGTGGACGTAGGTGTAGGTACACCGAACCACTATAAAATCTATTGTATTTGCCGTGATTGTCTCTTTATCTTCAACTCTTCATTTATAGTTGCTTAGTTTTAAATTTGTGAATCTAAGTTTTTATTTCCGCTGGAGGTTATCTTTAAAAAGAGTTTATTTTTTTGAAAAACCCAATTCACCCCCCCTCTTGGGTTGCTATCTGGACCAACAATTGATATCAGAGCTAGTGCTCATTTGATTTGACCTAACGATCAAGAGTTAAAGATCCACATGGCAACTCAAGCTGGTTCATCTTTTTCCAAAGGTCAATCGACTAATAGACTACCCTTATTTAATGGTTCTAACTATGGTTATTGGAAAGCTAGAATGAAAATATTCATTCAAGCACTTGACTATGATCTATGGAGTATTATAGTCAATGGACCACACACACCCACTGCTAGAGTTAATGGCATGGAGATTCCTAAATCGGAAACGGAATGGGATGAACATGATAGAAAATTGGCACAACTCAATGCCAAAGCAATGAATGTCTTATACTGCTCATTAGATGCAAATGAATTCAATCGCATATCTATTTGCATTTCTGCTAAGAAATCTGGGATAGACTTGAAGTTACCCATGAGGGAACAAATCAAGTCAAGGAATCCAAGATTAACATGCTAGTTCATAGATATGAATTGTTTAAAATGGATGCATGTGAATCTATTGCTGATATGTTTACAAGATTTACTGACATAGTTAATGGTTTAAAAAGTCTTAGTAAATCTTATAATAATTCTGATCTTGTGAGAAAAGTCTTGCGTTCCTTGCCTAGGACTTGGGAAGCTAAGGTGACGACAATACAAGAAGCAAAGGATCTAAGTACACTACCCCTAGAAGAACTGTTGGGATCCTTGATGACTCATGAGCTTCAAATCAAGCAACATGTTGACGAAGATGAGTCAAAGAAGAAAAGAAATATGGCTCTTAAGATTTCTGAATATATGGAAGAGCCTCATGAATCCGAGGATGAAAGTGATGATGAGGACATGGCACTCATCACAAGAAAATTTAAAAGATTCATGAAGAAGAAGAAGTTTGAAAAGAAAAAGCCCTTTGCAAGAAAAGATGAGGATAAGGGCAAAGAAAAGGAAGTTATTTGTTTTGAATGCAAGAAGCCGGGTCACTTTAAATCTGAATGCCCTCAACTAAAGAAAGGCACCCGGAGGTTCAAAAAGAAGGCAATGATGGCCACATGGAGCGATTCAGAAAGTACAAGTTTCGAAGAAGAAGAAAAGAGTGAAATGGCCAATCTATGCTTCATGGCGGACAACGATGAGGTAAGTCCGAGTTTTCTTGATGACTTCACTTTGATGAATTACATAGTGCTTTTTATGAATTAATGGATGATTTTGCAAACCTAAGTTCAAAGAACAAAGATTGAAAACTCAATTGCAAAAACTATCATTAGAAAATGAAAAACATGTTGTTGATAAAGAACTTTTAACAAAAGAAAAAGAAAGTTTGAAAATGAAGTTGATAGACTTAAGCCTATAGTTGATAAATTTACACTAAGCTCTATCAAACTTAATATGATTTTGGAAAATCAAAAGGCTATTTTTGATAAAGCTGGATTAGGATATAATCCACTTAAAAAGCAAAAATCATTGAAAAATATTTTTGTACAAGCTGAAAAATCATTAAACATTACTTATTTTAAATGTGGAGACAAAGGACATAAATCATATATGTGTAAATCTTCACATAAAAAGAAAAAGATGATTTGGGTTCCCAAAGGAACAATGTTTAATGCTTCTAACCATGAAGGACCCAAGAAGACTTGGGTACCTAAAATTAAGACATAAATATTTTGCAGGAGTGTCTTGCAGCCATCAGACTGAAAAGAAAATGGTACCTGGATAGTGGTTGCTCAAGACACATGACGGGTGACAAAGATCAATTCATCACCCTTGAATCAAAAAGAGGTGAGTAGTTACTTTTGGTGATAATGGTCAAGGCCATATCATGGGCATTGGTAAGATTCAAATTACTCCATCTACTCATATTGATAATGTTTTATATGTTGATGGACTTAACATAATCTAATAAGTATTAGTCAACTGTGTGACAAAGGTTTCAAGGTCTCCTTTGAAGCTTTGTTTGCACTGTTACTAATCCCATTGATAATAGCATTATTCTTGTTGGTAAACGCTATGGCAATGTGTACTTAATTGATTTAAGTAATTTATCTCCAAATAATCATTGCTTAGTTGCTGATAATGCTAAAATGAATGAGATTGGTTGGCTGTGGCATCGTATATTAGGTCATGCAAGCACACACCTAATTTCCAAATTATTAAAAATGGATTTAGTTAAAGGTATTCCTAGTCTAAATTTTGAAAATAATCGAATATGTGATGCATGTCAATTTGGAAAACAAACAAGAACTTCTTTCAAATCTAAGAATGTTGTTTCAACTACTAGGCCACTAGAGCTACTACACATGGACCTTTTTGGACCTACTAGAACCACAAGTCTAGGAGGAAAGAAATATGGTCTAGTGATAGTAGATGATTACTCTAGATTCACTTGGGTAATGTTTTTGGCTCACAAAGATGAGACTTTCTCAATATTCATGAAATTTGTTAAGAAAGTCACAAATGAGAAAAACACTACCATAGTGTCTATTAGAAGTGATCATGGAACTGAATTTGAAAATCACTTATTTGAAAAATTCTGTTTTGAAAAAGGCATACATCATAACTTCTTTGCACCTAGAACACCACAACAAAATGGAGTTGTAGAAAGGAAGAATAGGACTTTAGAAGACATGGCCCGTACCATGCTATGTGAAAGCCAACTTTCAAAATATTTTTGGGCGGAAGCTATAAACACAGCTTGTTACATTCTAAATAGAGACCTAATTAGACCTATCCTTAAGAAAACTCCCTATGAACTTTGGATCAATAGGAAACCAAATTTAAGTTATTTTCATGCATTTGGTTGTAGATGTTTTATTCATAACAATGGTAAGGATAATCTTGGAAAGTTTGACGTAAAGTCTGATGAAGGTATCTTCTTAGGATATTCTACATCTAGCAAAGCATATAGAGTATTTAATAAGAAAAGCTTAGTTGTAGAAGAATCCATTCATATAGTGTTTGATGAGTCTTTAGCATCAAGTTCAGATAAAATTGATGATGAAGAAGATACATCTTTGATTGAAAGAGATATTGAAAAATTAAATGTATCTTCAGATCAGGAACCTGAAGTTAAGGATGATGACTCACCTAAGGATGATGGTATTGATACTGTTCAAAATGATCAAGATCTACCTAGAGATTGGAGATATGCTTATGGTCATCCTAAGAACCTAATCATAGGTGATCCATCTCAAGGTGTAAGGACTAGATCATCATGAGAGATATCAATAATCATCTTGCATTTGTATCTCATATAGAACCTAAGACTATAGAGGAAGCCGAAAAAGATAGTTATTGGATGTTAGCAATGCAGGAAGAGTTAAACCAATTCACTAGAAATCAAGTCTGGACCCTAGTTGAAAGACCTAAAAATCACCCTATAATAGGATCTAAATGGGTATTTAGAAATAAATTAGATGAAAATGGCATAGTAATTAGAAACAAAGCTAGACTGGTTGTAAAAGGATATAATCAAGAAGAAGGTATAGATTTTGATGAAACGTTTGCACCTGTTGCTAGATTAGAAGCCATTAGGCTACTACTTGCATTCCATGTCATATGAATTTCAACTTATTTCAAATGGATGTTAAAAGTGCATTTCTAAATGTTTTATAAATAAGGAAGTTTATGTTGAACAACCTCCCGGTTTTGAAGATCATGAATTTCCAAACCACGTCTTCAAATTACACAAAGCACTTTATGGTTTAAAGCAAGCACCTAGAGCTTGGTATGATAGATTAAGTAAATTTTTAATTAAAATGACTTTTCTAAGGAAATATTGATAAAACATTGTTTTTAAAAAGAAAAAGAAAGGATTTATTAATCGTTCAAATTTATGTTGATGACATTATATTGATGCTACTAACAATCTTCTTTGTCAAGAATTTGCTAAGCTAATGCAGGGAGAATTCGAGATGAGCATGGGGAGAACTAAACTTCTTCCTTGGACTTCAAATCAAACAAGAGAAAGCGGGAATTTTTATTAACCAAACAAAGTATACAAAGGAAATACTTAAGAAATTTGGTATGGAATCTGCTAAACCTCTTGGTACGCCAATGAGTCCCTCATGCAAGCTGGACAAGGATGAAGTAGGTAAGAAAGTAGATCAAAAGCATTACAGAGGTATGATTGGATCACTTCTTTATCTAACTGCAAGTAGGCCAGATATCATGTTTTCTGTCTGCTTATGTGCAAGATATCAATCTAATCCTAAGGAATCACATTTACTTGCTGTTAAAAGAATCTTTAGATACTTAAATGGAACTAAAAATGTAGGATTATTGTATTCTAGAGACTCAACCTTAAAATTGATTGCTTATTCTGATTCTGACTATGCTGGTTGTAAGTTAGATAGAAAGAGTACAAGTGGGGTATGCCAACTTCTAGGAAGTAACTTAATCTTTTGGTTTAGCAAGAAGCAAAATTCGGTTGCATTATCCACTGCTGAGGCAGAATATGTTGCAGCTGAAAGTTGCTGTGCTCAAATCCTTTGGATTAAGTGACAACTTGAAGATTATGGTATCACGCTTGATAAAATACCTATTAAATGTGATAATACTAGTGCTATCAATCTAACTAAAAATCTAATTCAACATTCAAGAACTAAACACATTGAAATTAGACATCACTTTATTAGAGAACATGTAACCAACAAAGATGTTTGTCTTGAATATGTTATACTAATGATCAATTAGCTGATATCTTTACCAAACCTTTGAGTGAGGAGAGATTTTGCTATCTTAGAGGAGAATTAGGAGTTTTTGATCCTTTAGAATAATTTTTCTGAAACTCCTAAGGACAACAACTATCTAGACTTCTATAATTTCTTGAAAATCCTCTATGTTCAATAAGGAAATTTATCTAGAAAATTGATTTATTGTTTCCCCAATTGATAAGGAACACTTATCTAGAGTTTGATGATTAATTTGATCAGTTTTAAAACCTTGAAAATCTGATTTTTTCTCTGAAACTTTTGTGGAGTCGACACCTTCAGTTGTGGAGTCGACACCTTCTTATTTTGATGTTCTGTCTGGGCAATTGAGCTGACTCTGGCTTCTGTAGAGCCGACTCTAATTGGGCGCTAACAGATTCTCTGGTTCGGAGCCGACACCTCATTTTCGGGAGTCGACTCTAAGTGAAACTAGGTCAAAATAAAAAGGGCGTAGTCGACCCCAAATGATTTCTATCGTCTCCTAAACCACTTTTAAGCTATTCCAAACTAATTCCAAACCCTCCAAATCCCTCAAAACCCTTGATTACTCTATCCAATCAATCCAATGGCTCCCAAAAGGCATGCTACCATTGGTGGTTCGACCGTTCCGATGAAGCACCGTTCAAATCGGAGGCAACCTTCGTCATCTTCTTCATCCGCCACTCAAGATGACTCTCCACCCTCACCATCTTCTCCAAAGGTCGACCAATTAGCTGGTAAGGCCATTACAACTGGAAGGAAAGTCGATTTCAACTTCTTCATTTCCGAAGGCTTTGCTATTGGGCGATTGTTGCAAGAAATGGGATGGGAGAAGGTCTGCTCTTTGGATATTCCTACCTACCCCGTCCTAGTAAGAGAGTTTTATAATGATTTAAGTAGAGGAGAGGGAGGATTAGTAAGTATTGTAAGAGGAACAAAGGTAGTCATCACAGCCGAATTTCTTGGTAATTTATTGGAAATGCCTACTGTTGGACTTATTGAATATCATCATGAAGATAGAGGAGGAGCTCTATCAAGGATGTTAGGAAGAGAAGTTTCTGAGTTTAAGGAATTTTTGCAAACCAACTTAATTTGGAACTCAGACTTCTTCACAATATCTGTGGGAGGATTCTTTTTCCTAAAATTGGAAGATTGAGTATGTCTCAGAGCGAGACATTTTATTAATGGACTGTATACTCACTGGTAGACCCTTAAATCTTACTGAGATGATGATAGGCTATATGGCGAGGCAGCTACTAAAAAGAGATCTACACTGCCATATGGTATGGTTTTAACTTTAGTTTTCAGAAGCCAAGGCGTTCTCATAATGGACAATGAGCCACTAAGAAAGTTAAGACATACAAATTATTATAGTGTCTCTACAATTCACCGAATGGGCTTTAGAAAAGAAAATGGAAACTGGATTAAAAGAGGTCATGAGGCCAGAGCTGAGGAGGTTAGAGTTGAGGAAGTCAGAGGAGAAGACATTCCTGAACCTTCTGCTGGACCATCTTCTGCTGGACCTTCTGCTGGACCTTCTACTGGACCACCTGCTAGACCCTCAGAAGATGGACCAAGCTCTCAACTTCCACATCAGTCAGCAATGGCATCAGAAAGATTTTTTGAGGAGCAAATTGGTCAGCTCAGGGCTTTACTTGCGAAGTATGACAGTGTAAGAACAAATGATATGTGTAAATTAAGAGAGGAGTTCAATCAACTAAAGGAGGAGATTAATTCAAGACATGACATGATTTCTTTTTCACTTAGCAATTCTGTCGAATCTTTAGCGCTGATCTTCATAGTATTTTTGAAAGGATGGAAGGGATTGCTGACGGTTCTTGTAATACCCGGTTCAAACGAACCAGATTTGGTTCAGATGAACCTGGTTCAGATGAATCTGGTTCAGATGAACCAAGCTCCTGACTTTTGGGTTCCCCGGACTAACGCTTCGCTCCAGGCGAAGCGTTAGCCTTTCGGGAAACCCTCGATCCAAGGCACTGCTCGGGTGATTAAATAGGGAGGAAGAGGACTCCTCCCTTCAGACTGGTGCGCTTTATCCATCAGGTAATCCCCTGTCTCTGAGAGAGAGAGAGAGAGAGAGAAAGAGAGAGCGAGCGGGAGAGAGAGAGAGAGCGAGCGTGAGAGAGAGCGTGAAACAGAGAGAGAGAGAGAGAGAGAGAGAGAGAGCTGAGAGAGAGAGAGGAGAGAGAGAGAGAAACCTGAGAGAGAGAGGAAGAGAACCAGAGAGAGAGAGAAAGCCTGAGAGAGAGAGGAAGAGAACCAGAGAGAGAGAGAGCCTGAGAGAGAGAAAGAGAACCAGAGAGAGAGACACAGTGATCGCGAGAGAACCAGTGAGGGAGATCGGCATGGTTCACTGTGCCGATCCTTGGTTCGGGCCCGGCGGCGTGCCCATCGCCTGGCCGGGCCTGAGGATTGGCCGGTGACCTCCACCGGCGCCGAGCGTGCGTCCGTGGAGGTCCGACCGGCCCTGGTGGCCGGCCGAGCTGCCGGTACCGGGCGCACTGTGCGGGAGAACGGAGAGAAAGAGAGGGAGAGAGAGAGAATTAAGGAGAGAGAGAGCGAGGGGAGGCCGGCCGCGGCGACGGCCGGCTCTGGTCCGGCCAACGGCGGCCGGACCGGCCCCAATTTTGCCGAATTCGACGCCGGCACGGTGAATTCCATCGGAGCAGCACGGAGAGAAAGAGAGAGAAGGAGAGAAATTGAGAGAGATAGGGGGAAAGGAGGCCGGCCGCGGCGGCGGCCGGCTCCGGCCCGGCCTCCGGTGGCCGGGCCGGACGGAATTAGGCCGGCGGCCCTGGCCGCCGGCCGGAAGCTGCCCCCTGTTTCGGGCGAAACAGGGGAGCAGGGGGGATGGTTTGGCCATGGGCCGGCTGGGCCGGCCTAGGCTGGGCCTTGTGGGCCGTACAGCGGGTAATCTTGGGGTCGGCTTTTGGGCCCCGTAACGGGTCGGATTAGCAAAAAAATTATATGGCTAGAATCTGGGTGAATTCTAGTTTCTGGGGTATTTTTACTTCCCCAATTGGATGTGTATAGTGAGAGATATTCGATCCCGAAGTTGGGCCCGTGAACTAGTCTGGGTAGGGTCTTAAGGGTCATTTTATTAATTAGATTTCGTGAATTAATTATGTACATTGATCCTGTAGGTGCCCAGACATCTGATTAGTTGGTTCATCATTGGATTTGCGTAGGAGGTAAGTAAGACTATTATGCAATTTAATTGTTTAATTAATAAATTGAGTATATACAGTTTGCATGCATTTTTATAAATTAACTAAATTGTCTATGTAGCATGGAACTGTGGATTTCAAATGAACAATTATATGATTATAATGATTGGTAAGAAATGATTTATTGATGTATATGCCAGAATTGTGATTGCCTGTACGACATGTTTATATTGAGGTGATTATAGGCTTTTCCTTGTACTGTGCAAACCACTGTGAGATATTGTGAGATACAGATGCATGATGCACATGTGATGAAAATGTTAAATAGATTTATATGTGTCGCCGCGGTTCTCCTTTACTATGGCCCCACACATGTAGATGTGTTCTGTATGATTTTTATGGCCACACACACTGGAGATGTATTCTGTTATGATATGGCCCCACATATTGTAGACATGTTCTGTATGATTTTTACGGCCTCACACACTGACGAGTGTGTTCTGGCCCACATGTCTTACAATGTGTTCTGTATGATTTTTATGGCCACATACATCGTAGAGTGTGTTCTGTTATGGTATGGCCCACACATCGTACAATGTGTTCTGTGGATATTGATGGCCACGCATCTGGAGGATGTGCTCTGATTGAGGTATTGCAGGGCCGTGGGTCACATAGGAAATCTATAATTACATAAACAGTGAGTTTGCCAGTTTGCATATTCTGATGATTATCAAATGTTTAATTTATGTTATGTTGACAAATGCATATGTTGATAGCATGTTAAATATAATATATTGTATAATAGGCTTACTTATTGAGTGTAAACTCATTAAACCTTCACCATGTTTTTCAGAGCCTCAGGGTTGATGATGGAGTTGATGGAGCTTCAATAAATAAAATGAGAACCATTGCATTGGTGTAATCCTATTATGTTAGGGCTTGTTGTAGCCCAACTTTATTAGCATGACTTGATTGTAGGGTTTGAAACCCAAAACTTATAACTATCATTTGTATTATGGTTGGTTTCCATATTCATTGCCATTTGAATCGTATATCAAGATTTTTAAGACGCCTCGCGTGCCCGGCACGCGGCGGGTTGTCACCCTAGCTCAAAATTTTTGGGTCTGGGGCGTGACAGCTTTTATGGTATCAGAGCTTAGGTTATGACTCTAGGGACACGGACATATTGACATGATAACAGGTAGAACTTATGACCTAGGGACACAGACATATTGACATGATAACACGTAGAGATATATTTTGATGACATTATACTTAGAATCACATGACACTTTAGTTTATGATGATATTAACC